>JACEFZ010021860.1:227500-326893 GCA_014155875.1 Cepaea nemoralis
AGAAGAGAGAGAGGAGAGAGAGAGAGAGAGAGAGAGAGAGTTGAATTGCATAACTAATTTTTATGTTACAAAATGTATATGTACAATTTTTCTCCATTTTCTTTTACAATTTTGCGACAATGCTCACGACAATCGTCACTGTATGTGTGTGTAAAGTGTGGGAGTTTGATCATAATAGTAGGTTGGGGGATGGGGGATGTGTGTGTGGGTGGGCGGGGTTGGGATTGTGTGGGTGAGTGGGGGATTTGTTTGTGGCCCGTGCGGGATGTATGGGTTGGCGGGGAGATGTGGTGTGTGGGTGGGGATGTGTGTTTGCTAGGTGGTTGTGGGTGAGTGGGTGGAGGAGCATATGTTGGTGGATGATTGATGGTGGGTTATGAGATGGGTGGGGGTATATGTGTGGGTGGGGAGATGTGGTGTGGGGATATGTGGTGGTGGGAGATGTGTGCAGGTGCGGGTGGTTGTGGGTTTGGGGGTGTGGGTGTGGGATGTTTGGGTGGATGGGTGGGGAGTGTGTGTGGGTGAGATATGTGTGGGGGATGTATGTGGGTTAGGGAGGGGTGCATAATGATGTGTGGGTGATGGATTTGTAGATGTGTGTGTGTGGGTGGGGGATATGTCTGGCTGGGTGGGGATGTGTGTGGCTGGATGGAGGATGTATGTGTGGGTAGTGAGGGTGGTTGTAGTTGGGGGATGTGTGGATTGGTAGGAGATGTGTGGGGAGATGTGTGTGGGTGAGGGATGTGTCTTTGGGATGTGTGTGGGTGTGGTGTTGTTTGTGAGGGGAGCTTGGTGTGGATAAATGATGTGTGTGTGGGTGAGTGAAGGTGTGGTTGGGTTTGCGGGTGGGTGAAGGATGTGTGAGGGTGGGGGATGTGCTCTTAGATGGGTGGTTGGGGTGTGTGAGTGTGGGTGGGTAGATAGGAGATGTATGTGTTGATGAGTGCTTGTAGGGATGTATATATATATATATATATTATCTCTCCACCGTCTTCTTGGTCTACCTCGGGGTCTACGGTCATTTATTTCCTGAGTGTAAGCGAGTTTTGTTTCCCTATTATCTTCCATTCTTTCTATATGCCCCAGCCATTGTAGCCTATAAGCTAGTGATTAGCGGGGACTTAAACAGATCATAAATTGTCTTTGTTACTTCTTATTTTCCACTCTCCACTTTGTGTATCCCTAATGGGTCCAAAGATGCGTCTTAAAACTTTGTTCTCATAGGTTTGTCTCTGTTCGTTGTACTCCAGGTTTCAGAGCCATACAGCACAACTGGTCTGATCAGTGTTTTGTATATTGTGATTTTGGTGTTACGAGATAGCGCATTTGATTTTAGTAGATGTTATAGTATATCTTATTTCCAGAATTGATTCTAGTTTGTATTTCTTCCCTTATGATGTTGGAGCAGTTGAAGATTGAACCCAGGTGTTTGTATGTTTCCGTTCTTTGAATGGTCATATTATCTAATTGTATGTGGCCAGAGATTTTTGCCATTCCGTCTCTTGAAATTACCATATATTCTGTCTTATCTTGGTTGATAACCAGCCCCATCTGTTGGGCTTTTTCCTTTAAGTGAGTCAATTTTCCAATGCCTTTTGTTCATTTTTTGTTCATGCATAACCAAGCAGCTTGGATGTTCCTCCAATATCACATTCCTCCTTTACCTTCCTTACAACTTTCTGTAGAGCCAGATTGAAGAGTAACGGCGATAGTGCATCACCCTGTTTCAAGCCAGATGTCATTTGGAAAGGGTCCTATATGTAATCACACGACTTAAAAACAATAAGGTAACTGGGGCTGATGGAATTGCTGCTGAATTTATAAAGGCAGGTGGCCATGCATTACATCTAAAACTATACGAACTAATAATAAAAATCTGGAGGACAGAAGAATTACTCCATGACTGGAAAGAGTCATTATTGATACCTATCTTTAAGAAAGGAGACAAGTTCCAATGTGAAAATTATAGAGGATTATCACTACTGTCCACAAGCTATAAGATACTATCCGCAGTATTACTAAATAGACTAAAACCATATTCAGAAGACATATTAGGTGACTACCAGGCGGGTTTTAGACAAAACAGATCAACAATAGATCAGACATTTATCTTACGACAAATAGCCGAGAAACATTGGGAATATAAAAGAGATATCCAAAACATTTTTGTGGATTTTAAAAAGGCTTATGATAGTGTCCATAGGAATAGTCTATGGAATGCTATGCACAAATTTGGAATACCAAGGAAGTTAATCAACATGACCAGACTATGCTTGGAAGATTTTAAGATTCGGAAATTGCTAAAAAATATTGCTTGTGCAAAAACAAAGACACAAGCAATAATAAACCAGGTAGTTTCCCCCTACACTGTTGATAAATTGGATAAATCTTTATGTGGTATTTCATGTTTCGATTTTTCGACAGGTGCTAGCAATCACGTTTCGCAGAAAATATTCCCGATCTTTGTTTAATTCTTTGACTGGAAAGAAGGTGAAATCTAAACTAATATTCTCGAGTTAGACAACACATCAAATGAAACCTCAGAAACTATATCACAGTATATTTTGAGAACACTCCAAAAACATGATTTATACTCCAAATGTGTTGCTTTTTTCTGGTGACAATGCCAATGTGAGTTTTGGAGGCATTAATAGAAGAGAAGGTAAAAATGTGTTCTCGCATTTGAAGGAAGCCTTGAGCAAGCCATTAGTAGGCGTTGGATGTTCTGCTCATGTTCTGCACAACTGCATCCAACACGGCGCAGATTTAATGCAGATTGACGTTGAATCTTTTGTCTTGAAGATATGCAATTACTTTTCTATAGACACGGTCAGAACAGAAACTTTAAAGAATGTTTGTGACTATGTCAACATTAACAATCAGCAACAACACTATTACTCTAAAACTAGATGGCTTAGTGTGTTTCCAGCTGTTGAGAGGCTGTTGATGCTGTTTACTGCTTTGAAAGAATATTTTCGTTTAGTAAATCAACCACCTGCTATGAAAAAAAAAAAAAAAATTGAGAACGATTTTCAGAAGTTTACCTTTGGTTTATGCGTTCTTTGGTGTCAGTCTTCCGAGTTAATATTTCGGCCATTGAAAAAGAAAAAAAAAACATCAGTGTAAGAGGTTATGAGCCTTCTTCACAACGTTGGAAGTTTTGAAAGGCAGATTGAAGGAGACATTTATTTCACTGAAAGTCAGAGAGATGTTGAGAAGACTTAAGGCAAGTGCTCGAGAAGAAGAGTGTAATAGTTTTATGTCAGAAGTTAGGTTGGTGTATGAAGCATGCATTAGTTACTTAGAAAAGTGGTTGAAACCTTTTGATGAATTTCAGTGCTTTGGTTTAATGTACTTAAATAAAATCAAAGATTGTAAATTTGATGACCTTTTCACATGCACATTGTACTTGAAAGAGAAGGGTATTTGCAATCGTTTGACTAATACCGCAATCTTAAATTATTTGTGAAAGACAAGAATTAACAGATTTTTTAAAAAGTTTTTGCATGAACAACGGAGTTTATTTGTGCAACGTTGCCCAATTGCATGTTGCTTTTCAGAGTTACTTAAAATTTGTGAAGTATTCATCTGTATCCCTGGACACAATGGCAATGTGGGAAGAGTGTTCTCCTTGATTAATGCTCAATGGGCAAAGGAAAGGAACAGACTTTTACTCGACTCTGTAAAGGGCATCATTCTGACAAAGTACAATTTGAAGAATCTTACATGTGAACAGTTTTATGCATAAGTGATTGCTAACAGGAGAATCCAGTGAAGATAGTGTAGAGGAATTTTATAATGACACAGAGTCTGTCTTACAGAAATGTAAACATTCAGAAGTAATCATCATAATCGGCGATTTCATTGCAAAAGAAGGAAATCAAGGTGATTGTCAAGATTCTGGTTAGGCATAGTTAGAAGTAGGATAAAGACGGAGGAAAGTAAAGGACAGAGACAGGACATAATAAGGACCTTTACAAGAGAATAGATAGAGAGAGAGAGAGAGACAGTAGAAGGAGATAGAACTCCAAACCAGTGTGAGGACCAGACCTAGACAGGACACGCACGTGTCATAGATAGGACATGACGAGGACATACCGGGATTATCTCCCAGCTTAGGACAGAGTGCAGTAATCACGGGGACTACCCGTAAACCGACTGAACTCTAGTACAGCGACAGGCTACGAGGACTGGACCACTAAACTACGTGACAAGTGACCCAGCACGCGGAACGTGCGGACAGCACGAGGACAGAGAGCGAATAGCTGGACTCGACCTGTGAATTCAGGCAGACCGGGACGGACAGTCAGAGCGACAGGACTATGTGTTTTCCCTTGCCAGGACTGTAGTTTAGAGAGGGCATTAGTTATACGTAGTGAATATAGGAGAATGCATTTGAGTGAATGTCAGTTTGTGTATGCTCGTAAGACGAGCCATGTAATGTAGAAAATAAAGTGTGAATCTTCGGCTACCATTCATACACAGTCGTGTTTGTCATGATAAAGTATGAGTGAAGGAACCCGCATGTTTGTGTGAATCCAGGTTGTTGACAAGCGGTTTCGAATTGGTGTCAGACAGGGGTCTTGAACCGACGCAAAAGTAATTGTATGAGCGAATTGGTGTCAGACAGTGGTCTTGAACCTACGCAAGATTGATTGAATGTTCCGAATTAGTGTCAGAAAGTAGTTTTGAACCTACGCAAGATTGATTGAATGTTCCGAATTAGTGTCAGAAAGTAGTCTTGAACCTACGCAAGATTGATTGAATGTTCCGAATTAGTGTCAGAAAGTAGTCTTGAACCTACACAAGATTGATTGAATGTTCCGAATTAGTGTCAGAGAGTAGTCTTGAACCTATGCAAGATTGAATGTATGATCGAAATGATATCAGACAGTGGTCTGAAGCTACGCTAGAATAGTCGAAATTGGATCAGATAGTAATTTATGAATCCATGCTAGAGTGTGTTATATGTTTCGAAATGGTGAAAGAAAATAGCTTATAAAGTTACGCAAGATTGAGTGAGTTTTCGAAATGGAATTTACGACATATTGTATGTAACTGAGTGATCATGTGTGACGATGAATAGAGCAGTATAAAAGATCATATTGCTCACTAAATATTAACATTGTTCACAGTGTCGTTTCAGTTGATATCAAACAGAGGTGAAGACACGACGACAGTGACACGACAAACGACAGACAAAATTTAATACGTTATTTCGCATTTCAGCATCCGTCGGAGCGAATTACTACACATAAATTGTTTAAATGTGATATCGTTCTGTTGGTGTGTTGTATTTTCAAAATATTAATTGGTGCTGCTCTATATAACAGAATGCAGAACAGAGGCATTTAGAACACCTGTGCAACCAGAAACAGAGAAGAACTCCTGATAAGCCCAAGAAATTTACAAGTCTTTCAGATAAGTATACACATAGTTTTGATAGGCATGATTTAAATTGGCATCTTAATTTTGAATGCTGTAAACTATTAGTATTATTATATAAAAGTTAATTCTGATTTGATGTATCCATTAATCCATCATGTGCCATGCCGGTAAGCGTAGGCGGTCATGTTCTGCCATCTCACTCGATCAACAGAGTCGTGGATCAGTTCCGTGTTTATGTCTCGACCATGCCACAAGGCCAAGCCATCCAGATACTTGTTTCTAGGTCTTCCCCTTGGTCTGTTCCCCTCGATCTTACCAGTTGTAACCAAGTTCTCCAAATCATTTCTTCTCATAACATGCCCAAACAATTGTGACTGTCTACGTCTAATGTCTCTGATCAGTTTACGATCTTCATTTGTTTCTTGAAGGACTTGTTCATTGGTCTTTCTGGCTGTCCATGGTATTCTTTGCATTTTCCTCAGAAACCACATTTCTACAGCCATCAGATGTTTTTCAGCCTGGCTGCTCATTGTCCAAGCTTCACATCCATATAAAAGTACAGGTTCTATGTAGCATCTCAACACTCTTTTTCTCGTTTCAATTGACATCTTTTTATTGGTCAGTATGTTTTTCATCTTGCTAAAGGCTACTTTTGCCATGGCGATTCTTGTTCTAATCTCTTCAAGGTATCTCCCATCAGATGTTATTACTGTTCCGAGATAATTGTACCTATTCACTTGTTGAAGAATATTCCCATTTACTTGTATATTACACTGTGGTATTTCGTTCTTCCTAGTGACGACCATAATCTGTGTCTTTTTACAATTTAATTCTAACCCTTGTTGTTCACTGTGTGTAACAACCGCATCTACTAAATTTTGCAGGTCCTGTTCATTGTCTGCAATCAAGACTGTATCATCTGCATATCTAATGTTATTGATGCATCGTCCCCCAATGTTGATTCCTTCCATATTTTCAATATTTCTGAAAATATTTTCACTGTACAGGGAAAACAGATCTGGAGACATTACACATCCCTGTCTCACACCTCTCTTAATAGGCTGATATTGGCTTACTTCATTATCAACTCTTATGGCAGCTTTTTGTTTCCAATATATGTTTTTTACAAGTCTAAGGTCTTTCCCATCAATTTGTAGATCTTCAAGCATCCTTATCATGTTGACATGTCTCACTTTATCAAAAGCCTTTGTGTAGTCAATAAAGCAAAGGTGTAGATCTTTGTTTACTTCTATAGAACGTTCGATTACGGTTCTCAGTATATACACAGCATTTACTGTACCCTTGCCTACTACAAACCCACATTGTTCTTCTCCTATTTCAGGTTGTATTTCAGATTTGATGTATATTGAACTGTAATTACAAGTATTAGCAAAGATGTCAACATTAGGAGAGTGTATACAAGCAGGTAAAGACCTTGGATATACTGGTGATAAGTTAGAGCAATGGGCAAGTAATAAATATAGAGAATACACAGACAGAAAAACAGCAATCGAAAAAGAGGCTAAACATGCTGAAAGAGAGGAACGAGCACAGGAACGCCAGCATCAAAAAGATCTTGCTGAATTAGCCGAGGCAAATAACATTAAAACAACTCGAACTTGAGGCACAAACGCAGGTGAAAATGAAGGAGTTAGAGATTGAATCTCACGTACAGATTGCCACCACTAAATTAAAGAGTAAAGAAGAGGAGAATAAGTTCAACAAGTACAAAGGGCTGGTCAAACCCTTCTGCCATGGCGATTCAATTTCTGCATGGACTGAGAATGTGGAATTCCAGCTCAAATTCCAGGAAGTACCACTAACACACTGGGCAATGATTTATATGAAGAATCAATCGGGGGAGCCCTTAAAAGTGATAGAATCTATCCACCAAGAGCTTAGAAGTAATTATGATTACATTAAACAACGCATTATGCAACAATTTTTGCTAGACGCCCCAGGTGACCAAATTCAGTATTCTAAACTTAAACCTAAACCAAATGAAACGTTCATTGACTATGTTTCTAACGTACAAAGTGTATGCAGCAAATGGCTAAACGCTGCAAAGGTAGACAAGAGCTTTGAGAAACTCAAAAACTTGATGATAATGGACAAAAATATCTCCACGGTACCTTCTCCCTTTGCAAAGTTTCTGCAAAAAGCTGATGTTGAGTCATTAGAACAATTAGAAAAATGGGGGTCCGCATATTTTTTCCTCAAATCGTGACATTTTTAAATCATCTATAGAAGAATCTGAAATAGTAGCTTTTGCCAAAAGTAAACCTCAGAAACCATTTCACATGAGGGGTAAACCTAAATCAAAGCCACCTCAATGTCCATATTGTCACTTGATGCATGACCAATTTTCTATGTGTGACAAAAATCCGGGATATTCGTCTCACTTAGAGATGATGATAAAGAAACAACAGAACAAAAGAAACACGTACAGACGTGCAGTCAAATGACATTTGTCAATCTTATGGTCATTTTAGTTCTAGGTGTATTGGACGTCAGGGATTGAAAGCCAGTAATGCTATACTTGTCGATACTTCATCTGAGAGTGAAAGTGAACATGCATGAGAATGAAAGTGAGGAAGTTTTACCATACAGTGAGAATGTTGTAGCGACTATTGATGTATTGAACTTTGGTAATTGTGTTATATGCCATCAATTTCATGAAGACGGAATGCTCAAATGCAGGCACACAGTACCATGCTCTACAGAGCATGCAAATGCAGTGACAGCCTCCAGAGGCAAATTAGTATTTCATGACGGAATGGTTAATAACAAGCCTTGTCAGTGTTTAGTAGACAGCGGCAGTACCCTTATTGGCCTGAGGAAGGAATTGGTCAAGCCAGAAGATTATACGGGCGGCTTTGTAAAGTGCCGTACATTCTCGGGTAACATAAAGGAATACCCATTGGCAAAAGCCCGTATAGACACTCCATTCCTGTCCGGCACATTTACGTGCGCCATCCTACACAATCCGTGTACGGATTTGATAATTGGGTGCTTACCACAGTTAAAAAATTGTACCGCAAAATAAATATTAGCCTGGAGAGAAACCCATAAGGCTAATGCGGTAACCAGGTCAGAAACACAAAAACAGCAAGACGACCTGCAAGAAGACTTACCACACCTAATAACACCAAGTGGTATGATAACTAACACTATCAAACAAAATTTCATACAGGCGCAACGCGCCAATACACCTATTTCACTCTATCTCAGAATTAGAGAGGAAAAATCAAATCTAAACATTCCAGAAAACGCGTCATTGTATTCTCAACCACATAAGGGTGGTCTCATCAGAAATTGCAAGAGAGACAATCATGTAACGCAGCGATCGTTACCACCAATCAAACATCCACAAAAGTATACTAAAGCCAGAACCTTAGCTCATTTTGACTGGCAGAAGTTTGTTAAGGATAATACATATTTTTCTCCTCCATGTATTTTATATCACAACTTAGAAAGGAAGTGTAAATACTTTACAGCAGAGGACCAATCCACAACATTGGCCTCTAAACAGAAACATCAATCATTGGCACCTTGCCGTCTTGACAGACGATAGTTTGTGCTCTAAAAAGGCATAATAACTTTTAACTATGGCGGTAGTGAGTGTGACTGATAAGGCCAATTTGCGCTGTAAATGTCCGTTCACAGTGGGTGCATGTGAACACGTGGTCATTTCCACCATCATGCACCATCTTACGTCTCAAACGCTTGGTGTGTGACTTTTCTGCAATAATTTTCTCCTTTGACTTTATTCCATTTCTGATATTTGCCCTCCATGCAACACGTTAAGCGGCGACTTGCTCCCAATGTGCATTATCAATGCCTGTATCAATCATGTCCCGCTTACACACATCTTTGTATCGTAGTAGAGGCCGACCCTGAGATCTCTTACCCATCTGTAATTCACCAAAAAAGATATCCTTTGGTATTCTACCATCATCCATCCTCCTAAGATGTCCTATCCATCTAAGTCTACGAAGACTGAGCATGGAATAAACTGTCACACAACCTGATCTTTCCAATACTTCAGTATTTGTGATTTTGTCTTGCCACTTAATACCAAGAATTCTTCGCAGACACCGCATATGAAAGCTGTTTAAATTGTTCTCTTGGTGTGAGTAAGTTGTCCAGGTTTCACTGCCATAGAGAAGAGTACTAAGGACACAGGCTTGATAGACAAGGACTTTTGTTTTGGCAGTAAGCTTCCTGTTCTCCCAGACTCTTTTTCTTAACCTGTTCATTGTTGTTGCTGCCTTACCAATCCGGATGTTGATTTCCTGATCTAGGGATAATTTGCTATTTACCACTGATCCTAGATATGTAAAATGGTCTACTATCTCTAGTTCGGCGTCGTCAATAAAGATTGATGGTACCCCATGTGCACCTTGTGACATAATCTGTGTCTTCTTTTTGCTAATTGTTAAACCAAATTCAGAACAAGCATTGGAGAATGCAGATAGTAGACATTGCAATTCTTCCTCAGAGTGGGTCGTAACTGCAGCATCATCTGCAAAAAGCAACTCTCTGATCAGTACCCTCCTAATTTTGGTCTTAGCCTTCAATCTCTGAGCATTGTAGAGGCCGCCATCTGAGCGTGAGTGAATGTATATACCACCATCCTGATCACGAAATGCATATTTCAGTAGAAGTGAAAAGTATATTCCAAAGAGGGTGGGAGCTAGTACACAACCTTGCTTAACTCCACTCTTGATTTCAAATTCTTCAGAAGTTGCACCATCAAACTTGATTATACCCTTCATGCCTGTGTGGAACGATTCCACAATGGACAGAAGAGTTGGTGGGCAGCCAATCTTCTTTAGTGCCTTGAACAGACCCTCACGACTGACCAAATCAAATGCCGTTTGTGAGGTCGATGAAGGCAATAAACAGTGGTTGATTCTGTTCACGGCATTTTTCTTGCATTTGTCGCAATGAGAATATCATATCAGTGGTAGACCGGTTCTGTCGAAAGCCACACTGTGATTCGGGGTAGACTTGATCTCCTAGGACTTGAAGTCTGCGCAGAACAATTCTGGCAAATACTTTTCCAACAATACACAGAAGTGAGATACCCCTATAGTTGTTACAGTCGCTCCGATCACCCTTGTTCTTGTACAGCGTTATGATGTTTGAATCTTTGAAATCCTGTGGGACTTGTCCTTCACGCCAGCATAGCTCTATTAGCTGGTGGATCTGTAGAGTGAGTGTGTCTTGCCCACTCCTGATAACCTCTATTGGAATCCCATCCTTACCTGGAGCCTTGCCAGATGCAAGTTCATTTATAGCACACTTAACTTCTGTTATGGTGGGAAGTGTGTCCAGGTGGTCAAGAGTTGGTAGAGCCTCTATGGCGTTGAGGGCATCATCCGCTAGTTTGGTCTCACTTGAGTAAAGCTCCAAATAGTGCTCTACCCATCTGTCCATCTGCTGTTTCTTATCAGTGATGACTTCTCCAGTCAAGGTTTTCAGCGGTGCACTTCTTTTGATCACTGGACCACAGGCTTTCTTTATTCCTTCATACATGCTTCTTATGTCTCCCTTATCACTTGCGATTTGAATGGACTCACATAACTTGATCCAATAATCATTTGCACACTGCCTGGCAGCCTTTTGCACATCCTTCCTAGCTTGCCTTAGCTCACTCAGAGTGTTACGCGTTGGTCTTTCCTTGTTTCTTAAGGAGAGCTTTCTTCTTCTTATCAATCAAGGGCTGCAGAGTCTCGCTGTTGGCCGTAAACTAGTCCTGCCTCTTATGATCCACAGTGCCGTAAACCCCTACGGCAGTTTTATAAAGAGTTTCCTTAATTTGACCCCACTTTTCATTTACTGTACAATTTTCTGGTGTATCAGTGAAAGCGTCTTCAAGTTGCTGTTGAAACTGAAAGCACTTTTCAGGATCATGAGTGTTAATAATATTAATCCTGGGGCTAGATTTGTGTTTAGCTGTGTAGATTCTCTTTGGTCTCAGTCTAACTCTTGCAACAACCAAAGAATGATCTGTATCACAGTCAGCACTGTGGTAACTACGAGTCAATGATATATGGTTCAGATGTTGTCTCCGTGTGATGATGAAGTCCAGCTGGTGCCAATGGCCGGATCTTGGATGTTTCCATGTGACCTTATGCATCTCTTTTGTTTTAAAAAAAGAGTTTGTAATACATAGGTCATTACTGGTGCAATGCTCCAGCAGCCTTTGCCCATTTTCATTCATGCGACCGATGTTGTATTTTCCAAGGGACACTGGCCATGAACTCGAGTCCTTGCCCACACGAGCATTGAAATCACCGAGCATATAAATGTAGTCAGATTTTGGAACTGCCTTGATCACGGAGTCTAACTCCTCATAGAACAAATCCTTCACATCATCAGAGGAATCGAGTGTCGGTGCATATGCAGTAATAATGGTGGCAAACCCACAAGAGGTTGCCAAGCGCAGGGATAATAGTCTTTCATTTCCTCCTGCTGGAATTTCAATCATTCCCAGTAGCGAATTCTTCACTGCAAAGCCCACACCGTGTTGCCTTTTTTCTGCCTGCCCTCTACCCTTCCAGAAAAAGGTGTAGTTGTTTTCCCTGAGTGACCCTTCCTCAGCGAGGCGAGTCTCCTGCAGGCCAGCAATATCAATGTTAAGACGATTGAGTTCGGCATCAATCACAGCCGTTTTTCTCACATCGTCAATATTGGTCAAGTCAGTGGAAAATCCTGGACACATGGTTCTCACGTTCCAGGTTGCAAGCCGTAGCTTGAGGTTTCTATTTTTATTTTTGTTTGTACCTGGTGCATTGGTTTTACAGCCTGCGATTCAGATTTTGTCCTAGCTCCAAGCACCCATTGAAGCAGGCAGGCTGTGGCGGATCAGCACCCAATTGGCTGGGGGCTGCCCAGCTTGAGGCGAGCGGTAGCTGATCAGTGACACCTGTAGGTGTCTCCCACCGTCAGAGGCAACGCGTGGCGCCCCATGTCTACGCCAACTGACAAGGACTTATAACCCGTAACAGTTGCCTCTCGCTTTGATTCCGAGACCAATTAAGACCAGGGATGGAGTTATTGCCTCTCCATAGCACAAAGCCTGGGCTAAAATATAGAGATCATGTGTTGCCCATGCAGCATGATCCCTCTCTCGGCCTGCCTAGTTCACTCCAGAGGAAAGGTAACACCCCTACATCTGGAACAAGACAAGCTGCAGAAGCTGCCGGATCAGCAAAGCAATGCTCTAACTGTCCGCCTGTCGGAGCTTCGATCCTAGACCAGTCGCCAACCAAGGCTTAGGGCCTGGTCTGCCCTGCCATGACAATTTTGTCTTTAGCTTGCATTTCCTCACACCAAGGTAAGGCTTGTATCCTTCCAATTGTGCTCTTCCGCCCAAAGCCGTTGGCACAATGTGGGGTGTCGGGTTTGGTAAGCGCCGCCCAACGTTCGGCGCTAACAGAAACCAGGTAGTACCGTCTACTGTTATACGGTAGCTTAGTCATATCTGACTAAGACCTGACTGACACAGAAACATCAGACAGAAGACAAACACAATACATTCACACCAATTAATCACACAAAAGACGAACACAATGCAATCACACCAACTAACAAGACATTAGACGAACACAATGCAACCACACCAGACAGTAGTCGGATAGAAGAGAAACACAATGCAAAGACACCCAGAAATCAGACAGAAAACGCACTCAGCGCAACCACAATAGTGCAGCAAACAGAAAACGACAATATAGAACAACCAGAACCAACAATAGAGCTAACTACAACAAGGGACAGCATACAGATAAAACCGAAACTGATAAACAAAATTTGGTCACATACAGCAGACTGGACAAAACACCTACAAATACTGAGACAAGTCTTCGAACGGATAAAGGTATTTGGACTTACAGTGAAGCCAACCAAAGAGGAGCTGGGTTTGGAGAAAATAGACTTCCTAGGCCATACTATATCAAAAGGCCATTTGGAAATTGATAGCAGAATAGTAACAAAATTTCTAAACCTCACAAAGCCAGTTACCAAAAAACAAGTGAGGAGTTTACTTGGTTTTGGTAAACTATTATAATAAGTTCATCCCCAATTTAGCAGAAATTACCAGTGTGTTTTCAAACCTATTAAAATTGAATAGCAAGATTGATGTGAAAGATGCTAGTCTAATAAATGCTATGTCAAAACTTAAGCTTCTTTTTAGCAATGTCCCAATCCTTCGTTTGCCTAATCCCATATTACAATATTTTCTCAGGACAGATGCCAGCACAGTATCCATAGCAGGTGTATTGGGCCAGAAATATAACAATGTCCTACATCCTGTAATATACGTAAGTCGTAAAATTACTCCAACTGAAGCCAAATATGGAGTCTCTGAATTGGAAGCGTTAGCTATAGTGTACTGTGTCCATAAACTGCACCGATTTTTGGCAGGGACACACTTTATCATCGAAACTGACAACTCCCCGCTCACTGTCATGGATACAGGGGTCCACAAGAACAATAGAATATACAGATGGTCCCTGATATTGCAAAATTACTCTTTCTCGGTCAGGCACATCAAAGGCAAAAATTACGTACTAGCTGACATGTTGAGTAGGCCTACAAACTTTGACGTACCTGAATTGCAAAACGACGCAACACCATCATCGTCTTTGACATTGGTAACAGATTGTGATCAAAAAGATGTGCCATCATCAAAGATAACTGTCCACAAAGATGAGTGACTTTCTACGTCGAGTAAAGATATTATTATCGACAGTGTTACTTATACATTATGAATACACTCCAGGAACATCGCGTGGAACATTGAACTATGGGCAGATAAACGACGAGATTAAGTGTACATATTCGTAAAGGAGAGAACGCGACATCTTCACCGTACCTGTAACGGAATAGTTAGTTAGTATAACAGATAGAAATGTATGTATTATTATGTAAATAAACACTATATGAATATCAATGTATGTAATTGTAATGTATAATATATATTTTTATTGCAGTCTCATGTAATAGTATAAGTTATATATTTACTTAGCGTGTAGAAACATAACAACTTTAAGTTTTGTAGATTAATTACACCTTTCCCTATTCCCCAATTAGATACAGTGACAAGTAGTCTTACAAATAAGCACCATAGATTACTTACATCCTATTAGTCTCCTAATAGATGATCATCCCATAAATTAATTAGATTATAGTTAGTACCATCTAGTTATTTAATATAAATTATTTTAGAATATACAATCATTAAATTATTTTACCACCTAAAATTATAGTTGGATTAAGGGAACCAACACATTTCACCCCATTTTAGTTAATTAGTTAGATTATCTTCCCTTACGTAGTGAATCTCAGCACACAAAATTAGAGCTTAATTAAATATTAGTTAGTATAGAGAGAAGAAGGGCAAACAACCCATTTAATTTGTGAATATTGTAAATATATATACAGTGCCAATATATCGCACTATTAATCGGCTCAAAAGTCGTCTAAAACTGAGCCAAAACGATTGTACATTTTTTTTTTTTCATTATTTTATTTTGTTATTTTTATTTTTATTTTTCAGTATGTAATTTTTCGTGTCATTTCAATGGTACAATAATAATGTAATGACATATCATGACTTTTTAACATGTGAGAACGAATGTTTGTGAGAAAGACGAGAGCAAGGAGGAATGAATGGATTAAATATAAGGCGAGTGAACAGCGGGCGAATTTTTTTCCACACACAAGAGTTTTTATAATTGTCTCCATCTTAGATGTGACATATGTGCTTGTGTGATTTCTGTGTGTAGCTGCCACTATTGCATTATATGTATAGCCACATTTTAAAGTTTCCTAGGTCGGCAAGGCCGTCGCAAAATTACGCTATGGCATTAATTCGTGACGGCATAAACCAACCAACGACGCTTGAAAAACATCATCCACTAAATTATAAACATACACCAATGTTTCTGATTTAAACATACACTAAATTTAACTAAACACGCAAACAACCAGATATACTTACAGATAAATATGCAACAGCATTTAGAATGAAAGGGGGATAAATCATGAACAGGGGACATCACAGACTTACTAAAACTCTGATTATACATTGAAATATTTAGCCACAAACGGAAGTTAGACAGGTGAACATCAGCACACACACAACATGTAAAAGAGTTGGAGAAACATTACATGAGAGCATGAATTTATATTCATGAATTGTGCCGTAAAACGTACAATCTGTACCGGGATGTCGGTTAATCGACATTTTGAAAAGCAGGTCTGAGAGACAATGGCTTTGGGTCGTTACAGCTTTCATATATGAAATTTGATTGAGTATTCACTCTGGCCAACAATACAGTCTTTGCGTTGTTTGCGTGTTTAGTTAAATTTCGTGTATGTTTAATACACAGTAAACAATATAAAATGACACAAAGTAGTGCAGCTTTACATAAGAGATTTACGACACATACAGGACGTTGCGGCGATTAGCTTTCATCAGCAAACAAACACATTCACAAACACAACATATAGTCAAGGAGATCTCCTGTGACTACAACAAAAGGTGACGACAAGAGTTGGGTCTAAATACAACTAGAAAAGATAGCTGGTAACGGCTAAGATTGAGTGA
The DNA here is from genome assembly GCA_014155875.1 of Cepaea nemoralis. Classification (NCBI taxonomy): domain Eukaryota; kingdom Metazoa; phylum Mollusca; class Gastropoda; order Stylommatophora; family Helicidae; genus Cepaea; species Cepaea nemoralis. The sequence continues at coordinate 243,507 of JACEFZ010021860.1, forward strand.
ATAAATCTATCACGCAGATAGTCACATATAACGATTAACAGAAGAAGATGGTACTCTTAGTTGCAGTTGTAATCATAGTAAAAGATACACTGTAAGAAACTTTGGTTTAGGAGAGAGAATTGAAAGAGGATACCGACTCGTAGAGTGGGCAAAACAACAGGAAATGATTGTAGGAAACACCTGGTTTCAGCAACACCCTAGAAGATTATGGACATGGAGGAGTCCTGATAGCAGGATCAGAAATCAGACTGATTACATTCTGATTAGCAGAAGATTTAGAAACGCGCTAACAATAGCAAAAACAGTTCCCAGTGCTGATTGTTATAGTGACCACAGACTACTTACAGAAACGTTGAGGATAAAGTTGAAGAAAGTCAAGTATATAACAGGAAACACTAAATATGATTTGTGTACATTGAGTAATAACCAGGATATACAAAACAAATTCAATATAGAAGTACATAACAGATTTGATATATTGTCTGATCTAGAGATATTATTCCAGGATTTAGATAATCAATGGGAAATGTTGAAGAATTAAATCAGTTTGGCTGCAGAAACAACTATTCCAAAATTAAAGAAGGTGGGTCGTAAGAAATGGATGACTGAAGAAATTTTACACCTTATGGAAACAAGAAAACTCAACAAAAGGAATTCTGCCAAATATGAAGAAATTCACAGACAAGTCAGAATATTATGTAAAGAGGCAATAAAAGCATGGCTTGAGGAAAAGTGCTTAGAAACTGAAAAACAACACAACACTCAAAATACCAAATTAGTGCACAAACGAATCCAGGAACTTACTAATAAAAGAACAAGTACATCAACAAGCTGTCTAAACACTAAAGATGGCAAAATCATAATAGAAAAAGATCAGATTCTACATGTATGGACAGATTATGTGAAAAAACCTTTATATGATAAAAGAGAGGAACAGTATGATATTAGATATAATAATGAAGGACCGCCAATTTTGAAAATGGAGGTTCGAAATGTTCTTAAGCATATGAAAGCTGGCAAGGCCCCCGGTGCAGATAACATCACAACAGAAATGATTAAAGCTTTAGAAGAATTTGGACTAGAGCAAGTCACGAAAACTGCAGAACACATTATATGATACTGGAGACATACCTTCTGAATTATGTAACTCTGTATTTATTGCAATCCCAAAGAAATCAGGAGCCTTGTAATGTGATCAAGATAGAACAATTAGTATAATGAGTCACGTCACAAAGATTGTGCTACGAATTATCATACAAAGAGTGAGGAAGAAAATACAACCTGAAATAGGGGAAGAACAATGTGGGTTTGTAGAAGGAAAAATGCTGTGTATATGCTACGAACAATTATTGAACGTGCTATAGAAGTAAACAAGGATATACATCTTTGCTTTATTGACTACACAAAGGCTTTTGATAGAGTTAGACATGTCAACATGGTGGATATACTTGCAGATCTACAAATTGACGAGAAAGACATTAGACTTAACCTATTAAGAGAGGTGTTAGGCAGGGATGTGTAATGTCTCCAGATCTTTTTTTCTGAATACAGTGAAAATATTTTCAGAAATGTAGAAGATATAAATGGAATCAGCATTGGAGGACGAAACATTAATAACATTAGATACGCAGATGATAAGTATTGATTGCAGACAGTGCACAGAATCTGCAACAATTAGTAGAGGCGGTTGTTGTACACAGTGAGCAGCTGGAGTTGGAATTAAATTATAAGAAAACACAGGTTATGGTCGTCACTAAGACGAACAAAGTATCACAATGTAATATACTAGTAAATGGGAATGTTCTTCATTAAATGAATCGGTACAATTATCTCGGAACAGTCATAACATCTGATGGGAAATGCCTTGAAGAGATTAGAATAAGAATCGCCATGGCGGCAGTAGTCTTTCAATCAATCATGTGACAAGATCTCAAAAGGGACTCAGTGCACTTAAAACTATGGCTGCAATGGACACAGAGCAGGGAATGCTTTTTCACACTATACCAGCACTTGATCCTCTCAGTAATTGATTATGGATTAGGACTGCTCACTGTCTCAGAGAGTCAGCTGGTCAAGTTAGAGCGCATACAGAACGAAGCTATGCGGGTCATTCTGGGATGTACCAGAGATACCCCAGTAGTGTGTATGCGTTACATCCTTGGTCTGCCGACTGTTGCTGGTAGGCTCAAGGCGATGCAGGCGAAGGCATACCTCAGAGTAGCTGCAGACACAGACCACCCACTGCATAAGGCGCTGGACGCAGTTAAGGGCCAGCGACTGATAAGAGTGAATTATGGATGGCTCAGGCGGAGGATACGATCAGACAGGTGTGCATCTTGGAAAACAATAGGGGAGGAGAGGAGTGGGTCAGAGTGCCAGCTGAGCAGTCAGACTTGTGCAGAGTTATAATCACATTAAGCCGGGAGTGCAGGGAGTGACCAGCTGGGGCCACGGAAGTGGAAATCCAGCAACTAATTCAGGACAATGCTCACTCGGGTGATGTGATTATCTACACAGATGGTTTGGTGTCAAGAGGGGAGAGAAGTGGCTGGGTGTTCATAGCCAAACCTAACTGTCGACGTTTGGTGCAGGAGAGCCTGGCATATGATACCACAACGTCCAGCTTAAGAATGGAGGTGGAGGCAGTCACTGCGGCTCTCCGCTGGATGGAGAATACGACACACACATCGTGTTACACATTGTAACTGACTCAGAAAGCATGTTGACGAGGGTGAGGACGGGCAGGCTTCGTGCGGAGTGGCTTGCTTCGCTTCCGAGGTCACGGGTGACAAGCATCGCCTGGATCTTTTCTCCGGGGCATGCCGGTGTGCTGGGGAATGAACAAGCAGACAGATTGGCTGGCTCTGCAGAACTTGGTGGAGTATTGATACATGACAAGGCAGACGTGGTTGCGGCCTTGTGGGAGCACGTGTACACCTCGGAGGAGCAAATGGATTCCATGATCTGGCAAGAATGAGACAGCGAAGAGTGACGAGGGGATCTGGCCGACGCTCAACGCTCAGAGGAAAGGCGAGACGGACATATAATCAGATTGCTACTGGTACTATTGGTGTTGGAACTCTTCGCTGGCTGCCGAGGATAGGGACGGAGCGCTTATGGGTATGCCCCGAATGCTGTAATGTCTATTCCTAAATCAATCAATCAATCAATCAGTCAATCAATCAATCAATCATGTGCCATGCCGGAAAGCGTGGGCGGTCATGACTCGCCATTTCACTCAATCACCAGAGTCGTGGATCAGCTCAGTGTTCCTGTCTCGTCCATGCCATGTGGCCAAGCCATCCAGGTATTTTCCTCTCGGTCTTCCTCTTTGTCTGTTCCCCTCGATCTTGCCAGTTGTCACTAAGTTCTCCAATCCATTTCTTCTCAAAACATGTCCAAAAAATGTTGACTGTCTACATCTAATTTCTCTAATCAATTTACGATTTTCATTTGTCTCCTGTAGTACTTGGTCATTGGTTTTTCTATATGTCCATGGTATTCTTTGCGTTTTTCTCAGAAACCACATGTCTGCAGCCATCAGATGTCTCAAAGAACTAGACAAATACCCATGTGGAGCTCGTGGGGAGAACTACACAAATGCCAGTGTTTATCGCATGGAGAAAACTAGACAAATGCGAGTTTTGCGCTCGTGGAAAGAACTAGACAAATACAAGTGATGAGCTCATGGAGAGAACTGGGCAAATACCAGTGGTGTTATATTTGAACAAAGGCCAAAGGTAGGCTTGGAGCATTTTGAAATACGATTTTGTGAATTAGTTTAGCCTTATTAAAAAGTAGGCGTTTGTGGAGTGGCAGTAACTGAAGACGATCATGCAGGTTAGAATTGTTGGTTAGCTTTTCACCGTTAATTAAACGCACTGCCCTTTTCTGGAGTGAATAAAGGACATGGGCGGAGCTGCATGGGATAGTTAAAGATGGGGAGGGGGGGCTGTGAGTGAGTTAGTAGAGGCCCTATGCCTCATTTGGGGTATATGGCAGAATAAAAAGAATAAGAAGACCCTATGCTAGTGTTAATTTTGTACAAATATCCTTCACGAAGACATTTCGAACAAGAGCAAGGCAACGAATGGCAGTCATGAAAAGGCTTACTGGTTTAACACGGGGAGCAGATGAGAAAGTTGTCAAGAACCTGTAAGCTGGACGCGTGCTACAAGTACTTGAACTCATCACATCGTTTTGTCTGGAAATGAAGTGGCTACACACTAGCAAAAGAAGAGCAAAGGACTATCTCACCCTGATATTAACATAACCTATGATGAGACTCAAAGATTATAAGACGCAAATATGGAGCCGAGTGAGAATCAGAGCACCTAGGTCACCAGAAATATGATGCGCTTTACCAGCTCGATCATAGTGAGCAAGCAGAAATCTTTAGACTCCACAGTTGACTTTACAGAGTGAAATATCACTTGTTCAATAAACTAAAAATATGAGATAATGGTCATTGTAACCGTTAAATTGATAAAATGACCGCTGAATATTTATTGCAGGAGTGTTCATATAGAAACCAGAGAAGGTCATTTTGGCCCCAACTCGCTCCATCTAAGGTCACAATTTATGGAGATATCCAGAATCTGATGTTGACCGCTGAGTTCTTTAAATGTATTCAGGTTGACACATGAAGGTGTCCACAGAAGTAGATTGATAGAATGGTATGTACGTTCGTCAGTCTTCTATTGACTGGAGCAGCAGTGAGATTCGGCATCCCCCTGAGCGACTGAGCAGTCCTCTATAGGAACACACTGCTCACATCCATAGCATGAGGAAGGGGCTTGAATAGGTGCCCTAAACATTGTCTGCTCCATCATTACCTAACCAGCTAGCCGCAGTTGGTGGGTACCCTAAACTGTGGTCGACATACAAAGAAAGTAAAAACAGGTAAAGCTAAAAGAGCAAATCATATTCCCTTGACAATCGGAACTTGGAATGTACGCGCCCTACTTGACAGAGACGGCGAATCGGACCAAGAGAGACGAACAGCACTGAGAGAGAGAGAGAGAGAGAGAGAGAGAGAGAGAGAGAGAGAGAGAGAGAGAGAGAGAGAGAGAGAGAGAGAGAGAGAGAGAGAGAGAGAGAGAGCTGGGCATGTACAACATCGACAGTGCAGCCTTGAGCGAGACACGATTTGCAGAAGAAGGCCAAATCTGTGAAGTAGGTGTCGGCTACACATTTTTCTGGATTGAAAGCAAAAGCGAGGAAAGTCGCCAATCCGATGTTGCCATAAATGACAGGCTTATGGTCATTAGGTTACCCCTGCTGAGAGGAAAGAAGCATGTAAACATCGTGAGTGTCTACGCACCAACCATGACCAATGAAGATGACGTCAAAAACAAGTTCTATGAGGACCTGCACAATGTATTAACATCTGTTCCCAAAGGAGACAAACCTACACTCCTTGGGAACTTCAATGTCAGAGTAGGCAAGGACACCGCCTCTTGGAGTGGCATCATTGGAAAGTACGGAGTCGGAAATTGTAACAGCAATGGACTCCTCCTCCTTCAGACCTGTGCCGAACACGATCTCCTGATCACAAATACAATTTTCCGTCTTCCCACGAGAAATAGGACATCATGGATGCACCCTCGCTCGAAACACTGGCACCTCACTGACTATGTCATCGTCAGGAGGAGTAACAGACAAGACGTTCAGGTGACAAAATCCATGTGTGGTGCCGAATGTTGGACAGTCCATCGTCTCATTATCTCGAAAATAAACATACACATCAAACCACCACGGCGTCCTCAAGGGGCAAAAATGCAAAAAAAAAAAAAAAAAAAAAAAAAAACTACATGTCACCCGCCTAAACAGAAATAAATGCAGCTTTCATTTCAAAATATGCTGGAAGACCGCCTCAAGCCCAATGCTGCAGATAAACAGGATGCGGAAACAGAGTGGAGAGCCCCAAAGGACATAATTTACAACACTGCTATGGAAATCCTGGGTCCAGGTCCTCGGAAGCATAAAGACTCGTTTGATGAAAATTCCATCAACGATGAAAATTCCATCCAAAGACATCAACCAATTGCTGACCGAGAAACATCTTCTCCTCAAGGCATATTTTAATGACCCGAAGTCAACACCATAAAAAGATTCCTTCAATAACATTCGGAGAGTAGTTCAGCAGAAACTTCGGCACATGCGGGACTCCTGGCTGAGCAACAAAGCTGATGAAATTCAGGGCTTTGCTGACAGATATGATATGAAAAACCTCTACGACTCACCGAAAGCGGTCTATGGTCCTACATCACCAAGCACAGCTCCCCTCCTCAGTGCAGATGGGGGAACATTGGTCACCGATAAGAAAGAAATCCTTCAACGCTGGGCAGAGCATTTCAGCAACATCTTAAATGCAACTTCCTTCTTCGATGATAAAACCATCAACTGCCTTCCTCATGTTCCCACTAATGATTCACTTGATGACCTGCCAACCATAGTGGATATAAACAAATCCATCCAGCAACTTTCCAGCTGTAAGGCGCCTGGTCCTGACTCCATCACAGCAGAGATATACAAGGCAGATGGGCCGGTCCTAATAGAACAGTTTCACCAAGTCTTTACAAATATATGGGTGAACGAGACCATGTCACAAGATTTCAAAGACGCGTCAATAGTCCTCTTTTGCAAACGTAAAGGAAACCACCAATCCTGTAACAACCACCGAGGCATCTCCTTGCTCTCAATTGCAGGGAAGATACTCGCCAGAATTCTTCTCATTCGCCTCACTGCCCATCTCCATCAAGGTCATCTTCCTGAGAGTCAATGTGGCTTCAGAAAAGAACGAGGAACTGTTGACATGATTTTCGAGGCAAGGCAGCTAGCTCCGAAATGTTCTCCGCGTTCATTGAACTTACCAAGGCTTTTGATAGTCAGCATAGAAGGACTGTGGAAGATTATGTCGAAATATGGCTGTTCACGAAAGTTTGTCCAAATAGTGTGGCTACTTTATGATGGTATGCAGGCAAGAGTACAGGAAAATGGTGAACTGTCTGAGCCCTTTCCTGTCACCAATGCAGTGAAGCAACGATATTTCCTGGCACCAACACTGTTCATTCGGTCACCGGTCATTTGGACTAAAATGTTTAACCCTCTGAAGTCGGAGTGGGATCGCCTGATGGCGAGGAATCCCTACTGGGATTCGAACCTGTCACCCCCAAATGACAACGACGCCTCGCTGCAGGAACAAGTGTACTTTGGATAATGACCAACTAGACACCGCTTAGCACACTATAGACTAAGCTTGAGGACACACACACACACACAGACACACACACACACTCACACACACACACACACACACACACACACACACTCACAAGTTTTATGAGTCTGTGGTTACGGCCTGCTAATAGGTTAACCATTGGCGTTGAACTTTGTGAAGAATGTCTTCCGGACTTGTCATGAGGTTTCTTGATTAGATGGAGATTAGGGTCTATTTCCTATCCCCGTCATTTCCAGTGTTGTCAGTAACTGGGTATCTCCATCTTTCTGAGCGGCTGCTAAAGTCTCCAACTTTTATGCGGTTCCTGTCAGTTATGTCCATGCTTGAAAGTACTTTATCTGTTTGTGTGAGCTTCCTTTAACATTATATCAATTACAATAGTTCCTGGTTGGTTGTTAGAGTTCACAAACACTTCGCTGCATTGTACTAATTTTTCCATAAGTGTTAGAACTGTTCCCTCGTGTGCTTCACGGTCGAAACGTGAGGCCTGATATCCTCTGACCGATATTTACCTGTGCTGAGCGTTGTGTCCCCTGGATGCACGGCACATCAATTCTGTCTTCACGATGGCGATTTGATAGAGATACAGAACATGGGTGGTTGTCAGAAGTGAAAATGGTTGATCCCGGACCGGCAACCAATGTGTCAGAAGTGGGGGTGCCGGGCCGCCAAGTTAAGTACTATCACTGGCGAGCAACCCTAATTTGTCAGAAAGTCTACATGGCTGAAATATAGATTAAGCCCATGAATATTCAGGAGTGCAGCTGCAAATGGCTCATTAAGCATAAGTGAAATTAGCTGGTGTTAATATCACCCAAGGAGTGGGAAAGGGAAAGTTAGATGCCTAGGTCTATGTATACTGCTAGACTATTAGGCAGTACAGGTTTTTCCTCCTGACAAAACTCCTCTCCCTGGTACGTAAGTAAGCCCCCGCCAATGTACACACACAAACACGTATGCACAATTTGAAAATAAGAGATAACTATGAGTTTAAAACAAACTACAATCACTTTAATTACTATCAATATAATTGAACATATGATGGTTATCAAGATGCTGATAGTGAAACTATAGAGGTTTGTGCTATACAACAATCTCATATATTTAGTGATGAGAAGCAAGTAGATAACTCTAAAGTGACTTGTACCTTGTCTGGGTCTGTGGCCGAGTTACATGATTTGCCTCGCTTCCAATAGGATTCCCCTATGGTCCGCTAAGGGCAGCTATGTTCAGACAAACACAGCCGGTCGGTATTCGGAATAGCGTTCCGTCCTGACGCCACCTGGTACCTCGTTGTTACTGCACGGTAAAACCTGGTGCTCTTGTTGAGAGCTTGGAAGACATAATCAAGAATGTGTATACACTAGTTCTTCATCAGTACAATCCTAGGTAACACATACAATCTATCTCCCCCATACACACACTCACATTGAAAGTCTGGAAATGTCTCTCTTCCAGCTTTATTGCGTTCACTCTCCTCTTTCTCCCTCTTTATCTCTCATACTGACAAGTCTGGGAAAGACTTTTCGATCGTCTAACACACATGTAATTACAACTGATGCCATCCATTGTAACGTCCCGTCATGAGGAATGAAATGTCCTAAATCAATGTCACTAATTCAGACACCCGGTTTTTTGCAGCCACTCCGTTCAAAATTTTGTTTTCCAGAACAAAGGGTCAGTAGTGTTATTACAAGAGTATCTGATCTCTGGGCTTAAGTGCCATGATCAGTGTCTGTGATAGGCCTCAGTGAGTTACGATGAACGTTGGTTCACCACGCACTGATTGTGGGTAATGTCTGCACCACTACACCTGTGCTTCAAACACAATCCATAGACAATATGTCTAAGTTCGCAGCTTGTAAGAACAAAATAGCACAACACCCTATTGCCTGGTAAATTACTATATGACAATTTGCATCTCACACATCAAATAAACACTATGCATGTCAACATTAAGTATGCACATTCAATAAGGGCATATAAGGATATTCCTAATAATGGCGTAACGAATGGGTTAGTAATACTATTATATAATCCAAAATAAGACATACAAACATTACAATAATATTCAAGGAGCATAATCATAGCATCGTATATTCCTACGGATATAGTAAGAATAACAACTATATAGCAATATGTTATAGACAGTAAACTGAGGAATACTAGTTCGCAGATCAATAAAAAGAGACACTATTAGTCTCAATGAAATAGCCTACAACAGGCCGACCAATGAATTCCCCGAATTTACAGGCTTCGATATGGACTAGAAACTACAATTCCTAAACACTTCTATCAGCATAAGAGTCAGACCCATCTATAAAAAGTATACATTGAGATCATTCATACCTGTTCCTAATATCTGACGTATCTGATGTGAACAGCAGAATCTCCTAGCATATATATCGTTTCTTATCTCTTTGTCGCCTTTTACTATCTCATTCTGCGATTCCTTCAATTCACACTCCATTCAGTCTGCGCGGTCGGCCGTACGTCTGCCCGTCGGTGTAGTTTCATTATCATTATGACACTTCACACCTCCTATGGGTAAATGCCTCTATTTAATGGCTGGTCCGATTCACACCAATGACCGTAGCAAGGTTCGTTATCGGCATGAAGGCTCCAATCCGTCTAACAATATGTTGACCCGGGGGTCTTATCAACTTCTGCCTGTATTCTCCTGGTGAAAGTACTGGCGTCAAATCGAACTTGTTCTCACGTAGCAAGCAGACTGTGGTCGTTTTGATTACTTCATGTGCAATCTTACGTCATGGCTAGAGGGTAGTCTTGTACAATGGCACGTAACATTGCTACAGCTTCTTAAATGTACAAAAAAAATTAATTCTTCTCTAATTCCTCTAAGTGGTCCTTCCTCTCTTATTGAATACTTTCATTGGGAGAGCATTCTGGTGAATCACGCGGCATCCTGTGACAAAAGGGTGGTCACCAACAATTGAATAGGGTGGACAGTATCTAGATAGTGGGACCGGTGCTTGCACTGCTTGGCGGGACACCACTGGATTAGCGCATTTCTACTATCTTTTAATTTCTGACATCAAGTGCGTTCGTTGCAATGTTTCACCAAGCCTGTGGTTCAGCACATTTGGCTTCGTGGGGGGCTACGTGGTCTCGAGGTATGGTGTCCGCCTCGAGTGCTGAAGGTCCCGGGTTTAAGCCCCGGTGATGACCGGAATTTTTTCACGTGGACTTCTAGTAATAAAATTTCCCCTGGTCTCTGGGTAGGGAGATCGGACGCCCGTGTGTGTTGTTGCGCGCGTATAAATCCCTTGGCAGTTAGAAATCGAAAAAGAGTAGCCTGACGGCGCTTCCCGGGCAAAAATTCGTGTTAAAAATCTATCCAAAGTATTTTCAGGATCCTTGCCGGTGCTACGGAGTTCGTACAATGAGCTGAGTTTCTCCAGACTCAGATTTGAGTTAGGAGGAAAACGGAGCACTTATGGGTTGCACCCGTGTGCCGTGATGTTGATCCATCGACTAAACTAAACTAAAATAAACATTTGGCTTCAGAAAGTATATTTTATTTTTCGGTTAGCCTTCCCTAGCCTTTAAATATCCCCAGTCTACTTAAAGACCAGCAGGTGTGTGTCTCCATTCGTTTGGTACCTGTCTAGTGACTTGTCGAGAAGGGATACCCTACCGGTAGCTGCAATACCTTGGGCATGGCTCGTGGGCGTGCAAAAAATTCAATAGAAAATCGAGGTGGAAAAATTCACATGAACCTAGAAAACGGAGCAAAGAAAACAGTCTGTTGTAACTGGAACATTCTCAAGTAACTTTAGAGCAGAAATAGAGGCATTGAAAGCTGCCAAAGACTTGCGGTTGGTAGAGGCAAACAGAAATATGTAGCTCTCTTCACAGATACCAAGTCAGTTGTTTCAATGCCTAATATAGACATAACATAGAGATAACATGTTAATAAGAAGCATTCAGAATCAAGTGGAAATCAGAGCATCCAGGCAACCAGAAAGATGGTGCTTATTTAAAGCTCCATCGAAGTGAACAAGAAGCAATCTTCAGATTCCGCACAGGACAATTACAGACTGAAATACCATTATTAAAAGTAACTAAAGATAGAAGACACGTGTGCATGTAACTTCAGACTCTGCGCAGGCATCCACCGACTTACATAACACTAGTTCAATAAACTAAAGATAGGAGACACTGATGCATGTAACTTCCGACTCCGCACAGGACATTAACAGTTTCACTGCCAAACAAAATGTAGGGTTGGAGCTTGGAACAAATAAAAATGGATGGCAGAAAATGGAAGATAGGCTGTGTCACAGTTATGGCTTAAAAGTTATTAATATGGTAGCAGACATGCTGTTTTATAATGCAATAACAACAATTTAGCCCTATTTAAGCCCAAGGCAGTTACGGGAAGTCGCTTAAGGTGTGTGATAATTCCATGGCATTTAATCAGTTAACAGACTGAAATACCACCAGTTCAATAAAATAAAGATAGAAGACGCTGAAGCATGAAACATCAGACTCCACACAGGACACTAACACACTGAAATAACACTAGTTCAATAAATTAAAGATTTAATTTTTTTAATTCGCATATCCTTTTACAGGACATCGCTGCCAATAGCAGCATCTTTCAGCTGTCTGTTGATTTCTTGGCAAGATTACGCTCAGTAGTTTGCCATTGCTTTCTGAGCGGCCGGCTCAGTTATCCCGCAAGTCACCAGCGGGGATAGAACCGCTTCCAGTTCTCGCCCGCTACGAGACTCTGCGTGATAAACGGGATTATGGAGAAAGTGGTGTAACCCCTCGGCCAGAGAGACCGGCAAATTAAAGATAGGAGATACTAAATTAGGTGTCACCAATTCTTTTCACTGCAGGCTGGATAACTGACAAAATGATGAGCGCGGGCCGGTTAGTAATTCTGTACAATACTTGCGCTGGTCTCCGTGGCGAAGGTCTCACGGACGCGGTTCGTAATCCCGTATACCAGCTTTCGAAACACAGCTGCGCGCGACTTGACAGCATACCGCGTTGCACTGGTTTGGGTATGGTATGGGTGCCGGTCGTTCAGAAAGCAATGACAAATTACTGAACGTAAACTTGCCAAGACATCAACAACAGCAAAACATTATGGTGTAGACAGCAAACGTCCTGTAAAGAATATGCAACTAACTTTAACAATACTTGCAAGCCAGAACGAAAGCTCTGGTGAAAAAAGACTAAAAGCTAAGTTAATCATGGGTGAGTGTCGTGCAATGCACAAAAAACAAAGACAGCCACCATATTTGTTTACTAAAAAAGTAATCAAAGAAGACGGCGTTAGCAAAAAGATAGTCACGTCAGACCTAGTGTGCACATCTCACAAACTAAGCAGCAAAAAGGGTTAGTGAAATTTGTGAAAGTGATATTTAGCGTTCAGAAAGAATATCACCAATGTTTGGTTTGGAATCGCTGCATCCAATCAGGAGAATTACTTTCAAATAATCATCAGTCGATCTCCTTCTATGTTTTGACTTCGCGTACTTCATTTGTGAAAATGTTTGCTCACAGACATAAATTGTTCCAAACACTGATGCCATCCATCCATCCATCCATTCATCATGTACCATGCCGAAAAGCGTTGACGGTTATGTTTTGCCATCTCACTCGATCCCAGAGTCGTGGATCAGCTGCGTGTTCCCATCTCGACCATGCTGTGATATAATTCTTACAACCGCCAAAAGCGCAATTAATATTTCCCCCCACTGCAACCCCATGTTACGACACCACCAACCAACAGCAACATTCGGCCGAAGAGAGGATGAAAGAAGACTTTGGATTGACTGTGACGTCAAAAGCCTAAGCAGGACGAAACGGCGATAAGTTAGGCGTGCAAGGCGGAAAACATTTTGTTACACCAAACCAAGCACGGGGCAGGAGAAGATCCGATGTATATGACGGAGTGATAGCATCTTCCAAATCAACTAACAAAAGATAACTTAGTCTTATTCATGAGATGAGGAAAGCATCAGCCTATGTCTCGAAGTGCCTGTCCTCTAAATCCAACGGGACCGTACACTCAAAGCAACTCAAATTGAACTCGTCAAGAACAGATCAGAACAACAAAACATGTTCTATCTTACGTGAACCAACCGTATCATGAACATATGGCAGACTCAAGTCGAGCAAACGATTTTCAGACGTACGTTTATTCCGCCGCAGGACAAAGGATATAACTCTTGTAGAAACGTGAGCTGATCCCTATACGCAGGATCGGCGCTCACTTAAATAACATCTACCTACGAGCTCCGAGTCCAGCTCGCTGCCCTTGAGGCCTAATTATCCAAATCCTCAGTTCAACTGATTAAATAAAAGTCTAGGTATCCACACCCGGTCTTTCTACTGTTGTGTTGTCTTTAATACATTCCTCTCCGGACTCCCAGCTGCTTCATCACGAAATTACCGCCTCCAGGTGTCACCTTCACACGGAGCCTTTTATAAACACATCCTTTCGAATCCACGAATTCACGGCGTCTCCCGTTGCCGTCCAATGACGTTGTTTTCCTTTCCTTAGTTTCTCATATTTGTCGTCCAGTTTTGTGACTGTCTGGGAAAATCCAGTAAGGTCTCTTCTTTATACTTGGTGGCGCGTGTTCCGTTATGTGGCATAATGCCCCCTCCCAGATAAAAAAATTATTTATAATTTTTTTCCTTTATATCTGTATATCTGTACGACTATCACAACAATTTTAACTACAACTGAATAGCACTTGGTTTTACCCCCTTATCTACCCTTAAAAAAAATAAAGCTACATAACGGGCACGCCCACCTGCCCAAACCCTCCGTTGGACGTCGTGTGGCTGATCATGGGCAATCAGACCAACTAATAAACATATTAGTCCCTACCTTGTCATAATAGACAAGTGTGTCCTAACTCTAGGTATTACCATGAGTTTAGGACGAGGGTAATAATGAGGTTTTCCATGTAACCATTTTTGTTGTAGTTGATCCTTGTTGTCCTTGTTTGGTACCATACATCTATTTCTTTTCCTGAAATTTTTCTCCATGGGTAGGGTGACTTATACACTTTCCGCCTTGAGAATCCATTGATCCTTTTCCTGTGGATATTTTAAGAATGTCGCTTGATTGTATCTATTCTTTTGCTCCTTCTGTGCAGCTTAATCCATCTAATATAATATAAATTAATCTAACAACATTGTTACTGCAAGTAAATAATTGATATCATAGAATTAAATATTTATACTAATACCAATACTATATTAATACTATACCAATTTACAATTACTTCTTAATAATTCTAATTATTTGAATTCAACAATCAATTAATGAATAACATTATTAACACAATCATATACTGTTCAAAGTTAGTGTGACAATACAAAACAAAATACTTGGCTTGGCCATTGAATGCACAATGAATGTTCCAATCACGCATCTCTTGTGAAGTTCTTATTCCGACTATTCCCTTCACTCACGCTGTCAATGGAAAATCGGTAGCATATGTACCCACTTGACTAAATTCTATTTGTAATAATAATCTATTAATATTTAGTTGATTCTTATAGCATTGCTCCCTCAATTCGGCGCTATCTGAATATATCTTTATCGAATTTCTTAATAACTTATGAAAGAACAGAACATTAATATATATAACTAATTAACTTATAACAAAGATCTGCCTTTCTATTAATTATAATCGACTGAGAATGTCTCACAGAATGTGATTGACCAAATAAAATCTTGTAGATCTTCAATATAGATATAGACTTGTGAAGAATGAGACATTGCAACTATTCAGGACTTCTAAGAAACTAAATCAGCAATATAATATAATATTCTGATTCAACAAAAATAAATATTTAAACCAAATAATTTATTAAGTTCTCTAATAACTATATAGTTACGAACAATTATCCGAAGAATAGCGAACCGAAATATTATCCAACTGAGTGTAGAGACATTAGATAGTATGAACATCTCTAAAAAGTATATATTTATATCAGTGCCACATGCCATAATTAAGTAATAAGACCTAAGACCCTAATGTGTCTGTAATGTATTCTGTGTTAATATGAACCTAACACTTTCATCCCATTTTATTTTTCTTTTATTCTTCCTTTCATTCTATTTCGTTCTCTCTTTCTTTGTTTCAAACCTGTAAAATCTCTCATCTGCACTCATGCCAATATTTGTACATTGTAAATTTGTTGATTGGAACAATGTTATTGTTTTCAGTCTTGTATATCTTCTGTAATGCATACGCTGCAATGCCGTATGTTTGGTAAATGTGTACCAGAAGTACGACAAGTAACCATCAGTGCGTGTAACTTTTGGTCTCATTTTTGAATGTTTCAAAAATGTGTCATTTAAAGACAAATAATTTCGTTTGTTTTGTTTCTGATCATCATTTATGTTCTCGGACGTAGAATCATTTGATGAAGAATGTTTGTTTATTTCTTGTTTATCGATGTGAACACCACTCTTTTCTGTTGCGTTATCACACATTTGTGTTATATCGTTTTCGTTAACAGTTGGTGTAACCTGTTCTATTTGTGTGTTATCTTCTTCTTTATCTTTTTCTTCTTGTATCACTTCACTTTGGGTACTTATACTTGTGAGTGTCTCATCAGGTTTGCGAATGACGGTTACTTTTTGAATTAACTCTTTGGTATTCGTTTCATAAATGTTTTGTAGTTGTTTCCTTCTTTTCTCTTCTATCAACATTTCTAATCGTTCAACTCTTTCCCTTGCCAAATTCCTAAGGTTTGTCTCAGTCACACCAAACTTCTTACCCATGTCTTTCCAAAATATCTCCTTCTCAATTGCCAATTGTTTCTCTTTAAATTGCATTTCCATAATTAACTTCTCTTTTTCCGCTGCAATCTTTTCGCGTTCCACATTTAATTCTCTTTCTCTAGCCTCCATTCGTTCGCGTTCCAACACCATCTCTTTTTCCTTTAGTTCTCTCTCAAGTTGTTTATCTTGCTTTTCTGATGCCAGTCTTTCCTGTCGTTCCTCCTTCTCACGTGCAATTTGTAGTTGTCGATCCTCTTTGTCCCGTTTCTGTTGTTCACTGAGCTCAAGCTTCGCCCAATTTCGAAGTTCGGCACCGGTTAAACCAGTCTTCTCACCCAACTCAATGAAATGTTGCAGTGTAGACATCTTGTCCTAATGTCCTACCTGTAAAATGAGCTATCTGGCTGAAATAAATATGGATCGTAGGCAAGAGAAGAAAAGAATCGACAAAATTGTGATATTGTCTCAAATCACTATCACTCGGATAGTAAAGTAAATGTTGTATCACAATTGAGCAAATATAACTCAAATAAATTTGTAGTGTCAACTCGAACACCACAAAAAAATCAATCAAATATCTCTATAATAAACTAAATAAATATACTAGAGAAATAAATATGAAGAAATATATTCAATATACAATATATATGTAACGCAAGACAACTAACAATCATCAAAGACGAATGACGAGTGACGCGAATACATATTACTGTTTACAAACAATAACAAATTTTTGTATCCACATTTTTAACGGGTAACGCATATACAGAAGAAATGGATTGGAGAACTTAGTGACAACTGGCAAGATCGAAGGGAACAGACCAAGAGGAAGACCGAGAGGAAAATACCTGGATGGCTTGGCCACATGGCATGGACGAGACAGGAACACTGAGCTGATCCACGACACTGGTGATCGAGTGAAATGGCGAGTCATGACCGCCCACGCTTTCCGGCATGGCACATGATTGATTGATTGATTGAACGCACATACTATACTATTACAGTTATGACAAGACAATAGTATTGTGGTGACGCCCGCAAGATCAAAACAAAAAAAATTGATAAATAGTGCCTTATTACTAGGATCAATGCTATAATACATCAACAATACAATTGCTACTGGCCTTTAGTGCATCTCCCGAACGTAGAGTAATACTTGAATCGCTCGAGAATTGATATAATTTGAGACTCTCAATTACGTGTTGATAAGTTCCAAACTATACTGATCCGTAATCGGCAATCGATTAGTGGTATCCTGGCCGCATGAAAATATGTGAGGAGTTGTGTAACGATTGTTGCTCCTGCCTTGAGATGATAGTACAATTAACTTGTACTCACACCCTGGACCGACGTGGTCCGTCACCGACTCATAAGAACACGTAGTCGGCTGTGGTATATCGACGAAACTTGAGTTTATTTCAGCCTTAGTATTGATACTTTAGGCTGAATGTGCGCTGTAGGTACTTGAGTGAATGATGCCCACAGTGAAGTAAGTAGAGTTGAATGACGTGATTCGACTTCTGGTAAGTAAAGTCCAATGAGTGAACAGGCTGTGTGCCCGTTATCACGATTATAAACGATAGTGTAGTCTTGTTATCAATCCGTGTGACAGTGTTCGTATGTCCTGGCGTCAGCGTATTAGATTACGTTCGTATAAATGCCGACGTGAGGAGTTCGTGTTCGGTCCCGATTGACCGCGTTGACTTTCTCGATGGTAGAAAAATCCTCGACAATTTCAACAATAATATGTCATAGTGTACGTGTGCGTGTCGTCCTGACATGTGATGAAGTGTCCGGTATGTGAATAATGTAATGTCCTCAATGACGTCATAAATATGTGTACACTGACCTGGTTGTCATTATGTGTTGATGTATGTAACGTCCAGCTGTAAATATGTTCAGATATGTGCAACGTCCAAATAGCGCAACATCTTCCTTGTCAATTATGGTGGAGACGAGTGTCCGTGGTGTACGTGCTATCCATCTTGACACATGACGAAGTGTGTATATAAAATGTCGTAATATGTACTAACTCACTTATGCGCCGATAATTCAGACATGAAGAAGTGTCGGCAGCAGATATAATGAACGTATGATGTACATGTCCCACAAATGTAGGTAGTTAAATGCTTTGGCGTTCTGAACAAACAAGTAGAAACTTTCTGTAATGTTCACAGAATTAGCGAATGTCTTTCCAACAACGTAACTATAACTGTGCATCGGCAGTACACCCCATCATGTGTGTATCAGTCCACCGATAGATCTGATAAAATTGTAACAAATGTCTGAGCCTGTAATGAACTTCATAGATTCAGCAAATTGCTCAACATAATGCAACACTTTCGAGCAGTTCCAATCGATCATAGATTCTTAAATACAAATTGTCAATCGTTGTGCTATAGTATAATAGGTTACTGTGGTGTAGAATTGTGGCAGCGCAATGTTTCTTCAGATCTCACTGCCTACTCACATCGACATAATTCCTTTCAATGTCGACCATGGTGTCGATTGTTTCGTATATCTCTTATGTAACCACCATCTTCTTTTCTCACATAGACTTGTAGTTGTAACTGTATATTCTTTAAATAAATAATGTTCTTAAATAAGTTACACTATTACTAAATGTTCGTTGTTTCTAATATTTCATAGCGCTGTGGTGTGTTCAATAAGGTGGAATGTTTTTGCGCATCTGGTGCAAACTTGATATGATTAATAGATCGCACTTCTCGAACATGATTTAGTTATTATGTATTACTTTTGTACGTACTTACAGTTTTTATGATGTTTTAATTTCACCTGTTGTTATTACTTTATCACAAAATGATCTTTCACTTCATTTATTTCGGCTGTTGTTCCGTCATTTTGATGACGTGGATTTTTCATGTGCTCCTTCTTTCTTTCTGTGTAGCACGGTGTGGAATGTGCCGCTGGCGCGTAATTTCTTTTATGTTCAGCTATGGAAACTGGCGGGGAATCTATGTTGACAAACAAACAGTCCAGAGACGACCCCCACGTGTCTCGAAGTGCCTGTCCTCTAAATCCAACGGGACCGTACACTCAAAGCAACTCAAATTGAACTCGTCAAAAACAGATCAGAACAACAAAACATGTTCTATCTTACCAACCGTATCATGAACATATGGCAGACTCAAGTCGAGCAAACGATTTTCAGACGTACGTTTATTCCGCCGCAGGACAACGGATATAACTATTGTAGAAACGTGAGCTGATCCCTATACGCAGGATCGGCGCTCACTTAAATAACATCTACCTACGAGCTAGAGAAACTAGCAGACATGTACAACAACAGTATAGGGAGTGCTATCATCAAGGAGGAATGGTTACACAGCTATCTGATTCCCTTGCCGAAGCCTGACAAAGACCACAAAAAAATTCAGGGATATCGAATTATAACCATGCAGAATACAATAGGCAAGCTGCTGGAGAAGGTAATTGCCAGGAAAATATCAAGCCAACTAGAGAGGCAAGGTGTTTTCCCACCTACCCTGGGTGGGTACCGTCCAAAAGGAGAAACCTGGACCAATGCAGCAGTCTTTGCCCATGATGTCTATGAAGGTTTCCACTCAGGCACTGAAACCGTTGCTGCAGCGATTGATCTTGAGGACGCATACAACAGAGTACCACTGGATTTTTTAATGTTTCAGCTTCTTGAACTAAACGTAAGTCCATTCCTCCTTAGTTGGATCGCTGCAGCCCTCTACCAACGGAAAGTAGTTTTTAGATGTGGCAGTTGGACTTCGGAACCAACAACAATATATCCTGGCCTACCACAGGGATCACCACAGGGATCAACGCCTACACAGTGAGAATCACCAGTGAGCAGATCACTGGACCTGGCAGGACATTGTCGTATGCCGATGATGTTTTAGTGTATCGTCAGGGTAAGGATAGAGAGGAGGTTGCTGTGGAACTACAAACCGAACTCAATCGCGTAAGTACTTGGTGTGATGAAGCTGGGGCAATGGTCAACCCAACAAAGGCAACAGTGACTTGGTTCTCGTTGAATAATCATATTGTCAACAATCCAACACCAACTGTAATGCTGTGTTCAGAGACGGTGGAAAGAACGCAGGCAATGAATTACCTGGGGATACGGTTTGATCGAAGCCTTGCTTATAATGTGCACATAGACCAGGTGATAACAAAGGCCAAGCGGGGTTTGGCAGCGATGCGGGTGATGGCGGCAGCAAATTGTGAGCAGCGTCATCTATGTCTTCTGTACGAGGGGCTGGTCATGTCTGTTTTGGAGTATGCAATGGCAATCCTGACTCTCAGCCATAAGCAGATAGAAAGGATGGAAAGGATACAGAATGAAGCTATGCGCATTATTCTTGGATGTACAAGAGATACAGCATGCAGGGCGATGCGCTACCTTCTTGATTTTCCAACCATTGAAGAGAGAATACAAGTTTGCAGGGCACGCGCCTACCTCAGAATTAACGCAAACACACAACATCCACTGCATAGTGAAATTTGGAAGGTGAAGGGCAGCAGGTTAAAAAGAGGACGGTCGTGGATGGGTCAAGCCAAAGACATTCTTCAACAGGTGTGTTCACTTGAGGACTTAGAACCTGGCGAGGAGTGGGTGCAAGTGCCAACAGACTTCTGCACATCCTTTTCAGTTTGCATCCAACTAGATAGAAAATGCAGACAAGAAAATCCGGCTGCTGTTGAGGCTGAAGTACAAGCGTTGATTTTCGAGAATTCGCTAGACGGTGACGCGATCATCTACACAGATGGGTCGGTCGTCCGACATGTGAGAAGCTCATGGGCCTTTACAGCTCGGGCCGGAGGGAGAATTGTGAAGGAGGACTCTGGTGCTTTCACTGAAACCACAAGTAGCCTGACCATGGAAGTCATGGCAGTAAGTAAAGCAATAACATGGCTCGAGACACAGACATTCACTAGGACCTGTTTCCTTAGCGACTCAATGAACATGATCAAGAGGATAGAGGAGGGGTCGATCCGAAGAGAATGGTTGCTGCCTCTGAAGCGGTCTCGGCTGGCAAAGATTAGTTTCATCTTCGTGCCAGGTCATGCGGGAGTACAAGGAAATGAGCGGGCTGACAAGCTCGCAGGTGAGGCTACTGTGGAGGGCGGACGCGCCATGGACCAGACTGACATTCTGAATGCTCTACGAGAAGTGAGACTTTTGCGAGAACCAAGTGATGACTGTGAATCTACAACAATGGCCAGACTGCGGGAGCAGCAAATTAAAAGAGGGGTGGCCAAACAAGAACACTATGCAGGAAGCCAAAGAAGATTGATAAACCAACACAGAACTGGCGTCGTTAGCCGCTACACGCTGCGGGATTTGCTGAGGAGGGGATCCGAGCACTTATGGACTGAATGGTTCGATGTGCAACGAGGATGATCTGTCGACTAACTAACTAACTAACTAACTAACTACGAGCTCCGAGTCCAGCTCGCTGCCCTTGACGCCTAATTATCCAAATCCTCAGTTCAACTGATTAAATAAAAGTCTAGGTATCCGCACCCGGTCTTTCTACTGTTGTGTTGTCTTTAATACATTTCTCTCCGGACTCCCAGCTGCTTCATCACGAAATTACCGCCTCCAGGTGTCACCTTCACACGGAGCCTTTTATAAACACATCCTTTCGAATCCACGAATTCACAGCGTCTCCCGTTGCCGTCCAATGACGTTGTTTTCCTTTCCTTAGTTTCTCATATTTGTCGTCCAGTTTTGTGACTGTCTGGGAAAATCCAGTAAGGTCTCTTCTTTATACTTGGTGGCGCGTGTTCCGTTATGTGGCAGCCTACAAGCAGACATCGCATTTGCAAAATCTAATCCATGTCAGATCCTAAAACCTGTCGGCGACGTGTTTGAAGCCATTTAATTAACATGAAGGTGAGCACAATGCCATATTTTATATTATGTAAGTAAGGGACCCTTTCACAAGAAGAAATTGGTAAGTGGATGTATTGTTACCGGGTGCTTAGTCCTTAAGAAACTAGTTAGGAGAGACTAAATACTTTATTCAGATGCCGTAGTTCATGAATATGAATAAATTATACACGAAGTTAAACCATGATGAAGGTTCCTTCTAGTTAAACAACTTATTTAATGTGTAAGCATTAAACCTAGGTTGTACAATTTACCTTTTAATGAGGTAAACTATGTCAGCAGTGATTTAGATGTTGTGATAAATTTAAGATTTAGGAAGCTAAGAATACATAGTTCAATAAGAAGAAACTATTTTACGTTTTCCCACACTGGTAAGAGAAATTAATGTAATGTGTAACAGAAAAGTACATGAACAAATGAGATGTAAATAGATCTCTATATGTCACATACGTTTGTGTGCTGGGTGAAAGCACCCATGTGGTGAGTCAAATGTATCTTCATTGTTGTTAAACACGTGGATTTATCATTTGTGAGGCACATAATAATGCCTAATCAGCACCCCTGAAAGTGTGGTATTGATTCATGATGAATGAATGTGGATTGAGTGTATCACATAATTATATGTATTTGATGAGAGCATACATGTGGTGATTCATGTGTAATTTCAACAGTGTTAAACATGAGCAATCATCATTTGTGAATCTCATAATTATGTCTAGTTATTATCCATAAAATTATTATGTATAATGAATGATGGTGGAATAAGTGAGATTCCATTGTAATGTCATTGATATCAAATCTGTCAATTTATCATTTGTAAAATCACACCAGTATGCTTACTTATCATCCATGCACATATGAATATTATGTATGATGAATGATGAGAATGAGTGAGATAAAGGGACATGCTGAGGAGTATGAACCACCAATCAAGCTCATGATGGAAGGCACTTTGATGTATAATGTCCTGTCTATCAGAAGAGAACATGTTAATTATAACCCATACATTAATCAATAATTTATTGCAATCCTATGCAAGATACCCCACTGTAATCCATATGACTCATATTACTATCATATGGTTTTGTGTCCTGAATTACACCAATCTGTATTACATATAACTCAGGTTACAATCATATAGTTTTGTGTTCTGAATGATGAGGGTTATAAAATACATGGTCAATAGAAGGGAATATACTAGCATTGAAACGTTTGTTTAGAGAAGAATTCACCTGAAGGTTATACAAGAGATGTTACCATAATGTACTTACATTGTTTATAACCAAATACTCATTGCAGTGGAGAATGATGTAAAAACTCTTAATGTTTGAGACATTTTTCTTGTAACAGGAGATCTAGAGAAATTAATTATTTACAAAAGTGAAGGGAGAACATAGTTGTCAAATTCCAAATCAATCAAGGTGTTACTCAATCTGTAGACAATGGAGGACAGACATGGGAGAAGACGACACTGCGTATTTGCTAGTCTAAACCTTGAGCGCCATATAATGACGGATTGGATGGAGAACAACCAGTTATGTTATGGATAACTATTTGAGAGCACCTAGACTCTTTTCCTTCCAAGGGTCACAATTTTTGTATGTATTTTTCGTTATGGTTTTCTTGAAAGTGTACAGCTTTTCATTAATGATGTTCATAGTGATGATATCATTAGATTTATGACTGATGCTGAAATTTCAGGTAGTGGCTAGATCCATCTAGATCCAGACCTGACTTTATGAATGTAGCAGCTTGACTGAGTGAGGCACCTGATATAGCGAGGCCAAATACTATTTCAAAGCAACTTCCTGCAGATTTTCTCTACCAATATAGGACAGGTATCCCAGGTAACTTAGTTCTATTCATGTAGGTGGAAAACCATTGAGCCAAAACCTTACCCTGGAACAAAAGAACACTCGAGAAATTATCACATATATTTTGCACTGACTGATTGCCGTAGAGATCCAAGAACTTGACGGTTGACCAATCAGAGTGTATATTATTTGTTATCCCCAGATTATAAATAGGCCAGAAGAAGATTCAAATAAATATAATCAAAGACTGATACATCGCTCGTAGCTATGGATATTATAGTGGGCAGAGCTATGATATATGTATAGTTAGAAATTTACATGCACGTGATTTTTTTTTTTAATGATTGTTGTAATTTTATGACATTAATAATCAATAGCACCATTTATGTGTAATAAATTATGAAAAATAAGGGTAATTTTCTCCTTTTTTTTATTTAGTTGAGAGAGGAGAGGCAAGGAACCACCAAAAGGATATTTTGGATATTAAGAGAAAAACGTTTCATTGGTTTCCTGGAGGTATTCCTTGGTTCTCCAAAACTCTATTTATGGTGTCAAGCCACTGAGCCAGTAACAGCTAAATTAATTAGAACGGGCAGGATCACATTGGGAAGGAAGAACTTGAG
This sequence comes from Cepaea nemoralis, assembly GCA_014155875.1. Classification (NCBI taxonomy): domain Eukaryota; kingdom Metazoa; phylum Mollusca; class Gastropoda; order Stylommatophora; family Helicidae; genus Cepaea; species Cepaea nemoralis. The sequence goes on from JACEFZ010021860.1 coordinate 267,862, forward strand.
TATCCTCTATCTCTTTGGGGTTGACCTAACCATACATCTGACACACGCCACGTGGCCAAGCCATCCAGGTATTTACTTCTCGGTCTTCCCCTTCGTCTTTTCCCTTCGATCTTGCCAGGTGTCACAAAGTTATCCAAGTCATTTCTTCTCAAAAGATGCCCATATTTTTTTTACTCTCTACGGCTAATGACTCTAATCAGTTTACGATCTTCATTTGTTTCTTGAAGGACTTGCTCATTGGTTTTTCTATCTGTCCATGGTATTCTTTGCATTGTCTTCAGAAACCACATTTCCACAGCCATCAGATGTTTTTCAGCTTGACTGGTCATTGTCCATGCTGCACAAAACAATATCCATACAAAAGCACAGGTTCTACGTAGCACTTCAACACTCTTCAACACTAATGCCATACCAGCGGTAAATTCTTCAGTGTCGGAAACTCAACATCAGGCAAGCAGCGGTAAAATTCAATAGGTTTTCCTTCTCTGTGTTTATCTTTCAACATGTCATTTGCTTGCAAAGCAATAAGCTCTAACTGTAGTTCAACTGGCACATCATCAAGGTTACAATCAAACTGATTCTGGAACAGAAGAATGTCACTCTCAATTCTGTCAAGATCTGAAAATCTCTCCAAAAATGCTTCTTCAGGTCACGAATAAATTTTTTTCTCTCGGAAAATCGAGGTTGCCATCTTCTGTGACTGTAGCATAAACCTCTTTGAAAAGGTGAAAATGAGGAAAGTTTTCTCATTCCAGTTGTGGTTCAAACAATGACAGCTTTCTCTGAAATCCTTTGATTATTCTGTACAGATCACAGACGAGGTTATCCTTTCCCTGATGTTTCCTTGTGATGTCAACCAAAAATGACAACTTTCACAGCCAGGTAGGATCTGGCAGCTGTGGATCAGCTCTATCGTTTTCAGTGACGAAAACATCCATTTTGTTTCGGAGCTTGTAAAAATGAAACAGGCCTTTACCACAGCTGAGCAACCTCACTGATGTATGATAAGGCAAGTCACAGAATTCAGAATCAGTTTCTTCAAGAAAACCCTGGAACTGACAGTGATTAAGTGCATGTCCCCGAATGAAGTACACAGCAGAAACGACTGGTTTCAGTACACAATAAATATCTAACTCTTACCCACAGAGTGCTTGCTGATGAATGATGCAGTGTATGAACAGAGCGCAAATGTGCAAATCTTCCAACTGAGTCCTGATCTTCCCCATCAGACCCTTCCTCACTCCAGCCATGTTGTTTTCTCCATGAACTATAACGTCTCGAAGCTGATTCCACTGAAGGTTATAGTTTTGCAAAACTTGTGTGTACTTCCATGAAAATATCTTTTCCAGTTGTTTTTCCATGCATGCTGCAAACGGATGCCAACTCTTCCGTTATCTGAAAGTCCAAACTGACACCACGAAGGAACACAAGAAGTTGTGACGTAATCGAGAAACCAGAATACTCATCCAGCGCCAGAGAATACCACAACAAGTTTCTAGTTTTCTCGCGTATCTGTTGCACTCTGTTCTTTCCAAGTTCTTCTGTTCTTCACACAACTGAATTTGCCGAAAGGCCGATAGTTTCAAACAAATCGGCCTTCTCGGGACACACGTCCTTTGCTGCTTCCATCATACACTATTTTGTAACTTGTACGAGTGACAGATTCATTTTCAGTATTTTTTGAAGTATACGGGATCTGAAAATGAAAAAGACATTGAATTAGAAACATAATTAAAATCCTATTCAAAACACAAGAAAAGCAGAGGACTAGGGGGTCACCTTTGAAGCTACGGCTCACCAAAGGTACATATAAAGGTTCAAGGTACCTTTGGTAATAGAATATATCTCATAATAAGGTTTGCAAAATATGTAAATAGGAGCGGCCTAAATAAACAGCCGAGAGCAGAGTTTTTTCTACAGGGGTTTCGCGAGATGCAGCCAAGGATTCCGCCAAAACAGACCAAATTCGCGTAAATGCAAAATGTATGTCCATATGGTTTATTACATAAAGTAGGACATACACTTGGATCATCGCATAGAGTTCCCTGAGCAAGGTAAACATTTGCGTAAGGATCTGCTCCAGCAGAAATGTTGAAGAACACTGGACTAGAGAACAGCTCGATTAACGCCTTGACCGGGGAAATCTTCTGAGCTGGGGATAATATTTTACACGAGGCTTCTATGGCATTTTTATTATATGTTTGCTACTTTATTGCCTCTCTTCACACTTGTAGTTCACTTACCTATCACTGTCAAACAAAGAAATCATTGTTACATACCTATAAAATGGATGACTGGCAAAAAGAAATAAATATTTCTGGAGCATCGGACCTGTGTTGACAGCCGGACACTTTTGGGGTAGGAACAGATGCGCGCGCGGGTGTATGTATGTTGTCATGGAAACCATAGTAACTTCAGAGCGTAGGCGGCGCTACAACGTGCCCGGCAAGGACTTGGGATGACGCGAAATAAGCTAATATTACAATAAACTAGAAAATCTAGATAAAATAATTTATAATTGAAAATAGTAAATTTAAAACACTATCAGGAGGTCTCCGCCCGTGTGAAGATCTCCTATTATTCTAAACATAATATTTACATATAAATTGTATCACAACGTCTCGTTTTCCATACAAGCAAGTTGGAGTACTGTCGGCGGGCCGGATGAAATAACGTAGCGGGCTGGATCCGGCCCGCGGACCGTAGTTTGATGACCCCTGGGCTAATGCATGGAACTTCAGACATTAACAGACTGAAATAAAACTTGTTCAATAAACTAAAGATAGGAGACACTGATGCATGTATCTGTGGAACTGATAAAATAACTGCTAATCAATTTCTGAACGAGTTTTCTATACACGCAGAATAGAGAAAATCTAGGGGTATGATTCTCGCTTTGGGTGCGAGAGGTCCCGGGTTCAAATCACGGACGCCCCCCCCCCCCCCATGAAAAATTCATGTCAACGTCTCTAGGGGTTTATATAGTGGGTTCAGACAGGCAGATGATGCGAGTACAGATGAAGCATGAAAACATGAGTACATCGTTAAAGACTTTAATATCATTACCACAATAATTGTACAATTCAATTCATAAACTCGCACAACTCTAGCAATACTTTTGCTCGATCGCAGAGAATAACGTAATCGTGCCTCAGCACCCACACTAACACACGGCTCACAGCAGCCACATCTCTCATTAGCGAACACTGATGTCTAAGAAAATGGTCTATTATCCCTCTCAACACAGTCAGGCATCCTCTCTCATCCACAGTCCAAGTCCCATCTGAGGCTTTCTACTCAGTTAGGTGGTTACGAGGTTCTTGACCCTCGTGGGATCCATGGAGGTCATGCTAGTCGGGTCTGTCGCCCTATCCTTCACTTGTCTGTTGATGCAGGCGTACTGCCTCGTACCGTTCAAGGTGAACCTGTCCTGTCATTCAAGGACACAGTTCCGTCTGTAACCCCCTGTCATGGGCGTAGGGACCTATCTACTATACCCGCAATATTCCCATGTCCTATGTCTGTCCTCTGTCCTCTACATCATGTCCTTTGAAGACCTTAACACTGCCCATTGTCGCCGCGTTTAATGATAAACTCAGTGGAGATGTCAACTACCTTAAATTGACTGCTGCTTTCTTTAAATAAATGCAATTTTATGTATGAAAGTATACGACGAAGAAAAAGAGAACAAGAAGAAGACAACGGCTAAGAAAAAGAAGGGGGAGGAGGAATAGGAGAAGGAGCAGGTGAAAACGTTTTGCTATCACACATACAATATGTGTACATAATAACAATATATCACTGTCATTTATTTTTCAGGATGGATGTGAGGACATCTCTTGTACCGCCGGCAAACGTGTTGGAGAAGATGATCGATGCAGAACCGCCATCAATCAAATCCGGGGCCTTGGGTATAAATTGTATATGGTGCTAATACCCGATTCGTTGGAATTCAGCGTCTCAAAAGTCGACATCGAACGCTTCACCGAAACAATTCATCATGATCTTTCTGAAATATCATCCGAAATTCGAACTGAATGTAAGATTAGAGTTCGGTCTAAATTACACGATACTAGAAACGCGTTTTTACAAAACATTACCGTGGTAGTCCGTCTAATTAGCAACAGTGAATATTACAGAGATGAGTTTGAAAATAGGGTTCTTAGAATTGCTAAAGATTCACGGGTAATAATAGCAGAAGATAATACAACGGTCAGTCTAGAACCCACAGTTTTAGGAGAAGGCTTCGCGCCATTTCTACACGATGAAGGCAGACAATCAGTCATCGAGTATCTACAGGATCCTGAGATTTTCGTGGACAATTATTGTATATTAAATGATACCATAGACACTAACACGACGAACGTCCCACACGCATCGTCATTTGTGGAGAAACTTTACACAATGCATTGTTCAACTGGAGGCTTTGGTTTGCAACAATGGCAACATGAAGACAAATTTATAGACATAACACCCAGTTTAACCTGTCCGTTTGTTGCTATCACGTTTACGAATATTTCGTTTAACGGACCCTCCATATTAGTGAATTTCCATTACAAAAATAAACATTTTACAGTAGCTAGTACAGAAAATATTTCATTAGCGAGCAGCGAAATTCGTATCTGTATTGACTTATTTGTAAATCTCACGCAGCCTTATCATGCGGAATTATTCAATTATGTGGAATACGCGTTGTTATATATCTCCAATTATTACGTAGAGATAATATCCTCGTTTTTGTCAACTGTGTGCTTGTTGATCTCTTTCGTGACATATTGTTTGTTTCCAGTGCTACGAACATTACCAGGCCGCAACAACATGTGTCTAATTATTTCAATGGCTCTGGCGCGCATCCTTATGTTTATTACTAATGAATTTCTCCATGCCCTTCAATTAAATCCAGGCTATTGTGTTTTTCACGCCATTTCTGTACACTACTTCTGGCTGGCTACGTTCGCGTGGATGAGCGCCTGTTGTATCCACATGTACCGAGCTTTCACATGCCAAAGCATCCGATTTATCAACCATACCAAACAACATCTACACTACTGCCTCTTCGCATTTGGATCGCCTGTTGTGATTATTGTAATATATATAGTTGTGTGTCTCTGCGTAACATCAGGTTCGTCATTTGGTTACAGTCATGATTTTTGTTTTCTAGACTTGCGTCTATCTTACCTGACCGTGTACTTGTCATTCGTCGTCCCGCTCTACGCGACAATACTGACGAATGGCGTCCTCTTTGTTCTCACTATTCGCGAAATGGTTCATGCCCCTAGGGTCAGAAGGTCCACGATTAAAGGCAAGGGGGTGATAACCTACGTAAAGTTATCTACCCTGACAGGATTATCCTTTGTTATTTGGATATTGGCGATTCACCTTGACAATCCATTTATAACTCTGTTTGCGTCTCCGGTTATGTGTCTGCAAGGTGTTTTTATCTTTATGTCATTTATTTGTAATAAGAGAGTTGGAAACCTGTACTGTCAATTGCTTAGACGGCCTAATGATGTTTCACAATAAAGTTCAAGGTCGAACAGAACAGCCTTCACTGGAATTGCTGCCAACACACTTTAAAGTTTGCAACTGACAATTGACACACCAACATCCATGAGAATATAGACAACAACGTGTATGAGATACTAGACACAACAACCTGCTGACAGATAATAGACAACAACCTCCATGAGATACTAGATACAACAACCTCTATGGGATACAAGACACAACAACATAAAGACAGAAACAAGGCATAACAATCTACAGACAGATACTAGACACAAGAATTTGCGCACAGATACTAGACACAACAACATGCACATAGATACTAGACACAACAACATAAAGACGGATAATACACATAACAACCTACAGACAGTTACTAGACATAAAAACCTACAGAAAGATACTAGACACAACAAACTACAAACAGATACTAGACACAACAAACTACAAACAGATACTAGACACAACAAACTACAAACAGATACTAGACACAACAAACTACAAACAGATACTAGACACAACAAACTACAAACAGATACTAGACACAACAACCTACAGACAGATACTAGACACATCCACCTGCAGACAGATACTAGACACAACAACCTGCTGACAGTAATACAATCAACAGCCGACAGACAGATAATAGACACAACAACATACAGACAGATACTAGATAATAAAAGAAATGCTTACAAATAGATACTGGAAAAAACAACCTGCAGACAGATAATAGACGCAACAACCTACAGACAAATACTAGACACAACAACCTAGAGAGAGATAGTAGACACAACAACCTACAGACAGATACTAGACACAACAACCTACAGACAGATACTAGACACAACAACCTACAGACATATACTAGACATACAACCTACAGACAGATACTAGACATAACAACCTACAGACAGATACTAGACATAACAACCTACAGACATATACTAGACATAACAACCTACAGACATATACTAGACATAACAACCTACAGACAGATACTAGACATAACAACCTACAGACATATACTAGACATAACAACCTACAGACAGATACTAGACATAACAACCTACAGACATATACTAGACATAACAACCTACAGACAGATACTAGACATAACAACCTACAGACATATACTAGACACAACAACCTACAGACAGATACTAGACATAACAACCTACAGACAGATACTAGACACAACAACCTGCAGACATATACTAGACACAACAACCTACAGAGAGATACTAGACACAACAACCTAGAGAGAGAGAGATAGTAGACACAACAACCTATAGAGAGATAGTAGACACAAAAACATGCAGACAGTTGCTAGACACAACAACGTGCAGACATATACTACACACAAGGACCTGCAGACAGATACTAGACAACAATCTGCAGACAGATACTAGACGCAACAACATACAGACATATACTAGACACAAAAACTTACTGAAAGATACTAGATAAAACAATTTATAGATAGATACTAGACTCAACAACCAGCAGACATATACTAGAATCAACAACCTGCAGACATATAATAGAAACAACAATCTACAGACAGATACGAGACCCAACATCCTATAGACAGTTACTAGTCACAACAACATGCAGACAGAAACTAGACACAACAACACCCAGACAGATACTAGACACAACAACATTCAGACAGATACTAGACACAACAACCTACAGACAGATACTAGACATAACAACCTACAGACAGATACTAGACATAAAAACCTACAGACAGATACTTGACACAATAAACTACAGACAGATATTTGACACAACAACATGCACACAGATACTAGACACAACAACATGCACACAGATACTAGACACAACAACATGCACATAGATACTAGACACAACAACATACACACAGATACTAGACACAAAAGCATTCAGACATATACTAGACACAATAAACTACAGACATATACAAGACACACCAACAAGCAGACAGACACTAGACACAACAACATACAGAGAGATACTAGACGCAACAAAAAATTCAGACAGATACTAGACATAACAGCATACAGACAGATACTAGACACAACAACATGCACACAGATACTAGACACAAAAGCATTCAGACATATTCTAGACACAATAAACTACAGACAGATACAAGACACACCAACAAGCAGACAGACACTAGACACAACAACCTTCAGAGAGATACTAGACGCAACAACATTCAGACAGATACTAGACACAACAACATACAGACAGATACAACAACGTGCAACAACGTGCAGATGGACAACAACGTGCAGATGGATACTACAAATATGAATAAAATATGGGGAACTGCGGTAAAGCTGTGAAAACGTAAATAATATAAAATGACACAAAGTAGGGCAGCTTTACATGAAACAATTACGACACATACAGGACGTTGCGTTGTTGTGTTTTGTGAATGTGTTTATTTGCAAATAAAGGCTAATCACCGCTTCGTCCTGTATGTGTCGTAATTCTGTTATATCACGCTGCACCACTTTGTGTAATTTTAGACAGATACTAGACACACACAAAACTATAGACAGGTAATGTATACAACTTAATTATATTAACATTTGGCTCGCTCTCTAGAACAGGGGCGAAACAATCACACACATTCAATGATTACACTCTCACACTCGGCGACGTGAAGTAAACCCTTTTATTCGCGTAACCTATTTACATTGGGTACATTCGTGGAAGTTGCGCTCATAACTATGCGCAACTCGTACATTATCACAGCAGTATATACATGCATCATACATCTTATAATAGAATAATACAAAATAACTCTCTCACTGTCTCAGCTCAAGCACATCTCAATCTACCAGTCAGTCATGCCATCCCTCATTACAGCCATCTCACAACGATCATGAAACACAAGCATAACCCTCTCTGTCCGTCCGTCTCGAAGTCCTAAACCCGTCTGCCTGACACAGGTATGTTTGGTCAGTCCTTCACTTCTCACAGTTCGTGTCGCCCGTGCGGTGTAACGTGACACGGTAATCACGGAGCTTCAGCTGGTTAGTAGTTGACCTGTACATGGTAACACCAGGCTGCCTGTCCTAATCACCTGTCGTGAGCTGTCCTCCGCTAACTCCTGTCATGAAGGAGTTATATATTGGGTTAGTTGATATTGGGTTCCTGACACTCTCCTCCCCCCTCTCTAATGAAAGGGATACCCTTTCATTATGTGGGTAGTTACACATAGTTTGTGTTTACATTCTAATTCCATATCAGGACCCAATAGTTGTTTACATTGATGGATCATAATCTATATATATAAAAGAGACTATATGTCCGTACGTTCTTTATGCGTTCGCAAACGGTCCATCCGATTGAGATGAAATTTTCTACACGTTTTCTTTTCATTTCTGTGCAACCTTCTGTCATAGCTTTTTAGTGTAAAATCGGCTACTTACTTACTAAAATTTAATATTTCATTTTTCATTATAATTTCTATATAACAAGGGGACTTAACTCTAGAAAAGTTATTTCAAGGGGCATAACGTTTGATAACATTTCTATATACTTTATAGTCATATTGTTGCATCGTTTTCAAAGATTTATAAACTCTTTGTCTATAGTTATTTACAGGCATATGAGTTATAATAAATAATGATATAATCTTTAAGGCATTTTCAAAGTTTTCATAAAAATAATGTATAATGCATAACATTGTAACTCATCTTTTTATGCTTAAAGAAGTTATCTACAGTCATTTAGGTGATTAAAAACAGTTTTCATTAAAAATAATGGATGGTGTGTGGAAGGACATTCTTTTAAGTTACTGTGTGAATTTAATGAGGCGCTCCCCGTCAGGAGCTGGGCGAAGCCACACCGGGTCAGATAGACAGACAGACAGATAGTCGGGAACGGGAGCTTATATTACTACGTATATGAATTAAATTAGATGCTCCCCACCAGGGACTGGGTGAAGCCGGGCCGGGTCAGCCAGACAGACAGACAGACAAACAAGCAGACAGACAGACAAACAGACTGATAGATAGATAGATAGATAGATAGATAGATAGATAGATAGATAGATAGATAGATAGATAGATAGATAGATAGATAGATAGATAGATAGATAGATAGATATATAGATAGATAGATCCCCTCCAGGGACTGGGCGAAGCCGGGCCGGGTCAGCTAGTATTATATAATTGCTAGGTGCTATCTGTTTGGCAATGATGCATGATGTATACTTAATTCATTGTTGCCATCAGGCTACTCGCATCAATTATAGTCCCCTGGTTGGATTGGTACTTTGTTTGACAGCGGACTCAGACCGGAAGTTAACAACGATTGATGCTATCTTTCAAGCTACGTCCTCCCTCTCAACAAAAACATGTTAGGCGTCAAGTCATCAACCTATATGATGACTTCAGGACCTATGGCCAGATATTCTAATCCTGGTCCTATCAAATTTTAGTAACCATCGTCCACCTCTAGTTGACGCATCGTCCGTGCGGTGTAATGTACCACAGGGCTTCAACTGGTTAGTAGTTGACCTGTACTTGGTACCACCAGACTGCCTGTCCTGATCGCCTGTCGTGAGCTGTCCTCCGCTAACTCCTGTCATGCAGGAGTTATATATTGGGTAGGGGGGTATATTTGTAGCACCTTTGGTAAGGATGGCTCTCATTTCCTTTCAGGACCCATCCCCCACTGATCCAAGTCTGACACCCAGCTCGTGCCTGTGGCTCCTAGTAGCTGTCAGCATGCGACAGCGGCCACCCCCCGGGCAACAGCTGTGAGAGGCTGGCTAAACCAGGCATAGGTATCCGATTTGGTGTCAAACCAAGAGGTAAAACTAGGGTATGCCTACCCAGCATGTGAAGACAGGATTCGGCAGACTGCGCGAAAGAAATCATTCCTGATTCAACGGGCAAGACGGCGTTTACCTGCAAAGCGTTGTGGAACGTAATGAGCACGGCAAGGCACGTAGAGCGCCCTGGTCATCCATTGCACCTGTATTCGTCTCCAATCGTCTCGACTTGTCTTGTCACTGGACTCAGATGGACTCAGGCGAGAGAGTGAGGTCGACGAATTGCGCAACTCTTCCTCACTTTAATCCAAGTCATCGCGCAAGTCATTCTTCATCCAACGTCACATATGAGCCTTTGGCAGACTGTACAAGAATGTATGGGACAGAACTGGAATAAGCCTGCAAACAAAGCTAAAAGTCTACAAAGCAGTTGTATTATCCACACTACTATATGCTTGTGAAACCTGGACTGTTTATCAGCGACACGCTAGGAAATTAAACCACTTCCACACAGTCTGCCTAAGGAAGCTACTGAAGATTAAATGGCAAGACAAGATTCCAGACACTGAAGTCCCAGAAAGAGCATCCATGCCCAGTATCCACACTCTACTGATGAAGAATCAGATTCGCTGGGCTGGTCACTTGACTCGCATGCCAGATCACAGGCTCCCTAAACGAATTTTTTTCAGCGAACTGCGTTGTGGTAAACGCTCCCAAGGTCGCCAGAGGAAACGTTTTAAAGACACTGAATGCTTTTGGAATTCATCATGACACCTGGGAGGCTGCAGCCAGAGACCGAAATTCGTGGCGTGCATCATTGCGCAAAGGTGTAGTCATATGTGAGGCAACCAGGACTGCAAGAGCTGTGAAGAAAAGGCAGGACAGAAAAACCACTGCAGGAAATCCTCCTCCAGAGACGTCAAGCATTCTTTGCCCACATTGTCAAAGAACATTTCGAGCCAAAATAGGCCTTATCAGCCATCTTAGAACCCACGGCTCCACACCTTCAAACCCACTGGATGAAATGAATGGTCATCATCTGTCAGGGTCTTAAACTTGGCTCGCTAACCTAACACATGTGAGACAGTACAAGTACAACGTGATTTGACGTAAGACTCAACGACACACCGTTCAATGGATTTATTCACATATCAAATACAGAACGATGCTCACAACAATATCTATGTAATACTTCAATACACTTACATCTACCATACAGCTCACAAGTCTAACACTCAGGATGTTCAGACACTCGACTTTCAGCACAGAAAACCACACAACGCCTTTCTCTCATCATGCGTCCGTCCAAGTCCGTGTCCCAGAGCTGTCTGCCGCTAGTTCGCCACTTGCCTCCCACCTCAGGTGGCTTCACGAGGCATGCGTGCGTTTAGCGTCGTCCTGGCCTGACCGCTGGTCGTTCGTCAGCCAGCAATCTTGCAGGCCGGTAACTACCACTCGCCTGGCGGCTTAACGAAGTTGCTGCCTCCCTGCTGGGAGCTAAGTCGCCTGGCGGGCGTAACGATGTCACTGCATCACTGTCCCCTTTCTGGACTCTGACACGCTCCCCCGGCAAATTCATGAAAGATGTCATCTTTCATGTATAATATATGTACATACTGGGTTAATATTCTAACCTTGTCAGAGTCTACCCTTCTGTTGTTATATACATTAGTATCAAAATACAAATAAATACACATATGCCATAGAAATATATAAGAAATGGAAGTTGCATTCAACGACATGTGGTGTTCAACCTTTAACACATGTCAGGTTTCATCCTCTCGATGGCTGATTACGTTAATTGCATTAATGACCCAGTCAGATCGGTAGTACCAGCTTCACGCATCTACCTCGCAGCATTAAAAAAAACGTAATAATATGGTTCTTGAAACAAAAACCATCTCGCTAGACTGAAATACGGCTTTATATAAGTCGCATAAAACGCTCAAACCCTGGCCTTATTTGGCCAGTAGCTCTTGTGTTGGTCTGCAATGTAGGCAACCCTCTGCCATGCCCAGTAGATGGCTACCTGTTGTGTCAATAATCTGGCAACACTTGGCTATGTATACACAACACATTAGAATATACATTTCAAATTATGGCCCTTTGTGAATTGATGTAATAACAAATAAATGAAAGGGAAATAATTTTCACATTAATGAAATACAATAATTTACAATAATTATCTTATTTCTTAGCGTCATTGCTTGACGTTTCTTCATATTAACGAGAAAAAGTCGGTTATATGAATACATTAATCAAGATATGATTCTAAGATTACACTAAAGAAAAATATAAACACACAATTCGTGTATTTAACTTTGTTGATTCCTAAAGATTTTAGAATCGTCATAGATTTTTAAACTTTTATATGTCGTCTGCTAATTTTGCTCTAAATTTCTAACTAATCCGGAAGTACACACGAACACTAAAATCAGCTGATGTTTAAGTTTGCAGAACACACTTGTTCCGGTCTGATCTAGTTACGGGAAGTACCATGTTCTCACAGTTCATGTGTTGGATGTTTCACTACAAAACCTTCTGGATTACGATTGACTGTTCATGTGTTGCATGTTTCACTACCGAACATTATGGATTTCGGTTCACTGCAGTGGTGTAGCTGTCACTGTTCAGTTTACACGTTCACGCACGTCTTTAAAATATCCCTGGAATGTTCCACACGCAGATGTCACTGTCAAATTGGATAGTTCGCTTACGGTAAGTTTTTTTGAGCGAATGTGACACTGTTCTTGTTCTTGGTATATACAATTAATAAAGTTCGCTTTCTACCACACACTACACAATTATACACGACAATCACTACATGAATTAGTAAAATAAGAATATTATATATAATGGGAGTAACCCCTATCACATTATTGTAGACATTGCACAGCTTTTTGTGAATGGAAAAAAATTATTCACTTATAAATGGCTGTGTCGGTCTGAGTGTATTTGTACACACTGCCCTCAGACATTGGTGCTTACTGGGTCGGTTGGACAACGGGACAAAAGATCGGCAATTGCATTGGATCTGCCTGGGATATGTCGAACCTCAAAGCTATAATCTTGAAGTTTCAAAGATCAGAGCGCTACCATATGGTTTGACGGTACACCTGAATTTATAAAACGCAACGGGCTGCTGTCTGATTCCACGATGAAATGGCGTCCTAGAAGAAATCTGGACAATTTTGTTATACCCACCACTAAAGCTAGGGCTTCCAATTGAGGGATAGACCACGCCCGTTCTCTGGGCTTTAGTTTCCTGGATACGAGGTACACTGGATGGAGGATGTTATTGTACTCTTGCAACAAGACTGCTCCAATCGCCACGGAGCTAGCATCTGTACGCAATCTGAAAGGTAAATGGAGGTTGGGCAATTTCAGGATGAGATTATTTGAACTATTATCAGAAAAACATGCTATTACTTTATGGAATGCAATTTTTAGGCATTCATTGTGTACAATTTTATCTGGTTTATCTTTTGTTAGTAAATTAGTAAACACTTCGGTCAGTTCGGAAAAATCAGGAATGAACTGCCGGTAATAGTTTATTAGTCCTAACAAACTTCTGACTTGTTTCTTTGTAGTCGGAAGTGAGAGTTTTAGTATCTTGGACACAATGTTATCGTCTGTCATGACAAAGCCGTTGGATATTTTGTACCCCAAGAAAGATATTTCCTGGTAGGCTATGTCTACTTTCGCAGGCTTTACTGTCAGTCCGTGCTGTCTAATACGTTCAAATGTCTGTTCTAACGTCTTAATGTGCTCTGTCATCGTCTCTGTGTGAACACAGATGTCGTCGATATAGCAAATTATGTTAGGAATGTCTACAAGAAGAAGTCGTGTCATACGTACGATTGTGGCAGGGGCATTGACTAGCCCAAATGGAAGTTTGCACCATTCGTACAGTCCCCACGGTGTGGCAAATGCTGTCAGATGTCTGCTCTGTTCGTCTACTTCTATCTGATAATATTCTTTAGTCATATCTATCTTCGTGAAGAACCTAGCGTCTGTCAGTTCTGTCAGAAGATCGTCAGCGTTTGCCATTGGCTCCAAATCTAGAACAGTTATTTTATTTAGCTTTCGATAGTCGATGCACAGTCTTATTGTATTGTCCTTTTTGCGTATTATCACCATTGGGGATGAGAAGTCTGATTGGGATCGTCTTATGATGTTGTTTTTCTCTAAGTTGATGATTTCCTGATGTAAATGTTCTTTGTAATGTAATGGAATGGTGTATGGTCTGCATCTTATGGGTGTGTTTGATGTGAGTGTGATATGATGCTGTACTAATTCTGTTTGTCCTGGGTTGTTGGAAAAGATGGTGTTGTACTGTTGTATAAGCTGTTTGCAACTGTTTGTCTCTGCTTGAGTCAACTTTGGGTTGATTTTGATCTCCTTCAAGCAGTTTGTTGGAATGCAGGTGTTGGAATCTCGTCACTAGCATCGTCGTCTTCGTGATCTATTATCACTGTACAAGCTGTCGTATCGTCTTGTTCGTTGTCCCTGTTGTGGTATGGTCTTAGCATATTTATGTGAAATATTTTGTGTTTGTCTTTTATTTGGATTTCGTAGTCTACAGGTGAAATCTGTCTCGTCACTTTAAAAGGTCCCTGCCAAAAATCAGTCAATAAGTGTCTGTCACTAGGTAGTAGAAGAAGTACGTCCTGTCCAGGTGTCAGCGTTATTGTCCTGTTACCTTTGTCAGCATACTGTCTATAAGTAGCACCAGATAATTTTAGTGCATTCTTTGCAATAACACAAGATTTGATGATTCTTTCACGCAATGATGTAACATATACGTATGATGATATGGGTTTAAGTACTGGAATAGAGTCAGTTAACATTTGGTGATAAATAGTCAATGGGCAACGTGGTTTGGCACCATAGATAAGTTCAAAAGGAGAGAAACCGGTACTAGAATGTGGTACCTCGCGATAAACAAAAAGAATAGCTGGTAGATATAAATCCCAGTTATTGGGGTGCTCTTGCGTTACTTTGGCAAGCATGTGCTTTAGATCCCCGTTAAATTTTTCTATTACTCCACTACTGTGAGGATGGTACGGGGAATTGAAACATTGCTTCACTCCCAACATTTTGGTGAAAGCTTGGGTAGATGTGGCAATAAACTGAGTGCCCCTATCAGATTGGATAGTATCTGGAAAACCTATCCGAGAAAATATATGGAAGAACACTTCCATTATATCATTGGCAGATATGTTCTTTAGCGGAATAGCTTCTGGCCAGCGACTACATTGATCAATGACAGTTAGAATATATTTATTCCCTCTAGTTGTTGTATGATTAAGAGGGCCCACTATGTCGACAGATAGTTTTTCAAAAAGTCGACTGGCTAAGTCAGTAACTTGCAACTTTGCCTGTGGGTGTTTACCTTTTTTTACCAGTTTCTGGCAGGTGTCACAACTTCTGCAATATTCTTTAATGTCATTGCAAAATTTTGGCCAATGAAACTGTGTCAGTAACCTTGATCTGGTCTTAACGTATGCCATATGCCCTGCAAGAGGTATATCGTGGGCAAGATGTAAGGCTTGCTTGCGATAATTAGTTGGCAAAACAGTTTGCTCTGTTGTATGGTCACCTCTGGTATAATACCTGGTGAGTATATCATTTTTCACAGCAAAATGCCATTTTGCATTCTTGGTTACCTTTGGCTTTTGGCCGATCAGGTTAAAGTATTTTGATAATGAAGGATCAGCTTTTTGAGCTGTTACAAACGTTTCCTTCATGGTGTTAGTAGGTAGTAATACTGGGCTGAGCATTTGTATAGCCTCAGTTTGATTACTTTCATCTTGCACTCTAGCAGTAGATCTAGTTACTGCGTTCACACATTCAATGATATCAGATGGTGATGGAACAATGTTATCAATGATGTCATGAGATGTTAGTGCTACATTAGCTACCATACATTCAATAGGTGGTGTGACATTTTTAATGATGACATTTGATGGTGATGTTATAGTATCATCAATACACATAGATGTTATGTCATGAGGTTTATCATTCACCTCTGGTAAATTTCCAAAAATTACATCACACACTGGGTTTGTTAATGCAGCGCACTTTACTTTCCCAGTGAGGAAAGGTGTTTCAATATATGCCCATGCTAATGGGTATTTCTCAATATTGCCTGAGAATGTTCTGCATGTTACGTGCCTGCCTGTATAGTCTGTAGGCATTATGAACGTT
Source organism: Cepaea nemoralis (assembly GCA_014155875.1). NCBI lineage: Eukaryota > Metazoa > Mollusca > Gastropoda > Stylommatophora > Helicidae > Cepaea > Cepaea nemoralis. The sequence continues at coordinate 284,360 of JACEFZ010021860.1, forward strand.
CTCTTCAGACCAATGAGTGAACTGCCTGTATCACGAAGGACCGTAGCAGACTTGCCATTCACATATCCGTGATGGACGATTATCTTGCCTTTTGAGTCTACTACCAAATTAGCTTCTTCATTGGCAATAGGGATGGCGTGACCGCATGTTAAAATACCATCTTCATAAAAGGTGTTACAAACAGAGCATTTATTTGCGCTAAACATGTCAAAAGCCTGTGCTGAGTTCACAGGATGTTTCTCTGGCTGTTCTTCATCTGACGACGAACTATCAAACAAGGCGGCATTTGCTTTGTTGGTCATTTGCCTGCCTTTACAATCTTTCCGATGGTGTCCGTACGCCTTACAGAGGAAACATTTACGCAAACTTCTGAAGGATTTACGCTCCTTATCTTGTCTGTTTACCATGTTTAATAGGTAAGTATGGTATCCTGGGTGCTTATCGCACATTTCATTCTGATGATGTGAAAATTTACAATAAGTACAGTGATTAAACTTCTCAGAGGTAGGCCTATGAGGTTTCTGCCTACTGTAGGGTTTGTCATAGTTAGCCGCTGCTACAAAATTAATGTCAGTAGCTTCAGTGGCAAAACAATGTTTGTTGGCTGTGTAATACGCCGAACCACGTCTCTCAATCTCATCTACACTAGTGCATTCATTCTCTTGCAAAAATTTACAAAATGCTGATGGAATGGATGAAATGATTTTATCTCTAATGATCAGATCTTCTAGTCTCTGATAATTTTTGTCAATTTTAGCTGCTGAAGTCCATTTGGTAAATATATCTCGGACTAAGCAGAGGTAATCAGAGAACGTTTGAGTCGGTTTTGGGCTCAACTTACTGAATTGTTCTCTGTAACCTGCCTCATCTAACATAAAATGTGCCATAATCTTAGATTTTAGATAATGGTAATCTTTTCTGAGGTCTTTGGGGATGGTTTCAATAACTTTAAGAGGTTCCCCTGATAAACTCCTCATATAAACAATATTCCATTCAGACAGTGGAACTTGGTAATGTTCCATTAACGTTTCAAAATTTTGGGTAAAGGCTGCGATGTAGTCACCCGAGGTATAATTACGTACAATACCTTGATATTTCTTGTACTGGTTTTCTTTCTCCAGTCTCTCAGATTTCTTAGACTCTTTGTTAATGGCAGTCTCAGTGTCAAGTTGTTTCATCTTCAACTGTAACTCCAGTTCTTCTCTCTTACTCTGAGCTGTTATTTCTGCCTTCTTCAACTCACTATCTATCTCAGCTTGTTTTGTCTTTGCAGCTCTTTCAGCTACTTTTTCTTCGCGTTCATGGTATTCGGAGTATTTCTTCTCACTCCATTTTGTTAATTCATCACCTGTCAACTGTAATTTTATCCCCATATCGATGAAATCATTTAATGAAGACATGATGGAAAATGTCAATGAAATACCAGCCACACAAAATATGTTATAAGTGGTTAGTAATGAACAATTTACAATTGACTAATTTTGACAATACGTGCCTAAAATTGCATCCTTAAAGTAAATGAAAAGAAAAATATACTCAAGTGCCCTGGATGCGGTGAAGAATGGTTGGAAATCGGGCTAGGAACTGTAGGGTCGCTACTCGATACTTCGAACCACAAATGACCTCTACGGCAAGGTTTCGGATGGTACGGAAAACCTGCGTTGTTTTTGGAGGAAAATAAATTAGCGTCTATTTGTTGGTGTGTGCCTGCTTGTCACTAAGTGTTGATTAGGTTTGTATGGCGTTGAGTGTAGTTGTAGGTCGTAAGTTTGTCTGTCAACAATTTCTTTTTTTTAACACAAGTCACTTTCTTTCCAAAACTTTTTGCGTTCCACAAACTCAATGCACAAAGACAATCTACATGTATCTCAACACTCTACAACATTGATGACACATCACTTACATCAAGATGACATTCAGTAAGGACATAGACATAAAGTTTACAAGATGGCGACAAGGTCAAAATGGCGACAAGATCACAATGTCGACAAGGTCAAAACGGTGACAAGTTTCACAAATCACAAATGTTTTACACGCTTACAAGATCAAACAATATGTATGCACTGTACGTTTACAATTAGTCTTACACATGTTTAAATAATGTAGTAATAAAGCAAAATGAGCCTTCCACGATCACATTTACATGTACTATAAAGTTTGACAAAAATTCTACGTTCACACACTCTAGTTTTAAATCGTTAATCACATAAACACGTTCATTTCAAAGCCGTACGAATGCCACCACGTCCACACCACGTCTCCAATCGTCTCGACTTGTCTTGCCACTGGACTCAGATGGACTCAGGCGAGAGAGTGAGGTCGACGAATTGCGCAACTCTTCCTCACTTTAATCCAAGTCATCGCGCAAGTCATTCTTCATCCAACGTCACATATGAGCCTTTGGCAGACTGTACAAGAATGTATGGGACAGAACTGGAATAAGCCTGCAAACAAAGCTAAAAGTCTACAAAGCAGTTGTATTATCCACACTGCTATATGCTTGTGAAACCTGGACTGTTTATCAGCGACACGCTAGGAAATTAAACCACTTCCACACAGTCTGCCTAAGGAAGCTACTGAAGATTAAATGGCAAGACAAGATTCCAGACACTGAAGTCCCAGAAAGAGCATCCATGCAAAGTATCCACACTCTACTGATGAAGAATCAGATTCGCTGGGCTGGTCACTTGACTCGCATGCCAGATCACAGGCTCCCTAAACGAATTTTTTTCAGCGAACTGCGTTGTGGTAAACGCTCCCAAGGTCGCCAGAGGAAACGTTTTAAAGACACTGAAAATTTCACTGAATGCTTTTGGAATTCATCATGACACCTGGGAGGCTGCAGCCAGAGACCGAAATTCGTGGCGTGCATCATTGCGCAAAGGTGTAGTCATATGTGAGGCAACCAGGACTGCAAGAGCTGTGAAGAAAAGGCAGGACAGAAAAACCACTGCAGGAAATCCTCCTCCAGAGACGTCAAGCATTCTTTGCCCACATTGTCAAAGAACATTTCGAGCCAAAATAGGCCTTATCAGCCATCTTAGAACCCACGGCTCCACACCTTCAAACCCACTGGATGAAATGAATGGTCATCATCTGTCAGGGTCTTAAACTTGGCTCGCTAACCTAACACATGTGAGACAGTACAAGTACAACGTGATTTGACGTAAGACTCAACGACACACCGTTCAATGGATTTATTCACATATCAAATACAGAACGATGCTCACAACAATATCTATGTAATACTTCAATACACTTACATCTACCATACAGCTCACAAGTCTAACACTCAGGATGTTCAGACACTCGACTTTCAGCACAGAAAACCACACAACGCCTTTCTCTCATCATGCGTCCGTCCAAGTCCGTGTCCCAGAGCTGTCTGCCGCTAGTTCGCCACTTGCCTCCCACCTCAGGTGGCTTCACGAGGCATGCGTGCGTTTAGCGTCGTCCTGGCCTGACCGCTGGTCGTTCGTCAGCCAGCAATCTTGCAGGCCGGTAACTACCACTCGGCTGGCGGCGTAACGAAGTTGCTGCCTCCCTGCTGGGAGCTAAGTCACCTGGCGGGCGTAACGATGTCACTGCATCACTGTCCCCTTTCTGGACTCTGACACGCCAGTTTACAAGATGGCGACAAGGTCAAAATGGCGACAAGATCATTTCGAACATTTCGAGCCAAAATAGGCCTTATCAGCCATCTTAGAACCCACGGCTCCACACCTTCAAACCCACTGGATGAAATGAATGGTCATCATCATTCTTGATGGACAAACAACAACATATATTGGGTTAGTTGATAGTGGGTTCCTAAAACTACTAGACTCAACAACCCGCAGACAGATACTAGACACATCAGCATACAGACAGATACTAGACAAAACAACCTAAAGACAGATACTAGACGTAACAACCTACAGACAGATACAAGACATAACAACCTACAGACAGATACTAGACGCAACAACCTGCTGACAGATACAACACACAAAAACCTACAGAAAGATACTAGACACAACAACCTGCAGAAATATACTAGACACAACAACTTGCAGACAGATACTAGACACAACCTGTAGACAGATAGTAGACACAAGAAACTGCAGACATATACTAGAAAAAACAACCCACAGAAAGATACTAGGCACAAAAGTCTACAGACAGATCGTAGACACAACAACCTACAGACAGATACTAGACATAAAAACCTACAGTCAGATACTAGACACAAGAACTTACAGAAACATACTAGACACAACAACCTACAAACAGATACTAGACACAAGAAACCGCATACCGATACTACACATAACAACCTAAAAACAGATAATAGACACAACAACCTACAGACAGATACTGGACAACAACCTGCAGACAGGTACTCAATTAATAATGTGCCATGCCGGTAAGCGAGGGCGTTCATGTTCTGACATCTCACTCGATCACCAGAGTCGTGGATCAGCTCCGTGTTCCTGTCTCTACAATGCCACGTGACCACGCCATCCAGGTATTTACTTCTCGGTTTCCCATTGGTCTCTTCAATCTCGTCACCAAGTTCTCCAAACATTTCTTCTCATAACATGCCCAAAAGATTTTGACTGCCTACGTCTAATGTCTCTAATCAGTTTACGATCTTCATTTGTTTCTTGAAGGACTTGCTCATTGGTTTTTCTGTCTGTCCGTGGTATTCTTTGCATTTTCCTCAGAAACCACTTGACTGCTTATTGTCCACTCTTCACATCCATACAAAAGTATAGGTTCTATGTAGCACCTCGACACTCATTTTCTCGTTTCAATTGATATCTTTTTATTGGTCAGTATGTTTTTCATCTTGCAAAAGTCAAGATCTTCGCCAAGTCATCTTCGCAATGGCAATTCTTATTCAAATCTCTTCAAGGCATCGCCCATTAAATGTTATGACTGTGCAGAGATAACAGTATCGATTCATTTGTTTAAGAATATGTCCGTCTACTCGTATATCACATTGTGGTATTTTCTTCCTTCCCAGTGACGACCATAATCTGTGACTTCTTAACATTCAGTTCTTACCCTAGTTGTTCACTGTGTTCAACAACTGCATCTACTAAATTTTGCAGGTCCTGTTCATTGTCTGTAATCAAGACTGTATCAACTGCATATCTAATGTTATTGATGTATCGTCCGCCAATGTTGATTCCTTCCATAACTTCCATATTTCTGAATATATTTTCACTGTACAGGGAAAAAAGATCTGGAGACATTACACACCCCTGTCTCACACTTCTTTTAATAGGTAGACAGTCTAGACAGGTAGTAGATACAACAAACTACAGACAGACTGTAGACTTAACAACCTACAGAAAGTTACTAGACACAAAACAACCTACAGAAATATACTAGACACATCAACATATACAGAGATAGTATACACCAAACTACAGACAGATACTTGACACAACAACCTACAGACAGACAGTAGACTTAACAACCTACAGAAAGTTACTAGACACAAAACAACCTACAAACATATACTAGACACATCAACCTACAGAGAGATAGTATACAACAACAAACTACAGACAGATACTAGACGCAACAACCTGCAGGCAAATACTAGACACAAGAGCCTACAGACAGACACTAGAAATAACGTCCTACAGACGGATATTAGACACAACAACCTACATAAAGATACTAGACGCAATAACCTACAGACAGATACTAGGCACAACAACATACAGATATATACTAGACACAACATCCTGCAGACAGATACTAGAATCAACAACCTGCAGACATATACTAGACACAACAACATGCAGACATATGCTAGACGCAACAACCTACAGACAGGTACTAGACACATCAGCATACAGATACTAGACAAAACAATCTACAGAAAGGTATTAGACGCAACAACCTACAGACACATACTAGACAAAACAATCTACAGAAAGATATTAGATGCGACAACCTACAGACAGATACTAGACACAACAACTTACAGACAGATACTAGACACAACATCCTGCAGACAGATACTAGACTCAACAACCTGCAGACAGATACTAGGCTCAACAACATGCAGACATATACTAGACGCAACAACCTACAGACAGGTACTAGAGTAGGTGTACAGTGGGGCTTTGGGGCCAAAAAGGGGATGGGAATGGTGAGGTACTGAAATTGGGCTGCGGGGACTAAAAAAGGGGGATGCGAGTGGTGGGGTACCAAAATGGGGCTCTTGGGGCTAAAAAGGGGATGGGAGCGGTGGGGTACCAAAATAGGGGCTTTGGGGGCTAAAAAGGGGAGGGGAGCGGTGGGGTACCAAAACAACACCCTAGAGGACCCAACCCCCGGGGCCCCGCCCACACGGGTCTCCTACAAGCGACCGGGCCGCCGATTTAAAGTGTATCATCTTCGAGCATACCACGATGTGCACATCAAAGAACAACTTTAAGTGGCTACGGCTACGTTCCACGGAGCCCTGCAATCGTAGCTGTATGAGGGAGTACTGCAAGGTACATGCAGTGCTAATACGGAAGGGTTCAAACACTAAACCATGTCGGAAGTGTGGGAAGGGAGTCACCAACCTCCTAGAAGTATGTAAAGAATGTGGATATGATAAGGAGTATCACCAAATTTGGTACGCAGAGAATGTAAAGGACTATAATGCAGAGATTCAGCGACTGGCTAAGATTAAAGTGGACTTAATTTCAATTAGAGGGAGGTGAAGTCATCGACCTACTTACACACCCGATAGTTTCAAACTGACGGATCTGTGTATTTAGCTATGCCTACGCTTAATTTGCTGAAGCAGCAAGCACGCGAGTATGGGATGCCATACAGTGGGAGGAGGAAGGCCGTTCTTGAGGGGGAAATATCCAGAGCGTGCGAGATGGCTAGGGCCTACCTGCTCGAGAAAACCCCCATCTACATGGGGCGCGACTCGAAGCAGGGATTACCGCCGCTCTGAGATTTATACACGGCACTGCTGAGGACCGAGCCGCGATCAATGCCGAGCGCCGATGCAAACGTGCGCAGCACACCGAGCGTCGCGCCGTCCTCGAAGCCAACTTCCTTGCCGAGCTCGAGCGCCGCCTCAAAGAGAAGGACGCAGAGAGGGAGGAGGCTTTCTATCTCAATGCACCAAAATACAAACTCGCCAGGGAGGTTGAGGGGAGCATGAGAAAAATACGAAGCTGTTGTCCCCCAGGGCACTGAGTACGACAACCCAGATCTTTTTATCGAAGCGATGAGACCCGCCACAAAGATGTTGGTGAAGGAAGCGCTAGAGGAGTACGGTAGTGTTAAAATGCAGCTATATCTCCACCTAAAATACACTCGCACCACCCCAGAAGATGAACAATAACAGCAATCGCAATCCATGGAAGCAGATACCATGAAGTACTGCACGAGGGGGATATTGATGAGGGGTTGAACCTCGCCAGAGCCAAGATATTCGTTGACAGTGAATGTTTCATTGAACAGGGCTCGGATTGGAGCTATGATGAGTGTGTGCAGCTCGATCTCTACATAGCAAAATACCAACCATTCCAAGGCTTTAGCTACTTCGCGACCCCCAGCTTCATCCCACCACGTAGTGTTGTGAATGCGAAGAATGAGGACAACCGCTGCTTTGAATGGGCCATACTCTCAGCCCTCTACCCAGTAGCGCACGGAGAGCAATCTGATAGGCTCAACAATTATAGAACCCACCTGGGTGAGCTAAACTTTGAAGGAATCGATTTCCCGGTACAACTGACCAGCATTGATAGGTTTGAAAACCTGAATCCCTACCATAGCGTCAGGGTCTTTGGTGGGACAATGGGCCAGCGATACTCCGAACCACTACTCTCAAGCGCAACCAAATCAACCTCTTGCTCCTGATCAAGGATGAGAATAGGCACTATGTCTGGATTAAGGATGTGGACGACTTCTATACGGAAACAGCAAACACAAGGGTAAAAAGTATCCATGTCTCAACTGTCTTTACGTACACTCCTCTCAGGAAGTCTTGGACCAGCACACACCACTCTGCCAAGGCATCAACACAGCCAACCATGTGAATTTCCTGCCAGAGGGGGGGGGGAACAAGATGAAATTCATATCCCTCCAGAAACAGACGAGGGCACCATACATCATATACGCAGATTTTGAGACATTGAACGTTCCAGTACATGGCGCGGCAATGGATCTAAACCAAAGCGCACACGTCAACTTGCAGAGCAGCCTCCCTGCGGCTTCGGCTACACCATTGTACGTTCTGACGGCCTCATCACAAACCCGGTCATATATCGGGGGGAGGACACCGCCGATGAATTCCTCCGATGCTTGGAGCGAGAGCTGGTCACCATCCGCAATAAGTTACAGCGGCCGGCACTGATGGTGCTGGGACAAAAAGACCGTGAAGACTTTGCCTTCGCTACAACTTGCCACATATGTGAAGAGCCGCTGGAGGGGGACAAGGTGAGAGACCACTGCCATATTACAGGCAAATACCGGGGCGTGGCCCACAATACCTGTAATTTAGCATGGTGCATCAACAAAGACAAGTTGAGAATACCTGTAGACTTCGACAATCTAAGAGGATACGACTCCCACATCATCATGCAAGTGGCTGGCAGATTGGACTGGGGAAAAAGGACCGTCTACAAGAAGTAGAAAGATGGTAAATGGCAAACCAAATAAGTAGACAACACAACAATCACCTGCATACCAAACACCATAGAGAAGTACGCCTCATGCACAATCGGACTGCTGCAATTCATTGACAGCCTACAGTTCATAAACAGCTCTCTAGACACCCTGGTGGGGAATCTCAGCGAGCTGACGCACTGTGGCAAATCAATGGCTCTGACACGTAGAGGCAGCGACATAATCTCAAGATGTGAGACGTGCAATACAGAGAAGCACACCCCCTGGACTGTCTTAATGAACAAATCAGGGCCACGATAAGCAAGTGCCAATCACATCTCCTTCTCCGCAAGGGTGTATACCCCTACGAATACATGGACAGCGTCGATCGCTTTGCAGAGGACCACCTGCCACCCAAAGAGGCCTTCTACAGCAAGCTCACTCGAGAAGGAATCAGTGACTCAGACTACACCCACGCCCAGAAAGTGTGGCAGGAGCTCGACTACAAAACGCTCGGAGGCTACCACGATCTATACCTGAAAACGGACGTCTTCTTGCTGGCTGATATCTTAGAGACATTCCGAGACAACTGCATGCGGGTGTATCGGCTCGACCCAGCCCACTACATCAGTCTACCAAGCCTAGCATGGGATGCACTCCTAAAAAAGACGAAGGTGCAACTCGAGCTCCTAACCGACTTGGACATGCACCTCCGTTTTGAGAAGGGTCTCCGAGGGGGTGTGACCATGGTCTCAAAGCGGTATGCCAAAGCAGACAACCCAAAGACTTCAGACTATAATCCCAAGGCCCCCAATTCATTGATTTTGTACCTGGATGCAAATAATCTGTATGGGTGGGCCATGATGGAATACCTCCCCACCGGTGGGTTCCAATGGGCCAATCCAACTCTCGAGGAGGTACTGAACACCCCTGACAATGCCCCAGGGGGATGGCTTGTTGAGGTTGACATCAAGTATCCAGCACATCTACATGAAGCCCACAGCGACTATCCGCTAGCGCCAGAAACAATGACCATCCCAGAGACCTGGTTGAGCGGCTATCAGCGCGAGCTCCAGAACAAACTGGGGGGGGGGGGGAGGGGTAAGTTCACGGAGCAAACAAAGCTGGTACCCCACCTCCACGGCAAGGAGCGATACGTCGTCCACTACCGCAATCTCAAACTCTATCACAGCCTCGGTCTAGAGGTCATCCAGATCCACCGAGCCACCAAGGTCAATCAGTCCCAATGGATGAAGCCCTACATAGAGATGAACACCTCTCTACGTACCCAAGCCAAGTCGGAATTTGAGAAGGACTTCTTCAAGCTGATGAACAACGCCGTCTTCGGGAAGAGTATGGAGAATGTTCGCAAACGCATCAGAGTCAACCTTGTCAGAGGTACCGAGACTGACCGGCTCCGAAAATTAATCGCCAGCCCCAACTACGAATCGTGTAGAATCTTCAACGGTGGACTGGTTGCGGTGCACAGCATCAAGACCAGGGTCAAGCTGAATAAACCAGTCTATTGTGGGCAAGCCATCCTGGACCTATCCAAGTACCTCATGTACGACTTCTGGTACAACAAGCTTAAACCACAATATGGCAATTGAGTACAGCTCTGCTACACTGATACTGACTATCTTCTGCTTCAGGTGGAGACTGATGATGTGTACGCTGACATGAAGGCCCACCCCGACTGATACGATTTCTCAGATTATCCACGTGACCACCCCAACCATTCGGTAGCGAATAAAAAGGTGGTCGGCAAATTCAAAGACGAATGCAACAGTCGTCCGATAGCTGAGTTCGTTGGTCTCAGGCCGAAGATGTACTCAATCCTAGAAGCCACCAACATCAAGAAAGCCAAAGGGGTGGCTCGAGCAGTTGTGAAAAAGGACCTCAGACACGAACACTACAAGGACAGTCTGTTCGGCCAGCGTGAATACAAGCACACACAGATTGCCATACGAAGCAAGGGTCACCAGATAGGAGTTTATGAGATGAACAAAACATCTATGAGCTCTATGGACACAAAAAAGTGGATTTATGCTGACGGTGTCAACACTAGAGCCTACGGGTACTTAGAATCCTGCTAGGGAGTAGCTGTGTGTCTGGAGAGACAACGAGCAGCTCCTCACACACAAATCCACGAGCTGGCCCATCTACGAGATAGTTAGAGGGGTCCTTAGAGTGGAGAACCGAAGGATGCGCATGCATAACGGACAGATGGCCAGCTACCAACAAGGCAAGCTAGGCCCCAGCACTTACTGTTTAGGGAGGATCCGGTCAGGAGGCATTTGGGTGTCGGGAGGAACAATCATCAGCTCATCCTCCAGGTAGTACAGCGCAGGCCGCCCATCCTGGCAGACAGTTTTACGAATCTCGTGTACTGTTAATGACCACGAAGGATCAGTCGCCCGGCGCCTGCCACCTTCAAGCTCATGCTCTCCAGGTGAGCTTGTATACAGGTACCGAACTAGAGCGTCAGACAGAATCGCAGGCTCCTTGAGGCCGATAGTACGGTGAGCAGGAGCGGCCGGTGTATAGGATACAGAAGTGTCCTTAATGGCATCAACCGGCTTCCGACCCGTCAAAAGAGTCACCTCACCGTTAAGTGCCACAACTACCTGAGGAAGAGCCTGAACCCATTCCGCTGAACGTTCAGAGGACCCTCGAGCTTCCAGTAGTAACTCTTGGGCGTACTGAGCACCGAACAGTCTCTCTGCCAGAGTGCGATTGAATTTCTCGACGATCCCCTGCTGCCGGTGATTCCCAGCTTCTCCACGCCGTATCTGTGTCTTATGCTTCGCTGCTAGCTGGCTCACAGCACCCATAAACTCACGCCCCAGGTCAGTCTGCAGAAGCTGTGGCCATTTGAGTGGCCCGCGTTTGTAAATTCGCTCTAGGGCCAAAATCACCCATTCACTGCTCTTATCAGTCAAAGCCTCTGCTTCCTTAAACCGTGAGGCAACATCCACAACCGTCAAGGCATACTTAAATGTCTTACGACCAACCCGGTCATGTGGTCAAGTCAGCCTAATGGACGGCATTCGGTCTATCTTCATCAATAGATGGCCGCGGAATATAACGAGAAGCGGGTAAATAGATCTGAAAAATAGCTTGCTTCTTGAGCCAGTCTCGGGCAGCATCCTCTGAAAGATTAGCTGCAGCAGCGAGCTTCTTAATGGCTGCCAAACCTTTCCAATAGCCCTGAGGGCTGTAGTAGATGTCCTCCAGACCTTTCATTTGTTACTTGGTAACAGCGGCCAATCTCTAAAGCAACTTATAAGCAACAATACTCATCGCTGCCAGCCCAAGAACGATGAAAGTGCTCTCGCGGTCTTTCTGCGACTCGGATGGCACATATAAATCCGACAGGCGAGGTTCAGGCTCGAGGGGCTCTACACGTTTGCCGGAGATCAGGCTGTATTCCCGCATGGCCTGGTCGACATCCTGGAAAGAGTGAACGGCGTGGCCTTCGCGCTGTAGCTCGTTGAGCCAGTCCAGCCGCGTGGTTCTCTTTCTCATCCACTCAGCCTGGGCCGCCTGTAACCGCACCGACAGCCTCATCGTGTCGCCTCATTTCTTCATGGGCGTCTGCATGCCCTAGCTTGAAAAAGAGGTAGTTGCCCCCCGTAAACGCGAGGGCATTGACAACAGCGTCCCCTATCATCATTGCCACAGAGGCCATAGATAGCGGGGCTGATACTGTAAGGGCTTATGCAATATATCAGCGGGGATCAAGCCCTCTTCGATAAGCAAATCTCGGAGTGCTAAGGCGATGGACGTGTCTAAAACCATCATCCCAATGTCATACATATCAGCGTCTAGCTTGGGCAAAGTTCCCCCTTTGAAAATCACCTTGGTCAGTTTTGCGGTGCCTACCGTAAGCGAGGCCACCACAGCGCCGTGGTAAACGGCATTAACAATAGCTCTCCCATCAACACTTGCATTATTTCATATAAAATGGATCTCTATTCTTTAATATGTTAGTCTCCGGTCGCGTGGAGGACGCATGTGGGGAAGGTGCTTTAGTCCGATGCAATTTCTGCCTAATTACACCGACGACTACGACAACACCAGTCAATCCGATAATCCAGGGAGTCCATCCGCGGTAATCAACGGGCACCATTGGAAACAGCGGTGGTGGGGCCTGCTCATGCTCCGGTGCTAACTTTCGTTTCTTCTCACGAACAGCCTTAACTTCTTGAGTAAGGGTGTGGGATGGCTAGAAATTTCCGGGCGTTAGTGGTTGCACTCGGTGGCTCGCTGCTGCTGGCTATCAGAGAGCGGCTATTTGCGAAGTAAATGAACTAACCATAGGGCCACTAGACCTGCTGCGACACCCCCAGCAATGAGTGCTATCTTTTCGTTTTGATGCTGCAGCCCGGTTGCCTTATCAGCTCTGCTGGTGGTCGGCTGCGCTGGCTGAGCAATGCTGGACAGCTCTACCGTAGGGTCTGGGTCATTAATGGCAGTATTCAGGCCACGCTTTAGGCCTGGCTCTGCGATGACGATCATGTTGTTATATCCAACTATCTGGCCAATGCGAAGCAGCATGTCGCTGGGGGCCATATACAACCCCGTTCCAAAGACATAATTTACTTCTGAGCTCGCGTTTTGTAGCACATCCTGATATCTTTTGATGGCCGCCGCGAGATCGACGGGCGCAGAGATGGCGTCTTCTACTAATACCAGGAATTGCTTCTGGGCATCAAACGCCGTTCCAGTTCCCAGAATTCGTGTTCTAGTCTTAACCTGGGCCCCTAAGATGGCTCACACATAGGTTTGAATGCTGTCATTTATTCGCTCAACGCCGGGGTGAGTGAAGCCCTGTGACTTGTTAAGCATGAAAGCCCGCCAGGCGGAGTGAGCCTGAATATCATCTTGTGAGATGTAATCTATGTGTAGTACATCGTTTGTGGTCTTTTGTGTGAATGAATGCCTCTTTGGGTCATATACACCACCGTTGCCGTCATTCAGGACGTGATAACCACTATTCGTCCAGTAAATGTATACACTCCCCAACCCGTTATTCTTCCCGAGCCGTCTCCAGTTATCATTCTGGGGAATTCCAAATTTCGCGCATAGGCTCTTACATCGTAGGGATTTTCAAAGGCGGTCCAACCCTGGTCTTGTGGTAGAGCCACACGCATCTCTTTGAGGATTCGACGAATCTGGTAGTAGACATGGAATATGAAAACGGCTCGCGTTAGTGGGTCAGGGTCGGACAGATGCTCCTACGCGGACACCCCACACCCCGCCGTGGCACACCATACAGCGAAGTTGACTTGGTTTTGCCAGAATTGCATCGGATTGCTGTACCAGTCTTGTACGATCTGGGCTGACTCCACATATGGCAACTGGTATTTTTCAAACACGTTAGGGAATTGTGTTGGAAAGTCTCCTTGGAGGTTGACCTGTATGTTCACCTTCATGAGATCCTTTATTTGCGCAAACGGGTATACCCCACCCGATGTATCTCACACTTAGCAATGTCCAACATGGGGAGCCCATCCCCCTCAATCCGGTCCTAGACAATCGTGATGGTGACCTAGAGGTGGCTATCGTGGAATTGTTGTTCTACCCCGCGTTGGTTAACATTTCCAAGAAGCTGAAAAACAATTGTTTCAAACTTGATGACGAAGTTGTTACTATCCCGATGGGTATTATGATGTCTGTGCTCCTAACAAGCAATTATTTGAGCACCGGAAGCTCTCTCTTCCTCTTAACCCCGCAACTGACCTTGTAAGTCTCGGTGGTATAAAATCGGGGGTGGTCATATCATGGGGAGGACTAGGTGGGGTTCTTGGGTTCGGCTTAGACGACAGAAGTAAGCGGTTCAATGAGATGTTTACATTCTATGCGTCGAAGTTTCCTAACCTTATCATATATAAGGAGTTGTACATTCATCTCAAGGGGCTGTCGTCATATGAGAACCGCCATAATTCGCTTCCCTCCACACTCCTCCGGGCTGTACCCGTTAAAAAAGAGGAATGTAATCAAGGGAGACTTGATATTTTCTCTGTGCCTCATTATAAAAAGCTGGAAACTGGAACGGTAGGGGGTATAAGACTTTCCGTCCCAGATGAAAAGGGTGACGACGTGCCACTGGCTTATCTAAGCTGTGTGCTCCGCATCAGACGGGGCTGCTCCGTCGGGAATTTTGCGCCCTTATTGAACTCGTAAGCGGCAATTATTGGACGTGCTAATATGTACATCACATTAACCAACATTCAGCATGGGAAACCCATCCCCCTCAACCCGGTCCTAGACAATCGCGATGGTGACCTTGAGGTAGCCATTGTGGAATTATTGTTCTATCCAGCGTGGGTTAATATTTCCCAGGAGCTGGCCAATAATAAGTTCCAGGTGGGGTGAACAGATTGTTATTCCCGATGGGTACTACGACGTATGTACCCTCAACAAGCAATTCTTTGTGCCTCGCAAGTTTTCTCTGACGCTAAACCCCACAACTGGCCGAGTGACCCTTGCTAATATGTATATACCCGATATGTTAGAGGGTGGCCTAGGCCACACTCTTGGGCTTTCTCCTTGGAAGAATGTTAATAACGCGATGGTCGGAAAAGAGTTTCCCAGACTCCTCTTATATAAGGAGTTGTACATTCATCTCGAGGGTCTATCATCATATGAGAACCGCCATAATTCACTTCCCTCCACACTCCTCAGGGCTGTGCCTGTTAAAAATGTGGAATGTAATCAAGGGGTACACGAGATTTTCTCTGTGCCTCGTTATAAGAAGTTGGAGACTGGAACTCTAAGCCATATTAGACTTTCGGTCCGTGATGAACAAGGCAAAGACGTGCCGCTGGCATATCTAAGTTGTGAACATTACATCAAACATGGCTGATTCAGAAGGACCGTGTAGGCATCGCCCAAGAGCATGCTCTACCCTAACCTTTGCTGATTTGGCCGACACTATTGGGTGGCGGGAGCCGGGTCATAACTACAAGATCTATGGCCTCCAGCTCACTCCCCAGGGGGTCTATGCTCGTGCTGCCATAGACCATCCCGACGACGATGACTGGGATCTGCGGTTTGAGCTTCGCACGGATATACTCACCTCGAGCCCAATGGGATACTTATTAGGTTAACCAACATGGGCAAGGTGTTTGTGAGTTATCAGGCCTGCAGGACAGTCATACGCCCCAACAAGTCTCCTGTTGTGACCTACCAGTCATTTCTGAAAATGCAGTGCGCCAAACCTCTCTTCTATGCCGTATCGGTGACTGAGGCTAAAGTCCAGGGGACTAAATATTGCTTGAAGGCCGTTACAGAGTGTAAAGCCGACCTTGGTATGCTAGGTAAGCCTCCTAAGAACTCAACCATCTATCTCGAGTTAGCTATTGGGGCTGCGGCGCAGACTGAGTTTGTCCCAGTCCTTCCTGGGGTCTCTCTTAAATAGAGTGCGTCAACACTCCCCAGGCATGTTGCTCTCGTCATCACTTCAGCGGCCGATGGGACGTGGGCGGCTCGGGCAACAGAGACGGGCATTATAGAGCTCGGTGAGGTTGCGGTGGATGAAATCATCTTTAATACCGTTACTGCTTTATGTCCGGCTTTTGTTCACTACAGGACATAACAACCTACAGACAGATACAAGACATAACAGCCTACAGACTGATACTAGACATAACAACCTAAAGACAGATACTAGACACAACAACTTACAGACAGTTAGTAGATACAACAACCTACAGAACATAAGACAACCCACAGACGGATACTGGACACACAAAATTTTGTGTGTGTGTGTATTCTCATCTTTCATATTATCATTTTGTATGCCACTTGATTTTATCATCTATTATATAAAATTACTGTGATGTGAGTGAGCGAGTTAGTGAGTGGGAGAGAGAGAGAACGAACGAACGAACTTTATTTTAAAAGGGTAACGAATTGGGCACGGAGGCCCGTCTTAATTCGGCCTTTTCGATCACTCATCTTTCATTCATCAAATGTGCATGTTACATTTACATAGGGAAAAAAACATTGCCAAATGGATTTTGTAAGCATAGACAATGCATATTACGGATGGTACACTCACATGGGGAAAAAACAGTGTTAAATGAAAGTTGTAAGCATAAACAGTGCATATTGCAATGTTGTGAGACACATCCCCCATCCACCCACACATACCTCCACGCACTCACACAGACTCAGGCAATCATACATGCCGCCACACACCCACTGATCCCCCACCCACACATACATCCCCCAACAATCCCATAACCGACACGCACACACCCACCCACATACTCTCCACCACCCACCCACACACCCGCAACCACCCAGCAAAACACACATCACAAAACCACACACACATACCCCCGTCAACCCACACATCCCACACCCACCCACACACACATCAGCCAACCTACACCAACTCACCCACCCAATATCCGCCACCTCTAAACTACACATCCCCCACCTATACGCACATTCCCACCCACAAACACATCTCGCCACCTGCCCACACATATCCCCCAGCCATAAACACCCAAAAACACAAACTCCCACTCACACACACCCCACCACCCACATATACCCCACCCACACACATCCGCCGCTCACACACATCTTCCCACAAACACACATATCCCCCAACCATACACTCATCTCTCACACATATCCACCAGCTCACGTACTCATCCATCAACCACTCACACCCACACATCACCCACTCGCCCATCAACATATGCATCTCTCATTTACCCTCCCACCCACACACACTCCAACCACCCAGCCAAACACACATACTCCATCCTCACATACACCCGTCATCCACCTGCACATCCCACACTTACCCCAACTCTCACACATCTCCCCTCCCACACAAAACTCCACCCATAAATACATTCCCTTCCCCCCACACACACATCCCCAAAATGCATTCCTCATCCACATGCCCGCCCACACATCTCTCACCCACACACACATCTCCCCACCCACCCACATACCCCAACCTACAAACATCCTCACCACCCACACATACATCCTCCACCCACTCAAATTTACCCCATCCACACTCACACATTCCCACCCACACAGACATATCCCATTCCCAGACACCCTCCCCTCACACCCATCCCCACACCCATCTCCCAACCCACACAATTTCATACACACCCATTCACTCACAAAAATACACATTCCCTACCCACACCCTAACCCACCAACACCCACATACTTACAATAATCCTCCCAAATATCCCCCTCCCACACACACACACCCCCTCACACACACATACATCCCCCACCGACTACACATCCCTTCACCCGTCCACACATCACCCATCAACCCATACACATCCCCCACACACAAACCTCCACACATACATTCCCCACACCCCCACACACATCCCTCACATACACACCCACACAAACGTCCTCACATCTATTCAATACATGATGCCTCACGTGATCACTGAAACTAATAACAACAAACTCCCACATTTTACACACAGTTGAGACACTGATGATTGTCGTGAGCATTCTCGTAAAAATTGTAAGAAGTGTAGAAAATTTTTTACATATACATTGTGTTGTCAGGTTCTTACATTTAATAATAACTAAGGCTCGTGGGACCTAACACATGTGAGACAAACACAGTCACAGAATGACTTGACGTGACACACTGCAACACTAAGTAAAACACTTTATTTACCCTTCTCACGCAACACAATCAGATCAGGCATCTCGCCATTACAATGTCGATGCCACAATACAATTAGTCAATGAATCAATACAAAGGATACACTCACAGACCTATACCACAGCCGCACAGTCTCCTATCCTCTCACAAGAGTTACTATCAATCGGCATTCAGACACAGCAGTCATACAAGCTTCTCTCAAACCCGTCCGTACTGTCCGGCGATCCCAAGCCTGTCTGCCGTTCCCCGCTCTGAGCACTTGCCATGTGGGGTTGAGTCCCTGCGGGAACTTCATGCGTCACGCATGTGCTGGCTTGACCGCTGTCTGGTAAGTCCCGCTCAAGGCGAACCTGCGGACAGGTAAATGGTATTCGCCTGGCGCCGATAACGACGCCGCGGCACAACTACAGGGGAGATTATGACACTCAGCTTCAAGTTCTAACATTTTAGTGGCTTGCTCAGCATCTATTCTCGTTGTCTCTAACTCCATCTTTCTTAATTCCATCTCAGCCTTCCGATCTTCTCTTTCTGCTTGACTAAAATCTCTCTCCACCTCCTGTATGTAATCTGTTAGTGCAGAACCCGACAAGCCCATTCCTCCCCCCCCCCTTTGCCCTTAGTTCTGCCATATCTAGTTTAGGTGTGGCCATATTTCAGAGAGGTGAGTCAGCAGGTTGAGCGTAAATTTCTCTAAACAATATATAGATATTCAACAGTAAAATTTTATCTATATATTTAACACCACACAGCACAACACAAAATAGTCTCTCAATAACAAGAGTAGAATTAGGACCAAAGACTTATGCAGACGTGTGAAGTGTGAACAGGCAAGATATGTGTCTTAACTCCTATCCACATTCACCCTAGCTGGATCCTCATTAATCTAATATCACCGTCCCGTGTCAAGATATCCCGTGTCAGGCGATCCCGTGTCAAGATATCCCGTGTCAGGCAATTCCGTGTCAAGATATCCCGTGTCAAAATATCCCATGTCGAGCTCCCAGTAATGTCGTATTATATATGTGTCATCCCTGGGGTGAGGGGAATCAACACCAACAATCTTTTAACCCCATATCACTATCTTAAGGATCTATATTTCTGTCCACAACACATCTGGGTCTCTCTCTCTCTCTCTCTCTCTCTCTCTCTCTCTCTCTCTCTCTCTGACTACTGAACCAAGCCCCCTCTCATTCTTTTCCAAAACACACTACACAACACTGGCTCTAACAAAACAACAAATTAATTTAATAGAGAAAAGTGTCATGTATGTGCAAAGTGTATGTGTAGAATGTCTGTCGTATAATCTAGTGTGTATGTAGAATCAGACCGAATAGCTCAGGAGCAAAGTCTGTTTCATCACTGTACTGGCCATACAACAGCACCATATATAGGACAGAAGACCTCACCCAAATGATGTGTCTCTCAGGCCAAGTGTCGACTTCCTCCGATAGCTCTTGGACAATCTGGATGCTTGGTCATCAATAGTGGTTACAGTCCAATATTGATCATCAATCTAACACACACAGTGTAACTACTCTCTTCATAAATGTTCTGTGATCAGAGAATCCTTGAAACTAATGTGACTGTCACTTTGGGAAACTAAATGGTAGTATTTATCTGTTCATAGGAATTCCCCAATTGTAACACACACTTGTCAGCGTCTCGCTGCACACACACATAGTCGCTCAGTTTCTTCATACGCACTAAAAAAAAAAAAAAGCGCATGGTAAACTCCATCATTTATTTACAAGCCTGATATCATCGCACAGTAAATCCAGGCGGTAGGTTTCATGTGAACATACACATGTCGTCTTTCATAATATATTAACACACAAAAGTTTCACACTTCACTATTCACTCTATTCAAACACTGGTACTCTTTAACATTAAGGTCCTCCTGAAACTGTCCCCAAGTCTCGTCTCACGATTCTCAGCTCAACCGATGGGCTAGTTGCACTCAACCTCGTGCGGTTGTGTGAACTTCGTGCTATCTCAACAGTCATGTTGTAATACAACTGTCCGTGCTAGGATCGGTCAGTCGGTGTACTGACCTCTGTTCAGGGCAGTGTCCCGTGACCGAGGGACCCCTTGAATCACCCCGTCTAGTCCTACCGTTACTCTGTCTAATGCACGATAGTGTCCCTTACAACTGTCTTGTAGCTGTTCTATCTTATGACCCTCTGGTGTCCTGACTTATGTCCTGTCTTATGACCCTCTGCTATCCTGACCCATGTCCTGTCTTATGACCCTCTGATGTCCTGACCCATGTCCTGTCTATACTCTACTGACTACACTCTAGATGTCCTTAACTATATCTTCTATGTCGTTATCTTCGTTGTCCTAACTCTAATCTGTTCCTTGTCCTTTCTATGTCCTGTAGCTACCCCTCAACATCCTGACATCCTGGTTAATTGGTAATGATGGGAATTCACCAATTGTAACACAAAATGTTAATCTTCCAGGTATCTATATCTACTAGTGTTCCTGGTACAGGTGTTATTGTCAGTGTCTTGATTTACTTTGATGTAAATTATCACTCAGGAAACACACATATAATCATCGTTTCCTGCTCAGCAAAGGCCAGGTTTCTGCAGACCATCTAGGTTATGGGCCCAGTGCAAAAGCCTCTTAGTACACTCTGCCTTCAATACTCGAGCCATTACTTTCTTCTAGTTGGTGGTAAAATCTAATGGAACCTGTTGAAGAGAGAACACACCTGGTGAAAGCAACACGATTCCGACCTTTATTAGGTGAGTGTAGGCCGACGGCAGCACTCAGATATATAACAGAGAACCAACCTCTGTCATAAGGCCGAGGAGCTCATCACATCGGTCTGAGTCATGGTAAGACAAGGAAAGACTAGAGGGAAAAGGCAGAAACCCAGTATATACCCTACTGGAAGATCCTACCATTTGACATTTCCTCCATCTCCCCAACCATCCTCAATCTCCCTAAATATTATTCCACTGCATTGTCCTTAACTCACTGAGTTAAATGATATCTCACACCAGCTAGTTTATGCTACCTGATAGGCTACTGTTGCTAACGCTCCTATACTACATCTGTCATAATCCCCCATTGATATGCCGCGACATCGCTACGCCCGCCAGGCGAACACCAGTTACCTACTCACAGGTTTCGCTGACGAGAGAGAGTGACCGTCAGAGGTCAAGTCAGTACAAGCGTGACGCATGCAATTCTCGCTGCGCTCGAATCCACAGGGCAAGCACTGTGAGCGGGAAACGGCAGACACGGCTAGGGGATCAGACGAGACTGACGTGTATGAAAGCGGCTCTTGTGTTTCTGTGCCTGAATGTCGATTGCTCGTAGCTCTTGTGAGAAGATAGAAAGACTGCATAGCTGTGGGTTTGAGTCTGTGAGTGCATTGATGTATTATGTATAGGTTGTGATATTCACCTTGTGATGGCCACATGCCGAATTAGATTGTGTTGCATGTGAAGTGTAAATAAAACCATCAAACTTAGTGTTACCGTGTGTCCCGTCAAATCATTCTGTACTTGTGTATGTCTCACATATGTTAGGTCCAGCGAGCCAGATTCATTAGATTGTAAGACCCTGACATGTGTGAACGTGGAGGCTTCGTCCGGCTTTAATTTAGTTAGATTTGAACCTAAATGTGAACGTAATTTACTTAGATTTAGATTTGAACGTGGGCGCTCGTCCTCATTGAACATACTAACGTAAATTGCATACATTTGAATGTGTTAACGTGGAAAAACATCAGTGATTGTGAAACTTGTCTCGATAAAATTGTGTAATCTAAGTGTAAGTGATGTACCATCATAGTTGTTGAACGTTTAAACATGACTAACTTGTCTTCGTGAAAGTAGTTGTGTACAGAAAAAGCGTGTGGAAGCAGAAAGTTCGGGAAAGAAAGCAACTTGTGAAAATTGTTGAACGACTACATTACGACCAACAATAACACTCAAAGCCATACAAACCTAACCAGAACTTAATTGACAAGCATACACATCACACAGACATAGATTCTAATTTATTTCCTTCCAAAAGTAACCAGGTTTTCTGTGCCATCTGAAACTGTTACCCGTAGAGGTCATTTGCCGTTGCAGTAGCGACCCTACAAATTCCTGGCCCTGGTTTTTCACCATTCTTCAGTGTATCCAGAGTACTTGAGTATTATTTTTTTATATACTTTTGGATGCAAATTTGGGCACACGCTGTAAGTCTAAAAATATTGTAAAAATTGTTCACATTACTAACACTTGATAACAAAATTGCGTGTGTGAGAAATCATTTTCATTGAAACAGTTCAGAATGTCATCTCTAAACGACTTCATTGAGATGGGTTTAAAACTAAAGTTAACTGGCGATGAGTTGACAAAATGGAGTGAGACAAAGTATTCAGAACAACTCCTATCACAGGAAAAGGCAATGGAACGCGAAGACAGAGCGGCAGAAAGAGCTGCAAAAACTAAACAGTCAGAAATAGAGGCCGAATTGAAAAAAGCAGAAAGATCAGCTCAAAGCAAACGAGAAGAGCTTGAACTCCAACTGAAAATCAAACAGCTTGAAGCTGAAACAGCTGTTGAAAAAGAAGCTCGTAAATCTGAAAGACTGGAAAAAGAAAACCAGTACAAAAAGTACCAAGGTATTGTCAGAAATTATACCTCGGGGGACTGCATAGCAGCTTTCACCCAAAAATTTGAGACTTTAATGGACCACTACCAGATCCCAGTATCTGAGTGGAACATCATTTATATGAGAAGTTTGTCAGGGGAACCTCTAAAAGTTATAGAGACTATCCCTAAAGATCTCAGAAAAGATTACCATTACATAAAGTCAAAAATTATGTCACATTTCCTGTTAGATGAAGCAGGCTACAGAGAACAGTTCAGTAAATTAACTCCAAAACCTACTCAAACATTCTCTGACTACATTTCTGTAGTACAGGATATATTCAGTAAATGGCTTTCAGCAGCCAAAGTTAATAATGACTTTAACAAATTGAAAGAACTCATCCTTAGGGATAAACTCATCACATCCCTTCCACCATTATTTTCAAAATTTCTGCAAGAGAGTAAGTGTATGAATGTAGAGCAGATCAAGAAACGTGGGTCGGCGTATTTTACAGCCAATAAACATTGTTTTGCTAGTGGAGCAACTGATATAAATTTCGTAGCAGCTGCTAGCTATGAGAAATCAAAATCAGATACATACAATAGGCAAAAGACATTTAAGCCTACTACTGAGAAATGTAGGTTTTGCCAATTTCCTCACCACCGGAATGAGAGGTGCGATAAGAACCCTGCATATCTAACATACTTGCAAAACTATGTAAATAACCAAGATAAAGAGCGAAGAAGCTTCAAACGGCTAACCAAATGCTTCCTTTGTAAAGCTTATGGCCACTGGCGTCATGCTTGTAAAGGGAAACAGATGACCAGGAAGGCGAATGCCGCCTTGTTTGATAGCTCTTCATCAGATGAAGAACATCTTGAAAATCATCCTGTGAACTCAGCACAGGCCATAGATACATTTAATCCACAAAAATGTACCATCTGTAATCAGTTCCATGAAGATGGCCTATTAACCTGCGGCCACTCGATACCTATTGCCAATGAGGAAGCCAATTTGGTAATAGATTCCAAAGGCAGAATTAACATCCACCATGGGTATGTGAATGGCGAGCCGGCTACAGTCTTACGAGACAGCGGAAGCACTCTTATAGGTCTTAAAAGGGATTTCATAATGCCTATAGACTATACAGGCAGGCACGTATCATGCAGAACATTCTCGGGAAATATCGAGAAGTATCCATTGGCATGGGCATACATTGAGACTCCATTCCTCACTGGGAAGGTCAAATGCGCAGCATTAACCAATCCTTGCTGTGATGTTATCATTGGGAACCTTCCCGAAGTGAATGAGATGCCTCATAACACCATAACATCTGCATGTATTGATGATAATGTAACATTATCTCCATCTAACGTCATCATGGAAAGTGTGTTATCATCAGATAAGTGTATGCTAGCTAATGCAGCACTATCATCACATGAAATCAGTGATCCAATTGCATCACCATCACATGATATCATTGATCCAATTGTATCATCATCACATGATATCATTGAGCCAATTGTTTCACCATCACATGAAATCATTGATCCAATTATTTCACCATCATCTCATATCACTGAAAGTGTGAACGCAGTAACTAGATCTGCTGCCAGAGTGCAAGAACAAATTGATCAAACTGAGGCAATAGAAATGCTAAGCCCAGTATTACTACCTTCTAAAACCATGAATGAAAATTTTGTAACAGCCCAAAAGGCTGATCCTGCATTATATAAGTATTTTAATCTGATAGGCCAAAAGCCAAGGTTAACTAAGAATGCAAGATGGCATTTTGCTCTCAAAAATTGCATCCTCACTAGGTACTATACAAGGTGACACCACCACAGAGCAAACTGTTTTGCCACTAGAATACCGTAAGCAAGCCTTACATCTTGCCCATGATATACCTCTTGCAGGGCATATGGCGTATTCAAAGACCAGATCTAGATTGTTGTCACAGTTTTATTGGCCAAAATTCTGTAATGACATTAAACAATATTGCAGAAGTTGTGACATCTGCCAGAAACTAGTGAAAAAGAGGAAACACCCACAAGCTGAATTACAGGTTACAGATTTAGCCAGTCGACCCTTTGAGAAAATATCTGTTGACATCATAGGTCCTCTAAATCATGTAACATCTAGAGGAAATAGATTCATAGTTACAATTATTGATTTATGTAGCCGCTGGCCTGAAGCGATTCCTCTCAAGAACATAACTGCCAATGATATAATGGAAGTCTTTTTCCATGTATTTTCAAGGATAGGTTTTCCTGATACTATCCTATCCGACCGTGGAAGTCAATTTATTGCTGCATCCACTCAAGCTTTCACTAAAATGTTAGGTGTGAAACAATGTTTCAACTCACCGTACCATCCTCACTCGACAGGAGTAATAGAGAAGTTTAACGGGGATCTAAAGCATATGCTTTCCAAAGTCTCCCAAGAACACCCCGAAAATTTGGACATCTATTTGCCTGCCATATTATTCGCATATTGCGAGGTCCCTCAATCAAGCACTGGGTTCTCTCCATTCGAACTTATCTATGGTGCCAAACCACGCGGCCCATTAAGTATATACCATTCCATGTTAACTGAAGCAACTCCTATACTTAAACCCATATCATCATACGTATATGTAACATCATTGCGTGATAGGATAATTAAATCTTGTATTATTGCCAAAGAAGCACTGAAACAATCTGGTGCGATGTATAGACAATATGCAAACAAAGGAAACAGGACGATAACACTGACACCTGGACAGGACGTACTACTTCTCCTACCTAGCGACCGACAATTACTGACCGATTCTTGGCAGGGACCATTTAAGGTACTAAGACAGATTTCACCGGTGGACTATGAAATTCAAATTAAAGACAAACACAAAATATTCCACATAAATATGCTAAGACCATACTACAACAGGGACAACAAACAAGACGATACAGCAGCCAGTACAACAATAATCGACCATGAAGGCGACGAAGAAAGCGACGAAATACCAACACCAGCACTAAACACGACGAACTGCTTACAAGACATTAAGATAAACCCTCAGTTAACTCAAGCAGACACCGACAGCTGCAAACAACTCATACAGGACTACAGTACCATCTTCTCCAACAACCCAGGACAAACAGAACTAGTACAACACCACATTACTCTGACTTCCAACACACCAATAAAATGCAGACCCTACACAATTCCATTACATTACAAAGAAAAACTGCATCAGGAAATCATTGACTTAGAAAAGAACAACATCATTAGACGATCGCAATCACACTTCTCTTCTCCAATAGTCACCATACGCAATAAGGACGACACAATAAGACTCTGCATAGACTATAGGAAATTAAATAAAATTACACAGTTGGATTTAGAACCAATGACCAACTGCGAGGAACTGCTGACAGAGCTGACCGACTCTAGGTACTTTACGAAGCTGGACATGACAAAAGGTTACTGGCAGATAACGGTAGACGAACAGAGCAGACATCTGACAGCCTTTGCCACACCTTGGGGACTGTACGAATGGTGCAAATTACCATTTGGGCTTGTTAATGCACCTGCGACATTCGTACGCATGACAAGACTATTACTGACGGACATAAAGAATATCATTTCGTACATGGATGACATATGTGTACACACAACGACAATGACAGAGCACATAACGACATTACAGCAGACGTTTGAACGGATCAGACTGCACGGACTTACTATTAAACCTGCCAAAGTTGACATAGCCTACCAGGAAATCTCCTTCTTGGGTTATAAGATCTCTAATGGCTTTGTCACGACTGACGACAACATCGTGTCAAACATTCTAAAACTAACACTTCCGACTACGAAGAAACAAGTCAGAAGTGTATTAGGACTTCTAAATTATTACAGGCAGTTCATACCAGATTTTGCTGAACTGACTGAAAATTTTACTAACATACTAAAAAAAAGATAACCCAAATAAAATTGTAAATAACGAATGCCTAAAATTTGCATTCCAGAAAGTATTGTCCTATTTTTCTGAGAATAGTTTAAAGAATCCCATTCTCAAATTGCCAAATTTGCATATTCCTTTCAGATTGCGCGCAGATGCGAGCTCCGTGGCGATTGGGGCGGTACTATTACAGGAACATGACGGCATTTTGCATCCTGTATATTACCTATCCAGGAAACTTAAACCAAGAGAACGCACTTGGTCGACCCCACAGAAGGAAGCCCTCGCGTTAGTGTTTGCAATAACGAGATTGTCTAGATTCCTCCTTGGAAGGCATTTTTTAGTAGAATCTGACAACAGCCCATTGACATTTATTACATCTGGAGTGCCAGCGAACCATATGATAGCTCGATGGTCACTTTTGCTTCAAGACTACAGCTTTGAAGTGAAACACATACCGGGCACATCGATTACACTGGCTGACCTTTTGTCACGTTGCCCCGATGATACCCAATAGCCACATATGTCTGAGTGCATTGTGTCAAAACACTCAGACCAGCACAGCCATTAATGTTTGTTTTCAGAAAAGCTGTGAGTGTCAACTACATCATTGTGATAGGGATCATTTCCCACTGTAAATATTACTAGTGTTTCTAAAATAAGGTGATAATTATGTTGTATAAGTGCGTAGTATGTGGTAGAAAGTGAACAATAGTAATTATAAATATTATAAACTAAGAACAGTGCCACAGGCCAGTGTCGTAACTTACCTCAAGTGAACAAGAACAATTTAAGTTATCCGTGGTATCTGCAAACTGGAGTTATCCAGCAACATTTTATCCCGTGTGAATTGAACGATTGAGTGAACTAAACTGTGACAGTTACTCCACTGTATAAGATCGTAATCCAGAAGTCCAACGAAACATCGAAAACACCAGCGAATAGCACAACGTTACATTCCGAGTATTCCACCATCATTACGGAACAAGTGTGTGAAAAACTATTGCTTACATCAGCTGTTCGTGTGTACTTCCGGAGAGTTAGAAATTCAAACAAAAATCTAGCAGACTATGAACAAAACCTTAAAAATTAATGACGCTTGTAAAATATTTGTGAAACACGAATTTGAAATACACAAATTGTGTATTAATATTTTTGAAACTAGTGTAATCTGAGAATCATATCTTGATTAACTGATTCACATTAGCGACATTTTTTCGCTATTGTAAAGAAGTATCAAGCTATGACGCTGAGAAATATATTAATAATTGTAATTTATTATGTTTAACATCTGTTTAAATTATTTCCCTTTCATTTAATGGGTGTCACAAATTACACCAATGGGCGGTAAATCGAAATAGATACTAGTGTGTAATGTATAAAAATAGCCATTGTGTTGCCAGATTGTCGACACTCCAAGATTGCATCAGCTGGGCATGGAGAAGATTTCCAAAGTTGTAGACCAACATGAGAGCTCCCTACCAAGTTTGGTTGGAACTCTACAGTTGAATTCGTCTCATATTAAGACGTTTTACGGTCTAACCTGATGTCTAAGGACATATTATACATTTTTTTTGTTGGTTGCGAGGTAGTTGCATGTATTGCTGGTGCTACCGGTCTGACTGGGTCAAAATTGCAACAGAGGTGATTATCCATCGAGAGGATGATACTTGGCAAGTGTTAAAGTCTGAATACAGCATGACTTAATATGTATCATTTACAATACTTATGTATTTCTATTGAACCTATGCCAGGGTATATGACAACCAATGGGAAGATTCTGACTTGGTTAAGAATAGTAACCCTGAATTTACAGAGAATACACATGAAAGATAGAATCTTTCATGAATGACGCGAGGGTAGGGTGTCATAATCCCCCATTGATATGCCGCGTCATCGTTACGCCCGCCAGGCGAACACCAGTTACCTACTCACAGGTTTCGCTGACGAGAGAGAGTGACCGTCAGAGTCAAGCCCGTACAAGCGTGACGCATGCAATTATCGCTGCGCTCGAATCCACAGGGCAAGTACTGTGAGCGGGAAACGGCAGACACGGCTAGGGGATTCAGACGAGACTGACGTGTATGAAAGCGGCTCTTGTGTTTCTGTGCCTGAATGTCGATTGCTCGTAGCTCTTGTGAGAAGATAGAAAGACTGCATAGCTGTGGGTTTGAGTCTGTGAGTGCATTGATGTATTATGTATAGGTTGTGATATTCACCTTGTGATGGCCACATGCCGAATTAGATTGTGTTGCATGTGAAGTGTAAATAAAACCATCAAACTTAGTGTTACCGTGTGTCCCGTCAAATCATTCTGTACTTGTGTATGTCTCACATATGTTAGGTCCAGCGAGCCAGATTCATTAGATTGTAAGACCCTGACAACACCCAATTCCTAAGAATAATCTAAGTTAGATCTATTTACTTAAATACCATATATTTATTCCTGCTTGAAATTCAGACTATTGAATAACGCAATGGTTAAATGTCCACCGATGCAAATCAACATGAGACACTATAGTCTCTCTCCGTAATCAAGCTAGGAATAACGCACACGTCCTAGTGGTTTCCCAACATTTGGTCAACTCCCCCAAAGTTGTTTATCCAGATTGTTTTAATACTGTGTATGAATGACGTCACATAGCCGTCTAGACACTAGACATCTAGAAATTATTTTTCTCTCTCCGTTTCCGACTTAATGTCAACAACTGGCTGTCTGTACCTTTCATCCGGGATCGTTATCCCCCACAACAAAAGATCTTGCCGACTTTTACCCAGACAGTTTGTATATCACATCAAAAAGATGGCTGCCGCTTGCAGACATATGGCGCGACAGTCCTTCCTCGATCAACACACATCAAAGGGATGGCGGCTGCTTGTAGACGTATGTCGCGACATATTTTCATCCAATCGACAACTTCCAGATTTTATGTGACATACCCCTCCCCCAACCTCGCTCCACGTGATTCTGCTTTCTCTATTACCCGCTATCCTCCATCGAGGCACAATGTCCCCAACCAACTCTCCACCCGCCCTCCTGTCTTTACATATCCCACGCAGATCTGTCCGTGTGCTTCCATTATTGTCCTTTTCTGTTTCTACTTCTCTACTTCATGAGTTTGTGGCTCTTACTCTATTTCGTTTGCCCTCTGCATTCCGCACTAATGTCTTTCTAGTTATACTCTACAACACAATCTTCCTACCATCTCTATGCTACCATTGCCAAACCTGGACAGTTACAGAAACATAGAAAAGACCACTTTCCACATTTGTGAGGGTTTCTCATGCACGAGTCGCAACGTTGTTTATGCCATCATCTGCACACGTTGTGACATGAGATATATTGGAGAAATAGGTCTACGTCTTGCTGACAGATTTAGACAGCACCTATCTTATATCAACAGTGGTGCCCAAATACCGGTATCCACACACTTTAACAGTTCTGATCACTGTGGCGTGGGAGACATACAGGTCACGGCGCTCAAATCGTGCGCATCACACGAACTTGATCGTAAGAGATTTGAAAATCGCCTCATCTTCCAGTTGGGTTCACTCTCCCCTCACGGCCTCAATGTCCAACCTAGTTTCATTTAACTTCCAACCTCCCCTCCACTTTTCCATCCCCGAAGTTGTATAGCCCACTAGAAAAAAGTTTGTGATTTCTTGGCATGTATGCAAGTGTGCTGCCAGGCAGGGGGCTATGTTGAGTATATCTATCTATCTATCTATCTGCCTACCTGCCTGCCGGCCGGCCGACCGACCGACCGACCGACCGACCGATATCTATCTATCTATCTATCTATCTATCTAACTAACTATCTATCTATCTATCTATCGATCGATCGATCGTTCGATCTATCTATCTATCTATCTATCTATCTATCTGTCTGTCTGTCTGTCTGTCTGTCTGTCTGTCTGCCTGCCTGCAAGCCCGCCCGCCCGCCTGTCTGCGTGCCTGCCTGCTTACCTATCTATCTATCTATCTATATATCTATCTATCTATCTACTTATCTATCTATCTATATATCTATCTATCTATCTATCTATCTATCTATCTATCTGCCTAACTGCCTGCCTGCCTGCCCGCCTGCCTGCCTGCCTGCTTGCCTGCTTATCTATCTATCTATCTATCTATCTATCTGCCTACCTGCCTGCCTGCCAGCCAGCCGGCCGGCCGACCAACCGACCGACCGTCCGACCGACCGACCGACCGACCCACCCACCCACCCACCCACCCACCCACCCAGTCAGCCAGTCAGCCAGCCAGCCAGCCAGCCACCCACCCACCCACCCACCTTTCTGCCTGCTTACCTACCTACCTACCTACCTACCTACCTGTCTGTCTGTCTGTCTGTCTGTCCGCGCTATTAAATATTGATAAAAGTTACTGGAAAAAACGTTCATAACCATGTGTTGAAAGAGGAAGAGGACTATTGGAGAAAGGATGGATTGAATTTTATGCAACCGAGAGCAATCATCAACCTACTGGAATCGTTCGACACAGATTAAGGTCTGAGCAGATCGCAGACCTTAATCTACGTACACACTTACTGGGATATTTTGCTCCAACTATTCAGACGAATTGCAGGCCCTTAACATTACAGCATCAGCATCAGCTGAAGAAACAAGAAGGAAATGAAAAATAAGGTAAGAAATATAGTCCTTCTACTTTCCTGTTAATTTACAAATTATTTACCCCGTGCCTCTGTAAATTATCTGTCTTTATTAATATTACACATTGCACCCCTCTCGGGATTCTCCGTGGTGAAGTGGTCAAGCCGTCTGACTCGGGCTCCGAAGGTTGTATGTTCGATTCCGGGCCGCGTCCTTCATTTCAAGAGTGCATTTTTTTCGGACACTCCCGAGGGTCGTCGCTGGAGCTACGGAGTTCGTGCTTTGTGCGACGCTTTCCGCGCTGCGGAAAGAAACTGAGCCATATGGGATAAAAACCCGGTGCAATGCAGCCGACCCTGTCGATTGTAAGCTACTTCTTTCATTGCACCCACTCCCATACGAATCCGGATACGCCTTTGTTTGTCATCTGAATTTGCAGGTCCCCATTACCGTAAACATAACTTTTTAAGCGAGAAATCACTAGGTGTTAAGCAAAACATCAAAGGAATGTCGCCGCTTTCAATGATTTAAGTTGTTTTTGGACCTATCAAAGACATATTCCTTGGGTGGGGGTAAATATAAGATGGCTGGAAAAATTTCATAACGATGCAACAGACAGTTTTCAAAATAATTGATCGTGAATGAAGGCAAACAAATGTGGACATACTATAGTAGTTGTTTCCTCCTGTGTGGAGCTCTCTGGTATATTGGGCTGCATCTCCTTGGTGTTGATAGCTTCCCGATTGTTCCTGGCTGTAGTTATGGTTTCTGCGACGGGAACGGTTTCAGCTAGGTACTTTAGTAACATTTTTCTAAATTGCTTTTTAATTATATAACTGCATAGTTGGATACCTCTTGAAAAAACAAATCCAACGACACCTTATTCAAGTCTGTACGTCAATTGTAAGCTGAGATATTAATTTTTGTATGTCAGTTATTATTTAACATTGACCCATCAGAATCCCACTCTGGAAAGTGTGACCACAAAACACGTAAGCTAAGGGCAGATAACCGCTTTTTTTTGCGCTAAGGGTGATAACTCAGCATTTTATTTTGAACGCAAAATTCAAATGAAAACCTCAAACTCCCTCTTCCTCCAGCCTCTTCCTCCAATCCTAAATATTAGAATGGGTGGTGAATGCAAACGTGCATCATTATAATCTCGTCGCTCTGAATAATCCATAAGAATATTAAATGATCATCGCTGTATTATGACACGGAAAACCGCTATATTCCCGCCATTGAAATTTAACATGACGCATCTTGGCATACGATCTTAATAATTTCTGTTTGGGATGACCCCGCCGACTAAAATATTTGAAAATTTCACAGTACGCGTAAGAAAGGATGCTCAATTTAATTATTTATACTAAATCAAGCGGCAACGTCTAATATAACGAGTACTATATAATCTTTAATACCGGGGAACAATAACAAGAAAACGTAAATCGCCGTTTGAAACGTCGCCGGAAACGTTCGGTAACGGAAAATGTAGTACCTAGTTTCAGCTGATGTCGGAGCAGGACTGCTGCTGTTTGAAGAAACGAGCACAGCAGTCGCAGGGGCCTTCTTCGCCTCTCCCTTCTTTTTCGCGGCTGCATAAAGCGCATGTCTCTGCGCGGCACTTTTAACTCGAGTCATCCTCTGCGTTAACCGATAAGGCGATTTGATCTCGATAGCGTGTCGAGTCGACTGACGAACGAACATCAAACAAAGAGTCCTTATAAGGACTGCAACCATTCAAGCCAGACGAGCCAGGAGCCTACACCAACAAAGGAAATCACAACAGGAGACGGGCACAAAGGACAGCCGCCTACCGATCCCCAAAGTGACGTCACAGACACAAACGCTACATAACCAGTCCAAGATAGGACTTACTCGTAAGAGCGCACAAGAATTAGGGTGAATGAACCCACAAAAACCACGGACCTCAAAATTAACCACAGCTGGGGAAGCAGGTTGAACGAGGCCGAATTTGGAATGTTTGTTTTGAAAATTGGAATTGGAATTGGACAAACAATATCACGTCTCGGACACTGGGTTACTTTGGTCATATTTAACGCCTCAGGAGTTAGGACAGACAGTTATCCAATAATGGTACTAGGAAGAAGAGACGGAGGTAGACTAGCGCGAAGATGGACACATAACATAGAATAGATTACGTTCAGGAAAATACATGAGACAGGAGAACTAAACAAAGAATCGAGGATCTTATCCTCGAGCCTTGATGGAGGTGACGGTCTGTGAAGGACGTCATACATGATAATAATGAATGAATCCCCCCGGTACCCGGGCTGGGCGCCGCCTCTGCAGATATCACAAGCTGTCGAAATGCGCATTAGGTCATTTGGGAAATGAGCCCCATGTTTGTTTAAATAACATGAGTCGAAGTTTGGGGAAACTCGAGTGATGTTTTCCTATATGGTAAACCGTTGTAGAATAATAGTACAAATGTAAATCACAATCTGTTTAGTCCAAATTTGAAAAACAATTTGTGTAGTACAAATGTAAAAAACAATCCAGTGTCTCTCGGTGATATGACAAATAAGATTATCGTAAACATGTGCAGTTGTTAACAGTAATTACATCACGTGAGGGCATTGACTAAAGGGCAGACATACAGCAGCAGCGCAAATGTTATTACAACTTCACTAGCTTGCGTTCAGATGTGCAGGTCTCATGTGCTTTGCTAACGTTTATAATAACTGAGTATATTTATATCGTCTGCAGTCATTTTGTTATAGTAAAGTAAATTTTCAACTGTTCACAAACTGAATAATGCCATTTTGTTACAAGACAATTGTTGTGTATTGTTGCATTGCAATACTGCAGTGCATTGCCACTTTTCAGAGCGAATCCGTTGGAACTCTACTTCAGAAACCTGGCTAGATTTCTACAAGCGATATTGTGGGCGTGTCTGCAAAAACGGAGTCGTTGTAAAAGGCAATGATCGCCAGTGTCAGGTGCCGTCGTGTTTCGAGTGCGACTGTGATCCAACATGCATCATTTATGGGACATGTTGTCCATCGTTTGATTCGACCATTGATTTCACCTTTAATACAACGACACCACTGAATTACTCTGAAGTATCCCAAGCGAGGGAACTCCCTTCGTCAGAGCGATTCTTCTGCAGTGCCTTTCCGGGTTCCAAAAGCTATTACTATGTGATATCTGACTGTTCCCCTAAATATCTACAACATACAGAACAAGAACAATTATATTACAACTATAATCCCATGGACCAATTCGAATATACGGAAAACGGTGTTAGTGTGTACAAGCGGTGTGTGGATTCTAACACGTATACATTTGACGATGTGACACCGTACACTGATTTAAAATACGGTATAACCTTTAAAAATAAATTTTGCGCTCTCTGTAATGGTTATCTCACTGACAGTATCATTAACACATTTTTATTGGCCAGTATAGCAATACAAGGGAACAATCAATCAATCAAACTAGAGGATGCAACTGATTATGTGGTCTCCGCATGGACACTAACCGTGTCCTGTTATCATTTTCAAAACTTATTTCACGTTACTTCAGACATGGAGCTTTTCAAATCGGCGCTAGAACTAGACAGAAGCGAATGTAGGATTGACTACACACAGCCCAACATCACTGCCCTGGCCAACCATGTGATTCCAAATTTCACCACCTCACTGAGACAACATGCTCAAGTTCAGATACAAACCTACAAGGTAACTGTCTGAATCTCAATCACAGTTTCTTCGACTCGATGTTGGACAGACGATGTTTTGTTACATGTGCAGTGGAGGAATCTTGTCTGTCCAAGGGTGCTTTGATATTCACACGCTGAACATGGGCGATAATGACGTGCAGTATGCAGGAAGAACGTTGTCTGGGGACGTCAGTAGACAGCCCCATCTCTCACTTCTCATTGGAGTTTCGAGACCCGAACGACGCTTCAATTATTACGTTAACCCTCGGTGTTTTATTTCAAGAGCATGGCGACAAGCTGGGGTAATTATTATATGCATCCATGCATCCATGCATCCATGCATGCATCCATACAGACATACAGACAGACATACATACATACATACATACATACATACATACATACATACATACATACATACATACATACATACATACATACATACATACATACATACACACACACACGCACGCACGCACGCACGCACGCGCGCACACACACACACACACACACACACACATACATACATACATACATACATACATACATACATACATACATACATACATACATACATACATACCTACCTACCTACCTACCTACCTACCTACATACATACATACATACATACATACATACATACATACATACATACATACATACATGCATGCATACATACATACATACATACATACATACATACATACATACATACATACATACATACATACATACATACATACATACACACATGTATGGCTATCCCCAGTCTACCTACAAACCAGCAGGTGTGTCTCTCTCTTCGTGTGGTCCATATCTATTGACTTGTCCAGAATGGGAGACCTTACCGGCAGCTGTGATACCGTGGGCATAGCTGGTGGGGTTATTGTAACAGCCGAGCACCTCTGATAATTTCATGGTAGGCACATTGCACATACACATGGGTTCTCAGCTTGGAGGTAGCAACACCTGCCCCGGATGATAGAAAGGTTCCTGTTATTAAGAACAAAGAACATTCAGAATGAAACAGAAAGAATAAAACAGCCTTAAATTACATAGAAGAATATTACCCAATTAGCACCTGAACCCACACACATGGATGGGGAAAAAAATTCAATAGAAAATCAATACGGAGGAATTATCTTAAACCTAGAAAACGCAGCAAAGAAAGCAGTCTGTTGCAACTGGAATATTCTCAAGTAACTTCAGGGCAGAGGTGGAGACCTTGAAAGCTGCAACAGACATGGGGTTGGTAGAGACAAACAGAGAAACACACAACTGTCTTCACAGATGCCAAGTCAGTTGTCTCAATGCTGACATACAGAAACTGTTCTGAACCACAGACATCATAGCAGCACTCCATTGATCATTTTAGAAAACAAATAGAGTTTTCATGCAGTGGATCTCGTCACATTGCAACATACCTGGAAATGAAGAGATTGACAAATAGGAAAATGAAGATGGCCGACTACCTCTGCCAAACATGGATATAACATAGATATAACATAGACATAACATAGACATAACCTATGATAAGTCTAAAATGTTTACAAGAAGCAATTATAGAATCACGTGGAAATGAGAGCATCCAGGTCACCAGAAAGGTGATTCATATTGCCAGATCCATCGAAGTGAACAGGAAGCAATCATCAGATTCCGCACAGGACATTAAAGACTGAAATACCATCCATCCATCATGTGCCACCCTAATAAGCGATATGGGAGGTCATGAATCGCCATTTACTCGATTACCAGAGTCGTGGATTAACTCAGTGTTCTTGTCTCGACCATGCCACGTGGCCAAGCTCCAGGTATTTATTTCTCTGTCTTCTCCTTGTTCTCGTCAACTCGATCTTGCCAGTTGTCACCAAATGCTCCCATTTATTTCTTCTCATAACGTGATTAAATAATTTGACTGTCTACGTCTAATTTCTCTAATCAGTGTACGATTTTCATTTGTTTCTTGTAGGACTAATTCTGTCTGTTAATGGTATTCTTTGCATTTTCTTCAGAAATCACATTT
Source organism: Cepaea nemoralis (assembly GCA_014155875.1). Classification (NCBI taxonomy): domain Eukaryota; kingdom Metazoa; phylum Mollusca; class Gastropoda; order Stylommatophora; family Helicidae; genus Cepaea; species Cepaea nemoralis. The sequence continues at coordinate 321,513 of JACEFZ010021860.1, forward strand.
CCACAGCCATCGGATGTTTTGCACTTGTCTGCTCATTGCCCACGCTTCACATCCATACAAAAGTATAGACTGTGGCACCTCAACACTCTTGTTCTCGTTGCAACTGGCATCTTTTTATTGGTCAGTATGTTTTTCAGTATGTATTGACTACATTCTCATTAGCAGAAGATTTAGAAACGCGCTAACAGTAGCAAAAACAGTTCCCAGTGCTGATTGTTATAGTGACCACAGACTACTCACAGGAACATTGAGGATAAAGTTGAAGAAAGTCAAGTATATAACAGGAAACACTAAATATGATTTGTGTACATTGAGTAATGACAAGGAAATACAAAACAAATTCAACATAGAAGTACAGAACAGATTTGAAATATTGTCTGATCTAGAGATCCTATTCCAGGATGTGGATGATCAATGGGAAATGTTAAAGAATTCAATCAATGTGGCTGCAGAAACAACTATTCCAAAATTAAAGAAGGTGGGTCGTAAGAAATGGATGACAGAGGAAATTTTACACTTAATGGAAACAAGAAGACTCAACAAAAATAATCCTGCCAAATATGAAGAAATTCACAGACAAGTCAGAATATTATGTAGGAAGGCAAAAGAATCATGGCTTGAGGAAAAGTGCTTAGAAATTGAAAAACAACACAACAGTCAAAATACCAAATTAGTGCACAAAAGAATTCAGGAACTTACTAATTAAAGAACAAGTACATCAACAGGCTGTCTAAAAACTAAAGATGGCAAAATCATAATAGAAAAAGATCAGATTCTACATGTATGGACAGATTATGTGAAAGACCGGTATAATGATAACAGAGAGGAACAGTATGATATTAGATTTAATAATGAAGGACCAGAAATTTTAAAGATGGAGGTTCAAAATGTTCTTAAGCATATGAAAGCTGGCAAGGCCCCCGGTGCAGATAACATCACAACAGAAATGATTAGAGCTCTAGAAGAATTTGGACTACAGCAAGTCACTAGACTGCTGAACACATTATATGATACTGGAGATATACCTTCTGAATTATGTAATTCTGTATTTATTGCAATCCCAAAGAAATCAGGAGCCTTAGAATGTGATCAACAAAGAACAATTAGTATAATGAGTCACATCACAAAGATTTTGTTACGAATTATCATGCAAAGAGTGAGGAAGAAAATACAACCTGAAATAGAGGAAGAACAATGTGGTTTTGTAGAAGGAAAGGGTACAGTAAATGCTGTGTATATGCTGCGAACAGTTATTGAACGTGCTTTAGAAGTAAACAAGGATATACATCTTTGCTTTATTGACTACACAAAGGCTTTTGATAGAGTTAGACATGTCAACATTGTGGATATGCTTGCAGATCTACAAATTGATGGGAAAGACATTAGACTTATAAAAAACATATATTGGAAACAACAAGCTGCCATAAGGATTGATAATGAAGTAGGACAATACCAACCTAATAAGAGAGGTGTTAGGCAGGGATGTGTAATGTCTCCAGATCTTTTTTCCCTATACAGTGAAAATATTTCCAGAAATGTAGAAGACCTAAATGGAATCAGCATTGGAGGACGAAACATAAATAACATTAGATATGCAGATGATACAGTATTGATTGCAGACAATGCACAGGATCTGCAACAATTAGTAGACGCTGTGGTTGTACACAGTGAGCAGCTGGGGTTGGAATTAAATTGTAAGAAGACACAGGTTATGGTCGTCACTAGGAAGAACGAAGTACCACAATGTAATCTACAAGTAAATGGGAATATTCTTCAACAAGTGAATCGATACAATTATCTTGGAACAGTCATAACATCTGATGGGAGATGCCTTGAAGAGATTAGAACAAGAATCGCCATTGCGAAAGTAGCCTTTAGCAAGATGAAAAACATTCTGACCAATAAAATGATGTCAATTGAAACGAGAAAAAGAGTGTTGAGGGGATACATAGATCCTGTTCTTTTGTATGGATGTGAAACTTGGACAATGTGCAGTCAAGCAGAAAAACATCTGATGGCTGCAGAAATGTGGTTTCTGAGGAAAATGCAAAGAATACCATGGACAGATAGAAAAACCAATGACCAAGTACTACAATAGACAAATGAAAATCGTAGATTGATTAGAGAAATTAGACGTAGACAGTCAAAATTTTTTGGACATGTTATGAGAAGAAATGGACTGGAGAACTTAGTGACAGCTGGCAAGATCGAAGGGAACAGACCAAGAGGAAGACCGAGAGGAAAATACCTGGATGGCTTGGCCACATGGCATGGACGATACAGGAACACTGAGCTGATCCACGACTCTGGTGATCGAGTGAAATGGCGAATCATGACCGCCCACGCTTTTCGGCATGGCACATGATTGATTGATGTTTTTCATCTTGCAAAAGGCTACCTTCGCCATGGCGATTTTTGTTCTAATACTGAAATACCACTAGTACAATAAATTAAAGACACGAGACGCTGATGCATGTAACTTCAAACTCCGCACAGGGCAATAACAGATTGAAATACCACTAGTTCAATAAACTAAAGATAGGAGACGCCAATGCATGTAACTGTAGAACTGGTAAAATGACTGTTAAGCAATTTCTGAAAGAGTTTTCAACATACGCAGAACATAGAAAATCATATTGGCCATCGTCGCCAAGTTTAATGACAAACTCCAATGGAGATGTCAACTACCTGAAATTTACTGCTGCTTTCTTTAAATAAATTTAGTTTTATGTATGAAAGTGTACGACGAAGAAAAAGAGAACAAGAAGAAGACGACGGCAAGAGAAGGAGAAGAGAGCAAGAGAAACATTCTGCTAACACTCCATAAAAGATGTGTATATAATTATAATGTGTCACTGTCATTTCCTTTTCAGGGTGAATTTATGCAAGCCTCTTGTACCGCCGGCAAATTTGCTGAAGAAGATGGTCTATGCAGGACCGCCATCAGATCAAATCCGAGGCCTTGGGTATAAACTGTATATGGTGCTAATACCCGATACGTTGGAAATTCAGCGTCTCAAAAGTCGACATTGAACGCCTCACTGAAACAATTCATCATGATCTTTCTGAAATATCATCCTGCAATTCGAACTGAAAGTAAGGTTAGAGTTCGGTCTAAATTACACGATCCTAGAAATGCGGTTTTACAAAACATTACCGTGACGGCCCATCTAATTAGCAGCCATGAATATTACAGAGATGAGTTTGAAAACAAGGTTCTTAGAATTGCTAAAGATGCACGGGTAATAAAAGCAGAAGATAATACAACGGTCAGTCTAGTAACCGCAGTTTTAGGAGAAGGTTTCGCGCCATTTCTACATGATGAAGATCAGACAATCAGTCATCGAGTATCTACAGGAACCTGATATTTCCGAGACCATCATTGTATATTAAATGATACCATAGACACTAACTCGACAAATGTCACAGACGCATCGTCATATGTGGATACACTTTACATAATGCATTGTTCAACTGGAGACTTTGGTTTGCAACAATGGCAGCATGAAGATAAATTTATAGACATCACACCCAGTTTAACCTGTCCGTTTATTGCTATCAATTTTACGAATATTTCGTTTAACGGACGCTCCGTAGTAGTAATTTCCCTTACAACAATATAATTTTACAGTAGCTAGTACAGAAAATATTTCATTAGCGAGCAGCGAAATTCGTATCTGTCTTGACTTTTTTAAAAAATTCACAAAATCTTATTACCGGAAATTCAAATTCTATGATTATACGATAGACGATTTATTAGATATTGTCAGTAATTACTTAAGAATTATATCCTCGAGTTTGTCAATTATTTGCTTGTTGATCTCTTTTGTGACATATTGTTTGTTTCCAGTTCTACGAACACTACCAGGCCGCAATAACATGTGTCTAATTATTTCAATGGCTCTGGCGCACATCCTTATGAATATTACTGTTGAGTTTGGCTTTACTCTTCAACTGAATCCAGGCTATTGTGTTTTTCACGCCATTTCCGGACACTACTTCTGGCTGGCTACGTTCATGTGGATGAGCGCCTGTTGTATCCACATGTACCGGGCATTCACATGTCAAAGCACCCAATTTATCAACCATACCAAACAACATCTACACTACTGCCTCTTCGCATTTGGATCGCCTGTTGTGTTTATTGTAATATATGTGGTTGTGTGTCTCAGCGTAACATTCGGGTTCAGTCATTTGGTTACAGTCATGAGTATTGTTATCTAGACTTATACATATATTACCTGACTTTGTACCTATCAATGGCCGCCCCATTCTACGCCACAATACTGATGAATGGTGTCCTGTTTGTTCTCACTATTCACGAAATGGTTCATGCTCCAAGGGTCAGGAGATCCACGGTTGATGGCAAGGGGGTGATAACCTACGTAAAGTTATCTACACTGACAGGATTGTCCTTCGTTGTTGGCGAACTGGCGTTTCATCTAAACAATCAATATATAGCTCTGTTTGTGTTTCCGGTGATGTGTCTGCAAGGTGTATTTATCTTTATCTCATTTATTTGTAATAAGAGAGTTGGAAATCTGTATTGTAAATTATGTAGACGGCCTCGTGATCTCTCACAATCAAGTTCAAGGTCGAACAGAACAGCCTTCGCCGGCATTGCTGCCGACACACTTTAAAGTTTGCTACTGACAAATGCCACAATAACATACAGACAGATACTAGACATAACAACCTACAGACAGATACTAGACATAACAACCTACAGACAGATACTAGACATAACAACCTACAGACATATACTAGACACAACAACCTACAGACAGTTATTAGACACAACAACCTACAGTTATTAGACACAACAGCCAACAGACAGATACTAGACACAACAGTCAACAAACAGATACTAGACACAACAGTCAACAGACAGATACTAGACACAACAGTCAACAGACAGATACTAGACACAACAACCTACAGACAGATACTAGACACAACAACATACAGAAAGATACTAGATACAACAATCAACAGACATATACTAGACACAACAACCTACAGACAGATACTAGACATAACAATCAACAGACAGATACTAGACACAACAATCAACAGACAGATACTAGAAACAACAATCAACAGACAGATACTAGACACAACAATCAACAGACAGATACTAGACACAACAACCTACAGACAGATACTAGACACAACAACCTACAGACAGATACTAGACACAACAACCTACAGACAGATACTAGACACAACAACCTACAGACAGATATTAGAACACAACAACCTGCAGACATATACTAGACACAACAACCTACAGACATATACTAGACACACAACCTACAGGACATATACTAGACACAACAACCTACAGACATATACTAGACACAACAACCTACAGACATATA
>JACEFZ010021861.1:0-270000 GCA_014155875.1 Cepaea nemoralis
ACCTAGATATGAAATTCACGACCAAAAGGTTAGAGTTCACACTATATTTTGTTAGATGCTGTATTTATGTTACATGCCATATTATATTTACTATAGTTTGTTAAATGCTATATTGTGTTACAAGCTGTATTTTATTACAAGCTAAATTTTGTTACATGCTACATTTTGTTACATGCTATATTTTGTTGCCGTCTCCTTGGCCTAGGGGTTAACGTCTTTCTCCATAATATCGTATATTCTCGTGAGTAACGTAACCTGCATGAGAATCGGTAGCGGTTCTCGCCGCGGTGGTAACTTACAGGGAATGTGAGCCGGTCGCTCAGAAAGCAAAGGCAAACTACTGAGCATAATCTTACCTAGGACATCAACAGCAGCTGAAAAATGCTGATGTTGACTGCAACGTCCTGTAAGGGAAAGCCTGTGAACCCCTGTTTTAGCCTGCCAGATCTCGACCTTGGAGCTGCAGTGGCATAGCGGTAGTGCACTTGCCTGCCAAAACAGTGGTTTGGGTTTAATCCCCCAGCAGAGGCAGGAATATATTTGTTGACCTGTGCATTTCTGGGGTCAGCCCAGCCTCACACCAGATACCGGCCAATTGTGTTGGGAGGAAAGGTGATGGAGAAGGGAACTGACCACCTGACCTCATGGGCCATGACCTAGAATATGTGAAGGTTTAACATTTCATATCCTAGTGGCAGTGTCGGCTATGGGACTGACTTCATCTTTTATCTTTACTTTACTCTGTCCAATCTTTTAACTTGCCTTATCTCTACCTGGCCCTTACTTTTACCCAGTCTTACCTCCTGCTGACCCTTACCTATACATTTACCTTTCCTTACCACTACATTACTTTTACCTAATATTTACCTTTCCTTACCACTACTTACCATTACCTATACATTTACCTTCCCTAGCACTACTTACCTTTAACTACACGTTCACATTGCATTACCACTACTTATCTCTACCTGTACATTCACATTGCCTTACCATTACTTACCTTTACCTGTACATTCACATTGCCTTACCACTATTTACCTTTAACTACACATCCATATTGCCATACCACTACTTACCTTTTCCTGTACATTCACATTGCCTTACCACTACCGGCGCTGTGGCTTATGGGATAGTGAAACTTGCTAACTTTTAACTCATAACTCACAACTAGTAACGTGTATCTTGCAGCCGATGACTCCGGCTACAGATCCGAACCTGAAGGTCGATACAAAGATCTCATGAAGAAAAGAAGTAGTAGCACCACCGACTCCAGAGAGCCTCGACGGAAGTAAGTACACATCCCGTAGTCATTAACTCTCTATTCATGGAAGTTGTCCCCTCTGTTTCTGTCAGTGAATATATTAACCCATTGTATTACAGCTATTGCTATTATTTTTACTCTATTACTGCTACCCTAAACATGTATCTTAACCCACTCTGTCCCAGGCAGATATTACATCAACTCACTTTGTCTTGACCCACTTGTAACATCACCCCACACTATTCTAGACAGTTGTTACACCAATCCACTGTCCCAGACAGTTGGTATCCAAATCCACTGCCCCAGACAGTTTTTACACCAATCCACTGTCCCAGACAGTTTTTACACCAATCCACTGTCCCAGACAGTTTTTACACCATTCCACTGCCCCAGATAGTTGCCATACCAATCCACTGTCCAGGACAGTATTTACACAAGTCTACATTTCAGAAAGCTGTTACCCCAATTAACTATCCCAAACAATTGTTACCCTAATCCATTGTCCCTGAAAATTGTTACCCCAATCCACTATCCCAGACAGTAGTTATGTATGCCCACTTTACCATTATCAATTGTTGCTTCAACCCACTCTGTCCTGAACATTTATCACATGAGTATTTTGACATGAAAATGGGTGTTGGGTTGAATGTGACTGTTGGGTTGTTTGTGGATGTAGGGTTATATGTGGGTGTTGAGTTGAATGTGGGTGTTGGGCTGGATGTGGATGTTGGGTTGTAGGTGGGTGCTGGGTTGAATGTGGATGTTGGGTTGAATGAGGGTGTTGGGTTGAATATGGGTGTTGGGTTGAATATGGGTGTTAGGTTGGATGTGGGTGTTTGGCTGGATGTGGGTTTTAGGGATAAGTGTGGGTGTTGGGCTGGATGTGAGCTTATGGTGAACAATCCAAAGGTATTTAGGGTTCCATCATTCAGCTCACTGCCAAACAATGTATCAATATCATGCAACAGCACTCGCAGGATCAGACAGCCTGTTCAACATGTATTTTCTACAAAAGCTTTCACTAACCAATGTTACACTAGCTTGTTATTAATGAAATCCACAAGTTTGACCTGCTGTCCTTCAGCGTAAGTGGCAGCTGCTAGTATCTGCATATGTTTACAAGCAACATGAGATCACTGAAGTAAATAAATGATATCTGTAGGAAATGTGACACCATGAATGCTGGATGAATGAATAAACATTGTCAGCACTAAATAATGGAGTATTATTCATTTGTTTAGGGGCATGTATTCTTGTTTGATGTATTCAATAATCATAATAACAGTGTACTTGATTTTTGTACCTTCGTCTAACCAACGCCAGCTCACTCCCAGATTCTGGCAGGTAGTAGATTCTGACTTATGCTTTGCACGTTGCATGCAGACTATCTGTGCTTGTGTGTGTTGCTTGCTTGTGTTCACTGGCTATGAACTCCAGCGTGAAGTCCTGTATGTCGGATGAAGGCATCCTGTCGTCCAACATCAGTGTGATGTCACACCGGACTGAGGTTTGCGTGAGTATCCGCTGTCCCATGTCTGGCTTATTGGTGTGCAGACTGGTGGTTCCTCGCCATCCAGGCAGATACTCTCCGACTTCAGAAGAATCAGCGATCCTACTACGTTAGCCAGGACCCCGAAGGGTCCTGTTGCCAAGGACGTGTTAGTAGGTCTTGGCCAGTATAGAACCTGGCTCTGGTGCCTTGGAAACACCTCAGCGTCCCGCTTGTGTGTGTGATTATGTATATATATTTCTTTCTTGACCGTGACGGTAAAAAAGAATCATCATAATTTATGTTTCATAGGAAAACCACTAATAAGGATAAATAATCAAATTCTGAGACTGATCTGCAATTTGTGTTTTAAACAAGAAGCAGTTTTATCACTAAAGAGTGGCAATACAAAATCAATAACTTTCAGAAGAGAAAACCAGCAATTTTGTTTCTCCCCACAATTGTTTAATGCATACTCAGAAATGATAATGAAAACAGCTATTCAAGCATGAAAATTATGATTACAAGTAAACAGAGAATGAATTATTACAGAGAATATGCAGATGACCAGACAATAATAGACAACAACATGAGAGAACAGAAACTTCAGCAATTTATTGAACCAAAAAAAAAAACATAAACAGTTTGAAAGTCAGTGACCAGAAGATAGAAACATTGGCATTATCTAAGATATAAACATTAATGTTAGCTAAGGTATAAACATTGAAATTAGCTAAGATATAAACATTGACTTTAGCTAAGGTATAAACATTGACATAAGCTAACGTATAAACATTAACTTTAGCTAAGATAGAAATATTGACTTTAGCTAATATATAAACACTGACATTAGCTAAGATAGAAACATTGACTTTAGCTAAGATATAAACATTGATTTTACCTAAAATAGAAAAATTGACATTAACTAAGATATAAACATTGACTTTAGCTAAGATATAAACATTGACTTTAGCTAAGATATAAACATTGACATTAGCTAAGATATAAGTAAGCATTGACTTTAGCTAAAACGTTAAGCATTGACATTATCTAAGATATAAACATTGACTTTAGCTAAGATATAAACATTGACATTAGCTAAGATATAAGTAAGCATTGACTTTAGCTAAAACGTTAAGCATTGACATTATCTAAGATATAAACATTGACGTTAGCTAAGATATAAGTAAACATTGACTTTAGCTAAAACGTTAAGCATTGACATTATCTAAGATATAAACATTGACGTTAGCTAAGATATAAGTAAACATTGACTTTAGCTAAGCATTGACAGTATCTAGATATAAACATTGACGTTAGCTAAGCACCTCATGCACTACGTCTCAATATAAAAGACCACATTACAGTGTGGCAGATCTGTGATACCTCTGTATGTTGTGTGAGAGATCTGTTACACCTCTGTATGTTGCATGCAAGATCTGTGATACCTCTGTATGTTGCATGTGAGATCTGTTATACATCTGTATGTTGCATGTGAGATCTGTTATACCCCTGTATGTTGTGTGAGAGATCTGTTACACCTCTGTATGTTGCATGCAAGATCTGTGATACCTCTGTATGTTGTGTGAGAGATCTGTTATACCTCTGTATGTTGTGTGAGAGATCTGTTACACCTCTGTATGTTGCATGCAAGATCTGTGATACCTCTGTATGTTGCATGCGAGATCTGTTATACCTCTGTATGTTGTGTGGGAGATATATTATACCTCTGTATGTTGCATGGTAAATGTCCCTTGCTGTGTCTGACATGACAGATTAGTTACATCACTGCATGTCAATAGCACATCATAAAATGAGTTCCATATTGTAGATCTCTCTTTCCCATGTATGTGTATTTTATTTCTAATCAACTATCGCAATTTGAAAATGAGAAAGATATCTGCTCCGATGACACCACAATGTATTTGGGATGTGAGATTAGAGTACACAATGATTAAATACCTCATGTGATACATGTGAACGTTCACTAAGATTTACTTTCTCTAAGCCTGGTCCAGAATTCCTTGCATGACTTCACCATGTCAGTCACACAATATTTTGTGTGTACTGAATTTGTTAGTTTGTTGCATGGTTCATATTCAGTTTTGGTTTCTTCTTTATGAATAGCAGGATATTCTGTGAGAGAGGATCTATGATTGTGTATCAATTAAAAAAATATTATGTGTGAGAGAATCTATGGTTTTGTATGAATTGCAGGATAATCTGTGTGAGAGAATCTATGAGTTTGTTTGAATTGCAGGATAATTTATGTGAAAGAATCTATGATTCTGTATAAATTGCAGAATAATCTGTGAGAGAGAATCTATAATTCTGTTTGAAGAGATGGATAATCTGTGTGAGAGAATCTGTGATTTTGTATGAATTGCAGGATAATAATCTGTGTGAGAGAATCTATGATTCTGTATGAATTGCAGGATAATCTATGTCAGAGAATCTATGATTCTTTATGAATTGCCGGATAATCTATGTGAGCGAACCTATGATTCTGTGAGGCTTACTACAAGTTTTCTTAGAAATGGACTTCTCTTGATGCATGTGCATGTTTGTTTTAATGTTATGTATCGATATACCTATTATGTTGTGTCATATTATGCAATGTTATGATATTTTGTGACATATTATGCCATGTTATGTTATCTTAAGTCATATTGTGCCATTTTATGTTAAGTTATGTCATGTTATGTTATGTTGAATGACATCACTGCACACTGGGCTTAAAACATTCATGAACTGGTGTCTGCAGTGTCAAGGTTGGCAAGACAGCCAGTCAGGCTCCTGCAAGTCAAAAGGTGAGAAGAATACCCTGTTGTGGGACAGGACACGTCTTAAGTAAATAGTGCAACCAGAAAGTTCTTTCTCTGGATCCCACAGGGCAGAATAAATAGAGAGAGACTTAAAACTCACTGAGAAGGGAATTAGGGACAAAGATGGATACAATGGGGAGAGAATAGGGGAAGCTACGCTATGCTGATGATGGCATGAGCAAAGCCAGACAAGGTGTTTGGTGTCAGCTCTGGCGTTGCGCTATGGATGAAAAGACTGACCACCCATTCCTGCATGCACTCAGCCTGCACAGTGTGATGGTTCCAACACCTGCACAAACCCACAGCCCAGGAGCTGGCTGTTTGTGGCCATGGAGGAAGCTGCAGGATACTGGACCTCAGGGCATGAGACTGGACCTCAGTGGCAGGAGACTGGAACCTCAGGGCATGAGACTGGACTCAGGGCAGGAGACCTGGACCTCAGGGCAGGATACTGGACCTCAGGGGCAGGGAGACTGGACCCAGGGCAGGACTGGATCTCAGGGCAATGAGACTGGACCTCAGGGCAGGAGCTAGCTGTTTGTGGCCATGAAGGACAAGCTGCAGGATACCTGGACCTCAGGGCAGGAGACTGGACCTCAGGGCAGGAGCTAGCTGTTTGTGGCCATGAAGGAAGCTGCAGGATACTGGACCTCAGGGCAGGAGACTGGACCTCAGGGCAGGAGCTAGCTGTTTGTGGCCATGAAGGAAGCTGCAGGATACTGGACCTCAGGGCAGGAGACTGGACCTCAGGGCAGGAGCTAGCTGTTTGTGGCCATGAAGGAAACTGCAGGATACTGGACCTCAGGGCAGGAGACTGGACTGGACCTCAGGGCAGGAGAGTGACCTCAGGGCAGGAGACTGGACCTCAGGGCAGTAGCTGGCTGACGGCCGATGCTCTAGTCAGGATACAGAGCAGAAGAAGAATACCGTGTGTATGCCTGAATCAGTTTTCATTTTTGTTGAGCCAATCATGTAGTTTTATTCCATACCAGGCTGTCAAGATATGTCTAATGATAAAGATTCTCTACGAAACCTGGTAGAAATAAAGCTCTTGAAATGTGATTACATAAATAAATAATCAATGATTGTTTGGAATATTATGGTACAAACAAAACACACATGGGGCTGACTTGAACATTAAGATATTTATTTGAACATTTTGACTGTTTGTTTCAGTGTGTGGGGACCTCCCAGCGTCAAGTCCAAGATCGAGGTGTATCGCTGCCAGCCGCGGAGCATCTTGGAATATGAGCCAGGATATTCATCAGTGTCCGTCACAGAGGAGAGATCGGTGAGATGACAGTATCTGTTGTTTGACTGAATATCACTACCATGGTCCCAGCATGACTAGAAGTGTAAAATGTCTTCATGGATGTGAAGTTGGTGCATCAGGTCTTGCTCCAATTTAAACTGTAGTTAACGTATATATTGTATGTTCTCCGCTGTGAGGAGCATTCGCCTTTATATAGCCTGAGAACAGCACTGTTTCCTCAGTGTTTAGCAGCTTTTTACCTGCTATCTTCCCCTCCTGTTTTGCATAATTCTAAAATGCTCATCATTTTTCATTTCCCCTAGCAGTTGTGCTGTCTTCCCACTCTAGTTCTAACACTGCAGGTGTCATATCTGGAGTGTTTCCTAGGATAATGGATGAAACTGAGTGTTAACTCCATATGGCTTTCTCTACATCTCGTACTTCTATGAGAATCTTGATTGGCTGAGTTGTTTATCTTTTCTATTCTTTAGACAGTTCATGGTTAGTAGGATTTTGCAGCTAAAGATGTCTATGGGATGGGGAAAGGCAGTTCATGGTCGGTAGGATTTTGCAGTTAAAGACTTACATGGAATTGGGGAGACAGTTCCATGCCACCCTCCATAGTTGCCTCTTACACCATGCATGGTGTGGTTCAGGGTTACTCATTTCAGCTTCCCTTCTAGGCTTCAGTAGCACATAGACAATAGTTTTGTGTCTGTCTCTGTAAGTATATTGTTCATGGCTATGTCTACAATTTGTCTGCATAAGTATGTTCTGCATGGATCTGCCTGTATAAGAATCTTGTGTCTAGATGTTTTTAGTGGCTGTCTGTGTAAGCATATTGTGCATGGATATGTGTATTTTCTGTCTGTATAAGTATCTTGTGCCTAGATGTGTTTAGTGTCTGTCTTGTAACTGTTTATGAATTGTTTCCATCTGTGTCTTGAATCCAAAGATTGTGCAAGTCTACAGGCCATATATTTGTTTGCCTGTATATTGTGATTGTACATTTCTAAATTACTTACCTGAGGTACATTTTTCATGCGAGTAATTTTCTTATTCCCAGCAGTATTGTGTTATTTCCATCTACAATGTATGATCATTTTACTCCCCAATAACAGTTTATGATTCTCTTACTGCCAAATTATAGTGTTCGGATATACATACATTATCTTACTACTCAGTTACGTATATAATTTCATTACCTCTCAGTTACAACATATACTTTTCTTGCTCCCCAGTTACAACATATGATTTTCTTACCTCTCAATTACAACATATAATTTTCTTACTCCCCAATTTCTACATATCATTTTTGAAACCCCCAAGTACAATATATAGTTTTCCGAAGCGAAGTGATACTGATTGGTTTTATTATTCCCAATTATAAATGATCTTCTTTGGCCCAGCATACAATTATAGTGTATAGTTGTTTTTATTCTAACAAAGATATTATATGTGGTATTTTCTAAACTATAGGGTATGGGTTTCCTCATTCCCAACTCTTGCACATAAGTGTCTTATTCCCAACTATAACACATAAGTTTATTATTGCCAACTATGGCACATAACTTTCTTTTTCCCAAATATAGCACAAAACGTTCTTCTTCACAATTATAGTCTATATGCTTCTTGTTCCCAATTATAGCACATAACTCTCTTATTCCCAACTATAGCACATAACTCTTATTCCCAACTATAGCATATAACTCTCTTATTCCCAACTATAGCACATAACTCTATTACTCCCAACTATAGCACATAACTCTACTATTCCTAACTATAGCACATAATTCTCTTATTCTAGCTTGCTCCATGGCGAAAGGGTTACAGACGCGATTCGTCATCTCACATACCACGTTCGAAACACAGCTGTGGGCCATTTGGCAGCAGACCGACTTGAGTTGGTTTTCATACAATGATATGAGTGCCAATCATTCAGAAAGAATTCACAAACTACTGAACATAAACTTGCCCAGGAATGTTGGAGTTGACTGCTGCGTCCTGTAAAGGGCATGCAACTAACTTTTTTATTTCTTTCTTATTCCAAACTATAGCACAACACATTTTCTTATTCCCAACTATAGCTTAAAAGCTTCTTATTCCCAACTATAGTGCATCAGTTTCTTACTCCAACCATAGCACATAAGTGCTTTTATTCCTAACTATAACACTTAAGTTTCTCATTCTCAACTATAGCACTTAATTTTCTCATTCTGAACTATAGTACTTAAGTTTCTCATTCACAACTATAGCACTTAAGTTTCTCATTCACAACTATGGCACATAAATTTGTTATTTTCAACCATAGCACATAACTTTCTTATTCCAACTATAGTAGATACCTTTCTTATTCCCAACTACAGCTCATGAGTTTCCTATTCCCAGCTATAGCACATAAGTTTCTTATTCCAACTATAGCATGCAAGTTTCTTATTCCCAACTATAGCTCTTGAGTTTCCTATTCCCAACTATAGAACATACATTTCTTATTCCAACTATAGCACATAACTTTCTTATTTCCAGTTATAGCACATAACTTTCTTATTCCCATCTATAGCTAATGGGTTTCCCATTCCCAACTATAGCACATAACTTTCTTATTCCCAGTTTAGTTTAGTCGATGGATCAACATCACGGCACACGGGTGTAACCCATAAGTGCTCCGTTCTACTCCTAACTCAAACCTGAGTCTGGAGAAACTCAGCTCAGTGCATGAACTCCATAGCACCGGTGAGCATCCTGAAATACTTTGGGTAGATTTTTAACTCAAAATTTTGCCTGGGCAGCGCCGTTAGGCTACTCTTTTTCAATTTCCAACTGCCAAGGGATTTTTTACGCACGCAACAATACACACGGACGTCCAATCTCACTACCCAGAGACCAGGGGAAATTTTGTTACTAGAAGTCCACATGAAAAAATCCCGGCCCTCACCAGGACTTGAAGGACTATAGCACATGGTTTTCTTATTCCCAGTTATAGCACATGGTTTTCTTATTCCTACCTAGAAAATGCGACCACGATCAAAATCCATGCATTCACTCAGAGACACAAAGAAGAAGGTAACATAGCTCAAGCTTATGTAGCCTCTACAATACTCTGGTAGAATGTAGTCATCACTTTAGAGGCTAGACCTCACTTCTATTCAAGCTTGATGTATATATCACAAAGCACTAGATTTTTTTCTTATAATCTTGTAACTAATGCTTTTTGTAACACAGAGCTTATAACTATTATTCTTCTTTGGTGAGTGGGAGTGTATTACATTCAGAAAGTTTTCTTATAATATATTTTTATAATGTGAGTTTGTTCCAATGTGACTGGTACATTAGGAGCAATTGTAGTATAATACAACTTTGCTTTTGCTGATGTGTGATTCCAGCAGCAACAAACACCAGGTGAACATGGAAAATACACCCCAGTTTAACAGACCTGCACACAATCATGTACTTAAGTTCACTGTGGGTGCAGTGCCTTGACGATATCGTCATTGTTATCGTCATTGTCATGTCTCCTGCCATCTTGTGTAGGCATCCATGTTTCTCCACAGATTTTTGTCCTTGGTGTGTGTGTTTTTTTTTAATGCTCGCTGCTTTGAACTCATGCATATTCGATACACGCTACTTCTAGTGGCACTGGGCTGAATTCTGCATGTGGTTTAGCTTTCCTTATTACTAGTGTTCCTCATCATCAGGTGAACCCACTCCGACTTCAGAGGTACTTGTAATTTACATCCCCAAGCCAAGGACGAGAATTCAACATTTTAATCCAACTGACCGCTGTAGGGGTTGAGGTTCTTGGTGTTCTCGATCAAATCTGCTGATGATATTGCTCCATACCACCGTCTCAATCCAACTATCAATCATCATTTCTGTCTCTCTGCCTCTGCCTCGCTTCCCACTGATCTGTCTTCATGTGCCCCTGCCAATTTGTAAAGGCATTCCTCCACAGATCTCAGTCCTAGGTGTTCTGGATCCACGCTGCTGATGACATTCCTCCATGCCACCGCCTCAGCCCATCCAGCATAAGTTTTATCGGTCTGTCTCTGCCTCTTTTCCCACTGATCTTTCCAGTTGTCATAATGCTGTCCAGTGCCTGTCTTTTCACCACATGACCAAAGAAGGCTGTTTGTCTTGAAGGTCGGGATTATCATTCAGGAAATTAAAAGGTAACTGTACATGATGTTCATGCATTCATTGAAGCATACAAGCAGTTATCATATAAGAGGACTCCATCATCAGGGAATTTAAGGCTGGATTTATATTTTAAGCAAGAAAAAAGATTCTCTAAGCAGTTTGGCAAACTCCCCACTTATGCCAGCAAACTTTAGGTCTCATTTTAAAGTACAGAGCTACATTTGACAATTATCCAGTTTTTGTGTGTGTGCTTGGAGCGGCTGGCCGAGAGGCTAGAACGCCGGACTCTCATTCGGGAGGCCCGGGTTCGATTCCTCGGTAAGGTGTCGGATTTTTTTCTGTCGGGGGCAAAAAGAAAATCCTAACCTGCACAGTTCGCGGCGACTGCACTAGCCAGGCGGCCTTTATTCCTCAGGCTCAAAGACCCCTCTGCCATACACCGCAAGGTACTATATTGGCAGTAAATGACAGTTATTCTATATATGTATTATTTACAGCACTGTTTTAGCGTGCTTTTTCAGTTGCTTGTATTTGTTTTCCTGTTAGCAATTAAGATTGTAGCTGCCCAGTCTCTAACTATACTCTCTCCATAATCTTAATGTTTTGTATGATGTGAATATCTTCAGGAACAAGATGTAGCTTCAGCTTCATATTCTGTACAACTAATCAGCAAATAGCTTTTAAGCACAACAGGCGGACAGTTAGAGCAATGTTTTGCTGATCCGGCAGCTTTTGCAGCTTGTCTTGTTCCAGGTTTATTGGTGTTACCTTTTCTCTGAAGTGAACTAGGCAGGCTGAGAGTGGGATCATGTTGCGTGGGCAACACATGGTCTCTAAAGTTCAGCTCAGATTTTGTGCCATGGAAAGGTATAGCTCTATCCCTGGTCTTAGTGCCATAGGCTGTAGTTAGCCATTTTGAAGCACAATGTAACAGACTATCGTCTGCCAATACAGCAAGGTTCCCGTCATTATATGCACAACTATAATTTCCCAGTACTGTTATTGCTGGGATTTGCTGAATGTCTAACAAATATTACATTGTACTAGTGTATATTGCCGGTCTCCCTGGTGAAGGAGTTAAGGACGTTGTTCGTAATCCCATATACTCACGTATGAAACACAGCTGCATGAGATTCAGCAGTGGATCGCATCGCGCTGGTTACTTACGGAGGTATGTGAATCGGTCGTTCAGAAAGCAATGGCAAAGTACTGAATGTAAATCTTGCCAAGGCATTAACAACAGCTGAAAAATGCTGGTGTTGACTGCAATGTCCTGTAAAGGATATGCAAAAAAAAAGTAGTGTATATTATATATCTTTTGCCTACAATATTATTCTTTGTTTTTAAATTTTCCTTTCAGTGCATAGTTTGGGCTTGATATGTTGTTTTGCTTTGTATGTTCCATTAACTAGTGTGTTCACTGGCCTAACGAATTGGTTTTTATGTGTGTTTTTTGCCTTAAGAGTTTTGCTACTTTGTGTATTTTCTTCAAGATATTATTTGTGTATTTATTCAAGATAAAATCACAAATACCGAAGTATTGGAAAGATCGGGATGTATGACGGTTTGTTCCATGCTCGATCTTCGTAGACTTTGATGGATTGGACACATTAGGAAGATGAAACATTGTAGAATACCAAAGGACATCTTTTTTGGTAAATTTCAATTACAGATATGTAAAAGATCTCGGGGTCGGCCTTTACTACGATACAAAGATGTGTGTAAGCGGGACATGACTGATACAGGCAGTGATACTGCACCTTGGGAGCAAGTCGCCGTTTATCACATTGCATGGATGGTAGAGATCAGGAATGGAATTAATTAATTCAAAGGAGATCATGATTTCGGGGAGGTCGCACAAAGAGCGGAAAAGACGTCGAACAGTGCGTGACGGTATAAATAACCATTGGTCTGATCAGTCACATATGTTACTGCCATGGGTTGTACTTATCATACCTTTTTTTTTAAAAACGCATAATTTAACAAACTATCGTCTATGAAGATGGCCTGGTGCCAATAGTATTTCCTTTATATAAGAAGAGTGCAAGGATTAACAGAATAATATAACTAACTGACTGTCAGCTAGTGGGAGACACTAGAGCCGGGCTGGTGTAGGGATACCACACACAAGCCTGCCACAAGCATGTCGGGTTCCATTCACATCTTTTCTGTGTGGATTTTTATGAAATAAGAAAAGGATGGGATACTGTCTCCACATCCAGGGTAGTGGCTCAGATTTCTAGAATTTAATGGACAAAACCCAAAAACTCAGTGGATCCCTGTGTATAGTGCACATGTTACAAATACCTCAGAGGATCCATGTACATAGTGCACACGTTAGAAACACTTCAGAGGTCCCATGTGTATGGTGTACACATAAAAAAACCGCAGCTGTTGGAAATTGAAAAGAAGAGGCCAGATAGTCTGCAATATGAAACTTCAAAATTAATAAAGCTACCCTTAACAGCAAATGAATGAATGCAAAACGTGACTGGAACACTTGATGATGGAAAGACACATGCAGATACCAGCAAATGTTTCCACTGAAAGCCTCATCGGTAAACAAACATACACAAACGGAGACTACTTAGATGAACTGCTGGAATGTCCCGATCACAAGAAATCCAAATGTCTGAACCACAGGGTGTATTTTTAGCATGTCTGATTCTGGTACACGCAACATTTGGATCATTGTCCGTGCCACAGAGTTCATGCACTGTATGGTGATGTGTTGGGAAACAGGAGCGTGTATGGAAATATCTGTGAGCAATTAAAGTGATCCTTTTCCAAACACCACACCAAAAGAGGCAGTAGATGTGACTGGTTCAGCGTATCTTGCAATACTGCAGCTGTCAGGTGACCTCATGGTACAATAGAAATTGACCGGTTCAGCACATGTTGCAACACTGCAGCTGTCAGGTGACCATTATGGTACAATAGAGGTTGACCGGTTCAGCACATGTTGCAACACTGCAGCTGTCAGATGACCTCATGGTACAATAGAGGTTGACCGGTTCAGCACATGTTGCAACACTGCAGCTGTCAGGTGACCATTATGGTACAATAGAGGTTGACCGGTTCAGCACATGTTGCAACACTACAGCTGTCAGGTGACCTCATGGTACAATAGAAATTGACCGGTTCAGCACATGTTGCTGCACTGCAGCAGTCCGAGGACCTCCTGGTATAATGTTGACATGTTCAGTACATCGTACACACTGCAGCAGTCCGAGGACCTCCTGGTATAATGTTGACATGTTCAGTACATCGTACAACACTGCAGCAGTCCGAGGACCTCCTGGTATAATGTTGACATGTTCAGTACATCGTATAACACTGCAGCTGTCTCACGCCTACCTGGTGCAGTAGAGGTTGACCGGTGCAACACACACTGTGTCAGTAGATGATCCCACATGGTAGACAGTTTAAAAATTTAGTTGCATATCCTTTACAGGATGTTGCAGTCAACACCAGCATGTTTTGAATTTGTGAACTCTTGACAAGTTTACGTTCAGTAGTGTTCCATTGCTTTCTGAACGACCGGCACCCATACCATTTCGTAAAAAACCAACGCAACGCGGCCTGGTAGACAAGCCAGGCTAAATGACCATGTAACTGGGTTCATGGAACAATAATACAATGACGTGGGAAACTCTATCAGTCTGTCAGACTAGTAGTCATCTAGAGATCATGAAACCTGACTTTAAACGATAGAATCATACACCTATTTAGGTATCAATGTAGACACATATTGTGGAACAAATAAAGATACAAGAATACAGATGGCTAGAAGAGCTATTATAGCAATAGGAAATATGTGAGGGTCACAAGAAATTAAACTGAGCACTACACTTAGGATATTTAATTCTAACGTTATCTCAGTTCTAATGTATCGATCAGAAACACGCAGAACCACGAAAACGATTGCAAGCATTCGCCAAATCGTCCTTGGCCAAAAAAGAAGAAATATAATGGATGACAGAATCACCAATGTGGAGCTCACGGAGAGAACTAGACAAATACCAGTCACCATGGGGTAAAGAAAACACGCTGGCGCTGGATAGGAGATACATTGCGATAACCTGAGATGGTATAGTTAGAATGGTCTGTGTCTGGAATTGACAGGGCACACGAAATAAAGACCTAAGAACATACGGAGAAGTGGAAACACATGAATAATATGGGGAGGGAATGGACCGTGCTGCATGGTATAACGAAGGATGGGAGGGTTTTGTGTGAGTTAGTTGACGGCCTTGGATAATATATGGTGAAAGAGGAAGCGATCATATCGAGGGGGGGGGGGAGGGGGGGGGCAGACAGAGACAGTGAGAAAGTTACAAGAGAAGCTTCACCTTTTGTTGTGTATATATCAATGTATTTCTTGGTAATAACAAACTGATTTAAACACCCTAGAAGATTATGGACTTGGAGGAGTCCTGATAGCAGGATTAGAACCAGATTGACTACATTCTCATTAGCAGAAGAATTAGAAATGCGCTAACAGTAGAAAAAACAGTTCCCAGTGCTGATTGTTATAGTGACCACAGACTACTCACAGGAACATTGAGGATAAAGTTGAAAGAAAGTCAAGGTATACAACAGGGAACACTAAATATGATTTGTGTACATTGAGTAATGACAAGGATATACAAAACAAATTCAATATAGAAGTACAGAACAGATTTGAAATATTGTCTGATCTAGAGATCCTATTCCAGGATGTGGATGATCAATGGGAAATGTTAAAGAATTCAATCAATGTGGCTGCAGAAAAAACTATTCCAAAATTAAAGAAGGTGGGTCGTAAGAAATGGATGACAGAGGAAATTTTACACTTAATGGAAACAAGAAGACTCAACAAAAATAATCCTGCCAAATATGAAGAAATTCACAGACAAGTCAGAATATTATGTAGGAAGGCAAAAGAATCATGGCTTGAGGAAAAGTGCTTAGAAATTGAAAAACAACACAACAGTCAAAATACCAAATTAGTGCACAAAAGAATTCAGGAACTTACTAATAAAAGAACAAGTACATCAACAGGCTGTCTAAAAACTAAAGATGGCAAAATCATAATAGAAAAAGATCAGATTCTACATGTATGGACAGATTATGTGAAAGACCTGTATAATGATAACAGAGAGGAACAGTATGCTATTAGATTTAATAATGAAGGACCAGCAATTTTAAAGATGGAGGTTCAAAATGTTCTTAAGCATATGAAAGCTGGCAAGGCCCCCGGTGCAGATAACATCACAACAGAAATGATTAGAGCTCTAGAAGAATTTGGACTAGAGCAAGTCACTAGACTGCTGAACACATTATATGATACTGGAGATATACCTTCTGAATTATGTAATTCTGTATTTATGGCAATCCCAAAGAAATCAGGAGCCTTAGAATGTGATCAACACAGAACAATTAGTATAATGAGTCACATCACAAAGATTTTGCTAAGAATTATCATGCAAAGAATGAGGAATAAGATACAACCTGAAATAGGGGAAGAACAATGCGGGTTTGTAGAAGGAAAGGGTACAGTAAATGCTGTGTATATGCTGCGAACAGTTATTGAACGTGCTTTAGAAGTAAACAAGGATATACATCTTTGCTTTATTGACTACACAAAGGCTTTTGATAGAGTTAGACATGTCAACATTGTGGATATGCTTGCAGATCTACAAATTGATGGGAAAGACATTAGACTTATAAAAAACATATATTGGAAACAACAAGCTGCCATAAGGATTGATAATGAAGTAGGACAATACCAGCCTATTAAGAGAGTGTTAGGCAGGGATGTGTAATGTCTCCAGATCTTTTTTCCCTATACAGTGAAAATATTTTCAGAAATGTAGAAGACCTAAATGGAATCAGCATTGGAGGATGAAACATAAATAATATTAGATATTCAGATGACACAGTATTGATTGCAGACAATGCACAGGATCTGCAACAATTAGTAGACGCTGTTGTTGTACACAGTGAGCAACTGGGGTTGGAATTAAATTGTAAAAAGACTCAGGTTATGGTCGTCACTAGGAAGGAAGAAGTGCCACAATGTAATATACAAGTAAATGGGGATATTCTTCAACAAGTGAATCGGTTCAATTATCTCGGAACAGTCATAACATCTGATGGCAGATGCCTTGAAGAGATTAGAACAAGAATCGCCATGGCGAAAGTAGCCTTTAGCAAGATGAAAAACATTCTGACCAATAAAATGATGTTAATTGAAACGAGAAAAAGAGTGTTGAGGGGATACATAGAGCCTGTTCTTTTGTATGGATGTGAAACTTGGACAATGTGCAGTCAAGCTGAAAAACATCTGATGGCTGCAGAAATGTGGTTTCTGAGGAAAATGCAAATAATACCATGGACAGACAGAAAAACCAATGACCAAGTACTACAAGAGACAAATGAAAATCGTAGATTGATATGAGAAATTAGACGTAGACAGTCAAAATCTTTTGGACATGTTATGAGAAGAAATGGATTGGAGAACTTAGTGACAACTGGCAAGATCGAAGGGAACAGACCAAGAGGAAGACCGAGAGGAAAATACCTGGATGGCTTGGCCACATGGCATGGACGAGACAGGAACACTGAGCTGATCCACGACTCTGGTGATCGAGTGAAATGGCGAATCATGACCGCCCACGCTTTCCGGCATGGCACATGATTGATTGATTGATATCAATTATTTCTTGGTAATAACAAACTGATTAAATGTTGATTGTAAACTAAACATTAATTAGCTAATGTAACAATGATAATAAGTTACCCAGTTCTAAAGTGTGTATACATTCTATACGTTACTAATTTTGTGTTGCTTATCCTGGTATCTGTTCTCTGCAGGCTCACAACCCGCGCATAGACAAGCCAGGGGACTTCAGCCAGTAGTAAGTACATTACTGTTGTCGCTGGTTAATTCCCCTGACTTTCTTTTCTGATTTCATCCATCCATGTACATCTTTGGCGTAGAGGCGCCATATAGTTTGATTGTATTCAGCATAATCACAAACATAAGTACACACATATAAAATCACACATATACAGTAGCATAGACACAAAACCACGGTGGCTTGATTCTACCACATCCCCCATCAAGTGCCCATAGGATATAAACAAGATAGGGTCTACCACTTTATGCTTAGAATTCCGGAAGGTATTACAAGGATCCATTGTTTTATCTTATGACAATGGCCTGTGGCTAAGATCAAAGTGTATTTGCTGGTTTCTCAGTAGTGCACGTGGTCTGGTCGGAGGCCGGGATGATCAAACCACCTCACATATCTTCACATTACATGTGGGCCTGGTGGACCACTGTGGGCAATGGCTCACAGTGAGACTAAGGGTCCATACAAAAAAGGGGAGGCGGGGGAACTAGCTTGTATGGGGTAAACGCCAACCCCCCCCCCCCCCCCCCCCCAAATAATGACAATGTCGAAGCTATGCCTGACTCTCGGCAGTGACAGTGTGGTCATGGTGTCGTGACCGCATCTAGGATGGCACACTCACAATAATGTGTGCTTTAAAAAAAAAACGTAGGCGATCACTCTTCTGCCGGTATCCCTGGCGAAGGGGTTAAGGACGTTGTTCGTAATCATGTATACTCACGTGTGAAACACAGCTGCGCGAGATTCGGCAGTGGATCGCGTCGCGCTGGTTACTTACAGAGGTATGTGAGCCGGTCGCTCAGAAAGCAGTGGCAAACTACTGAACGTAAAACTTGCCAAGACATTAACAGCAGCTGAAAAATGCCGGTGTTGACTGCAATGTCCTGTAAAGGATATGCGAGGGAAAAAAAAAAATCACTCTTCTACGTGGGGAGAACAGTTTGTTCATTGAATCGTAAAATAGCTTGGTAAAATATACACAGTTGCAGGATTATAATAATCAATCAATCTGTTTCTATCTCTCCCTCTTTCTCTTTCTCTCTCTCTCTCTCTCTCTCTCTCTCTCTCTCTCCTCTCTCTCTCTCTCTCTCTCTCTCTCTCACCCTCTCTCTCTCTCTCTCACTCTCTCACCCCCCCTCTCTCTCTCTCTCGCTCTCTCACCCCTCTCTCTCTCACCCTCTCTCTCTCACCCTCTCTCTCTCTCTCACCCCCTCTCTCTCTCTCTCCCTCTCTCTCTCTCTCCCTCTCTCTCTCTCACCCCCTCTCTCTCTCAACCCCTCTCTCTCTCTCAACCCCTCCCTCTCTCTCTCTCTCTCCCTCCCTCTCTCTCTCTCTCTCTCTCTCTCTCTCTCTCTCTCTCTCTCTCTCTTCTCCCACCAACCCCCGCTCCCTTCCTCCCACTTAGTTAACATGGTAGAAAATAATTTGATCTCTTTATCTTCTCCTCTCCTTATCTTCTTCTCTCTTTATGTTTGTCACTCGAGGCCATGACTTACACATGTGTTTAACATTTAACATCTTCTCGCACCCTTGCAATGCAACAGATTTCATCTATTAAAACAAGAGAGACGCCACACCCTGACTTCTGTCCCGCCATCTAGAATGGGGACATCAGAAACTTCACAACTGTTTTCTCTTTTTACCGTTTGTAACCCGACCTTCGCTATCGCGCAGGGCGAAAACCAGCCTCTTTTCCCCTGTCTGATTCTGTCATATGTGAACTAGGAGGGTTACACAACTTCACACAACTCCGTCGTGACGTCTCTTACTGGCTTGTGTATACTATAGTTTGTAGCTAGCGCGACCATCGTCGCTGGTCTCAGTGTAACAACGTGATTTCATGATATACTGGTGCAGTATAACAACGTGATTTCATGTTATACTGTTGCAGTGTCATACTTTTTCACGTGATTTCATGTCATACTTTTTCAGCGTAACAACCTGATTTCACGCCATACTTTTGCAGTGTAACAGCGTGATTTCGTGTTACAGCGGTGCAGTGTAACAACGTGATTTCATGTCACACTGGTGCATTGTAACAACCTGATTTCATGTTATACTGGTGCATTGTAACAACCTGATTTCATGTTATACTGGTGCATTGTAAAGACGTGTTTCATGTTATACAGGTGTAGTGTAACAACCTGATTTCATGTTATACTGGTGCAGTGTAACAACCTGATTTCATGTTATACTGGTGCATTGTAACAACGTGATTTCATGTTATACAGGTGTAGTGTAACAACCTGATTTCATGTTATACTGGTGCAGTGTAACGACCTGATTTCATGTTATACTGGTGCAGTGTAACATCGTGATTTCATGTTATACTGGTGCAGTGTAACTACCTGATTTCATGTTATACTGGTGCATTGTAACAACGTGATTTCATGTTATACAGGTGTAGTGTAACAACCTGATTTCATGTTATACTGGTGCATTGTAACAACGTGATTTCATGTTATACTGGTGCAGTGTAACAACCTGATTTCATGTTATACTGGTGCATTGTAACAACGTGATTTCATGTTATACAGGTGTAGTGTAACAACCTGATTTCATGTTATACTGGTGCAGTGTAACAACATGATTTCATGTTATACTGGTGCAGTGTAACAACCAACATGATTTCATGTAATACTGGTGCAGTGTAACAACGTGATTTCATGTTATACTGGTGCAGTGTAACAACCTGATTTCATGTTATACTGGTGCAGTGTAACAACCTGATTTCATGTCATACGGTTGCATAGCAACAGTTTTGTTTAGGTCTGCGCCTGACTGATACACGATTAACTGGGGCGGGATAAGGGGAGGCAAGCTGCAGAATCTTACCTCCGACATCACATAAGATATGTTGAAAGATGCTCACTCCATCTTTATGAACACACGGTCTTATGTGGTTCTACATTGCTTGGTAATCTGGGGTGTAGTTGCTCCTGGAAAAAATATGCAGTCACTTAAAGAGAGAATGAGGTAAAATAAACAGGTGGATTACACTCAGGGGACAGAAGTGCCAGGTCATAGGTCAGTCACGGTTTACACTCAGGGGACAGAAGTGCCAGGTCATAGGTCAGTCACGGAATATCTTCTTCTGCTGCGTTCATCCAGGGTGTGTGTGTTTTTTTCTTTTTCGGACGTAGTTGCGTTGTGCCTGTTTGCAGCAGAGCTGCGATACTTGCGCCTTTCGGCTAACACATCCGACTTCTGCATGCATTTGTTGACTGGGTTAACCTTCCGGGTGTTTCGAAGGACATTCGACTCGCACTGTTGTGGTGTCATCTACGTCCCAGCTGGTTAAGTATGAATGGCCAAAGACATCCTTGTCAGCCCTCATGGGAAGGCAGGGGCAGACCGTGGGCATTCCCCGCCATCTAAGGCGGCTTCCATAGTTGCAGAGCCGACACACAGCGCTCTGGTACTGGGCTCACCCAAGGAATAGTCATGTCCTGCACATGGCTGCTTAGCCTCACTTCCGTATTTGGTCCCCCTGTTCACCACAAGCTGTTCCTCGGAAGACCAGAAGGGAAAATATGCAGATGACATCCACACAGCGAGCTTTCGCTTCGGACTTTCCTCGTAATGGATTTGCTAGCCGAGCAATATTCCATTACGTTTAACTGAGACGCTTTTTCCACCCTTTATAACACTCACTCAATGATCTTTCGATACTGACTTTCCTTGTAATGGATTTGCTAGCCGAGCAATATTCCATTGCATGCAACTGAGACGCTTTTTCCACCTTCGATAACGCTCTCTCAATGAGCTTCCGATACTTACTTTTCTCGTAATAGATTTGCTAGCCAAGCAGTATTCCATTTCGTGTCACTAGGACGCTTTTATACCTTTGTTGTCGCCCACACGGCTGGGTCTTTCCACTATCCGTTGCGTAGTAAATTTGCATACGAAGACTGTCTGAATTACCTCGAGCTAGTCAGGTTCATAACAAGAGATGGAACTGTCTAATATCTCCCTGGCGTGTTACACAACAGACACGGAACTGTCTGTTGTCTGTTGCGCTAGTCAAGGTTGACAGACACAGGATTGTCTGATGTCTGTCGCGCTAGTCCAAGTTGACATGACACGGAACTGTCTGATGTCTGTCGCGCTAGTCAAGGTTGACATGACACGGAACTGTCTGATGTCTGTCGCGCTAGTCAAGGTTGACGACACGGAACTACCTGATGTCTGTCGCGCTAGTCAAGGTAGATATGACACGGAACTGTCTGATGTCTGTCGCGCAAGTCAGGTAGAGAAGACACAGGATTGTCTGATGTTTTCGCTCTAGTCAAGTTAATCTCAACAGACGGGTATGTCTGATGTCCTCGCTCTAGTCAAGTTAATTGCAACAGACGGGGGTGTCTGCAACACTGTCGTTAGTTACGTTAGACATACACTGGCAACTGCCACCCAACTGTTTGTTTAATGATCAAATAGTGGGAACTAATTGCCATGCCTGGCGTCTGGTGCCAAACCGCCGACGTTCTCATTGGTTGGGTATCCTGGCAGACAGAAAATTACTTTAATTTTGTGCCGTGCACTCACGTGTGTCATCATTTCAGGTAGAATTACACGGTGTTCCATCTTTCTCGTTGCCAGACATTCTTGCTGAAATTCTTCCTTATCCCAGACCGTGGCAGCGTTTTACTTCATGCTCCGCGAACAGTTGTTGTCAATATTTGCTGGGGTCGCAGTTGTGCCACTTTCATCCATCCAGCTTGTGCCATGCCGATAAGCATGGGCGGTCATGTTCTGCCATCTCACTCGATCACCAGAGTCGTGGATCAGCTACGTGTTCCTGTCTCGACCATGCCACGCGGCCAAGCCATCCAGGTATTTACTTCTCGGTATTCCCCTTGGTCTCTTCCCTTCAATCTTGCCAGTCGTGACTAATTGCTCCAAGTAATTTCGTCTCATAACATGCCCAACATATTTTGGCTGTCTACGTCTAATGACTCTAATCAGTTTACGATCTTCATTTGTTTCTTGAAGGACTTGTTCATTGGTTTTTCTGTCTGTTCATGGTGTTCTTTGCATTTCCTCAGAAACCGCATTTCCACAGCCATCAGCTGTTTTTCAGCTTGACTGCTTATTGTCCACGCTTCACATCCATACAAACATATAGGTTCTATGTAGCACTTCAACACTCTTTTTCTCGTTTCAATTGATATCTTTTTATTGGTCAGTATGTTTTTCATCTTGTAAATGGCTACCTTCGCAATGGCAATTCTTGTTCTAATCTCTTCAAGACCTCTCCCATCAGATGTCATGACTGTTCCGAGATAACTGTATCGATTCACTTGCTTAAAAATATGCCCATTTACTCGTATGCCACATTGTGGTCACCTGGTGACTACCTCTACCGGGCGAGGCTGCTTCTATGGAGCGCCCATTTACGCCGTTTCTCTGATTATCGATAAGACTGCAGTACATGATATTCTTGGCATCTGTAAAGAAGGTAGTTTGCCATTGCTTTCCTTCCTAGCAGTGACCATTTTGGTTGGTGATCGTAGCCATTGTCTCTCTCTCTCTCTCTCTCTCTCTCTCTCTCTCTCTCTCTCTCTCTCTCTCTCTCTCTCATCCCCCCCCCCTCCAAGAAAAAGAGATCCTCTGCTTACCGTTGTGAAGCTGGAGACCATAACCTACAACGATCTGTTGGCTGTTTTTCAACTTCATCCACTTACCATTGCAGTAAATAAATACTTGCTTCCCTCATTCGCTGCCGAGCTTGGCGAACCTGTTGCTGTATTTTCCTGTTCGGAAAAGTGTGCGTTTTCTTCTTAGCGATTTGATTTGATTTAGTAAATGACACCATAGCACTCCGGGTAAACCCATCAATGCTTCGTCTTCCGCAGCTCATGTGGTAATGTGTAGGTGCAGATAGTTCCAGGAGCACACTGGCTGTAAACACGTCTCATAGGGATCCCTGCCTGAGTACAGATTCAAGCATCCTTATTTCATCTGTTGTATCTTCAATGAGCAGTTGTTCGTTGTTCGTAGATAGTCTTCTGAATGTCTTTCTTCTTTGCGATTCCCTATTACCATTTACGGAAACGAAAAAAAAAAAACACAGAGAGAGAGAGAGAGAGAGAGAGAGAGAGAGAGAGAGAGAGAGAGAGAGAGAGAGAGATATAATAACCTCAAGTGCCGTGCCGATAGCCGTGGGCGGTCGTAGTTCGCATCTCATAGGAAAACCACAGCCTTGGATTAAGTCTGTCCCTATTGCGTCATGAGGACAAGCCATCCAAATATTTATCTGTATGCCTTCCTCTTGCTCTTTAACTATCAGTTTTGCCAGCTGTCACTGAGTCTCCTAGTGTATTTCTGCCCATAACGTGCCCGAAACATCTTGACTGTTTACGCTTAATTTCTCTAACCAGTTTGCGGTATTTATTTGTTTATTATAGAACTATATTAGTAGTGTCTCTGTCTGTCCATGATATTCTGTGCATTGAGTTGAGTTGAGCTAAGAAATGACATCACTGCACTCCGGTCATTTCCATACGCACTGCGTCCCTTCGTGCAACAGCCAGCGAAGAGTCATACTACTAATCGTCCCACCGCTGTCTGATTTAAAGTTCTCCTTGCCTTCCCTCTCAGTTTTGAGATTCTTCCAGAAACCCTGCCGATCCCCCGCAATATCATTCTTTTCACATACGGGTTCTTAATCTGTTCCCCCGCCTTCTCCACCTGGACCCATAGACGCTCAACCACCTCACCCTTGTCCATAGGTAATCTACAACCAAAAGGTGCATTCCCTGCCAGCCTATCGGCTCGTTCATACTCCCACTTGGCCAGGGCAAAAAATCCATACAATTCTCACAATCTGTGACCTCTGAAGGGGGACACTCTCTCTCTCTCTCTCTCTCTCTCTCTCTCTCTCTCTCTCTCTCTCTCTCTCTCTCTCTCTCTCTCTCTCTCTCTCTCTCTCTCTCTCTCTCTCTCTCGCTCTCTCGCTCGCTCTCTATCTCTCTCTCTCTCTCTCTCTCTCTCTCTGTGTGTGTATGTGTGTGTGCGTGCATGCGTGCGTGCGTGTAAAAACAAACGAATGTGTTACGGACGCAATTCGTAATCCCGCATACGGCCTTCGGAACACAGCAGCGGGTGATTTGGCAGCAGACCTCCTTGCATTGGTTTTCATAAAATGGTATGAGTGCCGGTCGCATACAAAGCAATGACAAACTACTGAACATAAAATTACAACGAAATTACAAACAGCCGAAAACTGATGGGGTTGAATTCGACGTTATGTAAAGGATATGCAACTAATTTTACATAACTACTTGTATTATATTGATATTTCTGCGTGGTATTATATCGCACGCACATTTATGGTTATGTATTGATAACTACATATTTCTGCGCGGCTTATTTAGATCGCACGCACATTTGTTGTCGGTTGATGAAGAGTTTTGTGGACACGCTCAGTTGGTGCAGTGATGTTTCCATTACTGGTCTAACATTCGTTAGCTGTGCTGTAACTTGCCTCTAAGACTATTAGTTGTCATTTGTGTTGTGATATTTCATTGGGGCTATCGTTCTCAGCTTGTGTTGTGATATTTCAGTGGGGCTATCATTCAAAACTTGTGGTGTGACATTTTTGTGAGTCCGGCTATCATTCACCACGTATATTGTGACATTTCTGCCGGGTAATCATTCGCTAGCTGTATTGTGACATTTCTCTTGGACTACCATTCGCCAGTTCTGTGGTGAAGGGGTTACAGAGGCAATTCGTAACCCCACGTACAGCGTTCGAAACACAGCTGCTGGCGATTTAGAAGCAGACCGCCTTGCGATGATTTTCATACAGTGGTATGAGTGCCGGTCGTTCATAAAGCAATGGCAAACTACTGAATGTGAACTTGCCAAAAAATAATCACAAACAGCCAAAAAATGCTGAGGTTGTCTGCGACGTCCTGTAAAGGATACACAACTAACTTTTAACAATTCACTACTTGTATTGTGCCGTTTCTGTTCACCTTACACTGAGAAGCTGGGTTGAGGTGAATTCAGTGTATCACTTACATCTTTATTGGTACATTATATGTTTGCATGTTACTATCAAATGTGGCTTTGTTTGTTTTGCTGTTGTTTAATCAGTATAGTGTCCGTTGATCAGCCCATCCAATATGCCTCTGTGTAGGTCAACCGTTAATCGAGTTTGACTTTTGCGGTTGAGTCTGTATTGACATTCGCTTGTAAAATACGTCCCCCGACTTAGCTCTGAACTGGGAAGAAAATGGCAGTGAGAAAGCAACAGGTCACCTCATATCATATCATATATAACCGTGGCCTAGTGTGTGTAATTTTTAAAACTTGTTGACAGATTTGTGCCAGGAATTTGTACAAAAATAGTGCATGTCATTTTCAGGACGTTGTTATCAACCCCAATCGTAAGTTGATATTTCAAGCAATTTTACGTTCAGTAGTTTGCCATTGATGTATTTGCGTTTAAGACCAACTGGCCGTTGTGGGCAATAAACCCACTTCCCTGCTATCAGCGCAGAGGTATTTTAAGAACGAACGCTCTTAACTTTTCATACTGCTGACCTCTAGATGTGAATAAACACACCTGGTAGTGTCGCAAGTTCCGTTTTGGAAAATTGCTTTCGTGGCAAACATATTTAGAACCTTCTTACTGCAAAATACAGAAACCCAGCAATAATTATGCAACATACAAGGGGCGGTAAGTTAATCAACAGCAAGCAAGAGGCATAACTCGCCCATCACGAACCTGTAGATGACAGGTCACGCTGTAAGCTCGTGCGGGGCTTGATGTTTTCCCCCCTCACAAAAGTCTACTTTGTTGTTTGTGAGAAGCTGTGCCGTGTATCGCCGTAGAGTTGCGTTTGGCGGTTGAGTTAGTTGATGTTATTTGGTTGTTATATGTCTGTGCCACCTGATGGCGGAGCCCGCTGAAATGGGGTGTATCGTGAATGATTCTTGTATAAGTGATTGTTGGGAAACTGATGGTCATGTCAGGAGATAATGTGAAACTTATCTTCAAGTGCTAGAAGTTGTTTACAGAAGTTATGTTTTGGATTCTGTTTTAGAATCATGTTTTAGATTGCGGTGTTTTAGAATCATATTGTCGATGCAGTTATTGTAGAGTCATGTCTTAGAATCGTGTTTTATTTGTTGTTTTAGAACAACGTTAGATTCTATTATTTTAAGAGATGTTTTCGATGCTGTTTTAGAATCCTGTTTTTGATGTTGTATTTGGAATAACTCCAGAGACATCTGCTCCAGGCATTCTTGATTCACAAAACCCAAACCACGTTTCATATTTGTCAAGATGTGCCGAGAGACTGATGCTGTGATTGAAGCATAGAGCTGTACAAAGATGCTTCCTCTGCTTTTCATCCCTGTTGGATATTTCGTGCCTAAGTATCTCTCCTTTATTGTGTTATCTCTTCTAGTTCTTTCCATGTTCGCTCCATGTCTTTCCCTGTATTTACTGAATTTTTGTTTTCCAAATCTTTCTTCAAACCATGTTCATATAATTGCCTGGATTTGAGCATACCATTTCTACGGGAAAAGCTAGTACTGCGCCAAACAAACCGGCTCACCTCTTACGACAGTCTTGGTTTGTCATAAACTGTCAAAACTGTCGTTTACTGCCAATATAGTACCTTGCGGTTATGGGGGGAGTTTACGTACATTCGCAATCAAAATCGTTGTGCGCATCTCTGTTTGGCCCATTGTACGAGGGGGGATTCACATGACATCCTTAAAAGTGTGATAACAGTTACAATAACCATGTCATTGTCTTGTAACTGTCAATATTGTTATTAAGAATGTCAAGAGTGTTAAGCACGTGACATCACCGTAACATATCCTTAACATAATAAAAAGAGGCCCTCGGCCCTTTCCGCGACATAAAAATTCGTGTTGCTGTTTCTGTCTCATCTTCTATATAGAAATTCGTGTTGCTGTTTCCGTCTCATCTTCTATATAGGAATTCGTGTTGCTGTTTCCGTCTCGTTTTCTGTATAGAAATTCGTGTTGCTGTTTCTGTCTCATCTTCTATATAGAAATTCGTGTTGCTGTTTCTGTCTCATCTTCTATATAGAAATTCGTGTTGCTGTTTCTGTCTCATCTTCTATATAGGAATTCGTGTTGCTGTTTCAGTCTCATCTTCTATATAGGAATTTGTGTTGCTGCTTCTGTCTCATCATCTATATAGAAATTCGTGTTGCTGTTTCTGTCTCATCTTCTATATAGGAATTCGTGTTGCTGCTTCTGTCTCATCTTCTATATAGAAATTCGTGTTGCTGTTTCCGTATCATCTTCTATATAGGAATTCGTGTTGCTGTTTCTGTCTCATCTTCTATATAGAAATTCGTGTTGCTGTTTCTGTCTCATCTTCTATATAGAAATTCGTGTTGCTGTTTCTGTCTCATCTTCTATATAGGAATTCGTGTTGCTGTTTCAGTCTCATCTTCTATATAGGAATTCGTGTTGCTGCTTCTGTCTCATCATCTATATAGAAATTCGTGTTGCTGTTTCTGTCTCATCTTCTATATAGAAATTCGTGTTGCTGTTTCTGTCTCATCATCTATATAGAAATTCGTGTTGCTGTTTCTGTCTCATCTTCTATATAGAAATTCGTGTTGCTGTTTCCGTATCATCTTCTATATAGGAATTCGTGTTGCTGTTTCTGTCTCATCTTCTATATAGAAATTCGTGTTGCTGTTTCTGTCTCATCTTCTATATAGAAATTCGTGTTGCTGTTTCTGTCTCATCTTCTGTATAGAAATTCGTGTTGCTGTTTCCGTCTCATCTTCTATATAGAAATTCGTGTTGCTGTTTCTGTCTCATCTTCTATATAGGAATTCGTGTTGCTGTTTCTGTCTCATCTTCTGTATAGGAATTCGTGTTGCTGTTTCCGTCTCATCTTCTATATAGAAATTCGTGTTGCTGTTTCTGTCTCATCTTCTATATAGGAATTCGTGTTGCTGTTTCTGTCTCATCTTCTGTATAGGAATTCGTGTTGCTGTTTCTGTCTCATCTTCTGTATAGAAATTCGTGTTTCCGTTTCTGTCTCATCTTCTGTAAAGGAATTCGTGTTGCTGTTTTTTGTCGCCTGCTCTTGTGTTGTTGGTTAAGTACAACTGGCAGTTTCAAGGCTTTGCTGTCTTGGTGATACACATCAGAGCGTGTCTGCTTGTTTCCCGGCTGCTGCCTGGGCCAACTTCTGTGACCTTGGTGCAATATTTTAAGGGAAAGCAAATTAAAATAGATTGTAACTAGGCCAAATGTATCTCACGAAGATGTACAGGTAAACATGCAAAGGTGGCTGGTAGCTGTGTTGTTTTGTTGTGGTTTTACTACTTGATATTATGCCAGCTTAGTTGGCTTGACTGTCTCCTGGTCTCTAGTCTTCGCTTCTAGTGGTTGACACAGCAACTTTCTGGACAGATGCCCCATCCTTTTTATACTCGCCGGAGCCACCTTTTATGACCGGCATATCTTTAATATATCACACACACACACACACACACACACGCGTGCGCGCGAGCGAGAGCGAGAGAGAGAGAGAGAGAGAAAGAGAGAGAGAGAGAGAAAGAGAGAGAGAGAGAGAGAGAGAGAGAGAGAGAGAGATCATATTGTAGTGTCGTGTTTTTTTAGATGTTCTAGATGCCGTCCTTTTAGAATCATGTTTTAGATGTTATCTTTGTAGAGTAGGATATATATATATATATATATATATATATATATATATATATATATATATATATATATATATATATATATATATATATATATATATATCCATTGGCACCTTGCCGTCTTGACAGACGATAGTTTGTGCTCTAAAAAGGCATAATAACTTTTAACTATGGCGGTAGCGAGTGTGACTGATAAGGCCAATTTGCGCTGTAAATGTCCGTTCACAGTGGGTGCATGTGAACACGTGGTCATTTCCACCATCATGCACCATCTTACGTCTCAAACGCTTGGTGTGTGACTTTTCTGCAATAATTTTCTCCTTTGACTTTATTCCATTTCTGATATTTGCCCTCCATGCAACACGTTCAGCGGCGACTTGCTCCCAATGTGCATTATCAATGCCTGTATCAATCATGTCCCGCTTACACACATCTTTGTATCGTAGTAGAGGCCGACCCTGAGATCTCTTACCCATCTGTAATTCACCAAAAAAGATATCCTTTGGTATTCTACCATCATCCATCCTCCTAAGATGTCCTATCCATCTAAGTCTACGAAGACTGAGCATGGAATAAACTGTCACACAACCTGATCTTTCCAATACTTCAGTATTTGTGATTTTGTCTTGCCACTTAATACCAAGAATTCTTCGCAGACACCGCATATGAAAGCTGTTTAAATTGTTCTCTTGGTGTGAGTAAGTTGTCCAGGTTTCACTGCCATAGAGAAGAGTACTAAGGACACAGGCTTGATAGACAAGGACTTTTGTTTTGGCAGTAAGCTTCCTGCTCTCCCAGACTCTTTTTCTTAACCTGTTCATTGTTGTTGCTGCCTTACCAATCCGGATGTTGATTTCCTGATCTAGGGATAATTTGCTATTTACCACTGATCCTAGATATGTAAAATGGTCTACTATCTCTAGTTCGGCGTCGTCAATAAAGATTGATGGTACCCCATGTGCACCTTGTGACATAATCTGTGTCTTCTTTTTGCTAATTGTTAAACCAAATTCAGAATAAGCATT
This sequence comes from Cepaea nemoralis, assembly GCA_014155875.1. Taxonomy (NCBI): domain Eukaryota; kingdom Metazoa; phylum Mollusca; class Gastropoda; order Stylommatophora; family Helicidae; genus Cepaea; species Cepaea nemoralis. Next base: position 30,561 of record JACEFZ010021861.1, read on the forward strand.
GGAGAATGCAGATAGTAGACATTGCAATTCTTCCTCAGAGTGGGTCGTAACTGCAGCATCATCTGCAAAAAGCAACTCTCTGATCAGTACCCTCCTAATTTTGGTCTTAGCCTTCAATCTCTGAGCATTGTAGAGGCCGCCATCTGAGCGTGAGTGAATGTATATACCACCATCCTGATCACGAAATGCATATTTCAGTAGAAGTGAAAAGTATATTCCAAAGAGGGTGGGAGCTAGTACACAACCTTGCTTAACTCCACTCTTGATTTCAAATTCTTCAGAAGTTGCACCATCAAACTTGATTATACCCTTCATGCCTGTGTGGAACGATTCCACAATGGACAGAAGAGTTGGTGGGCAGCCAATCTTCTTTAGTGCCTTGAACAGACCCTCACGACTGACCAAATCAAATGCCTTTGTGAGGTCGATGAAGGCAATAAACAGTGGTTGATTCTGTTCACGGCATTTTTCTTGCATTTGTCGCAATGAGAATATCATATCAGTGGTAGACCGGTTCTGTCGAAAGCCACACTGTGATTCGGGGTAGACTTGATCTCCTAAGACTTGAAGTCTGCGCAGAACAATTCTGGCAAATACTTTTCCAACAATACACAGAAGTGAGATACCCCTATAGTTGTTACAGTCGCTCCGATCACCCTTGTTCTTGTACAGCGTTATGATGTTTGAATCTTTGAAATCCTGTGGGACTTGTCCTTCACGCCAGCATAGCTCTATTAGCTGGTGGATCTGTAGAGTGAGTGTGTCTTGCCCACTCCTGATAACCTCTATTGGAATCCCATCCTTACCTGGAGCCTTGCCAGATGCAAGTTCATTTATAGCACACTTAACTTCTGTTATGGTGGGAAGTGTGTCCAGGTGGTCAAGAGTTGGTAGAGCCTCTATGGCGTTGAGGGCACCATCCGCTAGTTTGGTCTCACTTGAGTAAAGCTCCAAATAGTGCTCGACCCATCTGTCCATCTGCTGTTTCTTATCAGTGATGACTTCTCCAGTCAAGGTTTTCAGCGGTGCACTTCTTTTGATCAGTGGACCACAGGCTTTCTTTATTCCTTCATACATGCTTCTTATGTCTCCCTTATCACTTGCGATTTGAATGGACTCACATAACTTGATCCAATAATCATTTGCACACTGCCTGGCAGCCTTTTGCACATCCTTCCTAGCTTGCCTTAGCTCACTCAGAGTGTTACGCGTTGGTCTTTCCTTGTTTCTTAAGAGAGCTTTCTTCTTCTTATCAATCAAGGGCTGCAGAGTCTCACTGTTGGCCGCAAACCAGTCCTGCCTCTTATGATCCACAGTGCCGTAAACCCCTACGGCAGTTTTATAAAGAGTTTCCTTAATTTGACCCCACTTTTCATTTACTGTACAATTTTCTGGTGTATCAGTGAAAGCGTCTTCAAGTTGCTGTTGAAACTGAAAGCACTTTTCAGGATCCTGAGTGTTAATAATATTAATCCTGGGGCTAGATTTGTGTTTAGCTGTGTAGATTCTCTTTGGTCTCAGTCTAACTCTTGCAACAACCAAAGAATGATCTGTATCACAGTCAGCACTGTGGTAACTACGAGTCAATGATATATGGTTCAGATGTTGTCTCCGTGTGATGATGAAGTCCAGCTGGTGCCAATGGCCGGATCTTGGATGTTTCCATGTGACCTTATGCATCTCTTTTGTTTTAAAAAAATAGTTTGTAATACATAGGTCATTACTGGTGCAATGCTCCAGCAGCCTTTACCCATTTTCATTCATGCGACCGATGTTGTATTTTCCAAGGGACACTGGCCATGAACTCGAGTCCTTGCCCACACGAGCATTGAAATCACCGAGCATATAAATGTAGTCAGATTTTGGAACTGCCTTGATCACGGAGTCTAACTCCTCATAGAACAAATCCTTCACATCATCAGAGGAATCGAGTGTCGGTGCATATGCAGTAATAATGGTGGCAAACCCACAAGAGGTTGCCAAGCGCAGGGATAATAGTCTTTCATTTCCTCCTGCTGGAATTTCAATCATTCCCAGTAGCGAATTCTTCACTGCAAAGCCCACACCGTGTTGCCTTTTTTCTGCCTGCCCTCTACCCTTCCAGAAAAAGGTGTAGTTGTTTTCCCTGAGTGACCCTTCCTCAGCGAGGCGAGTCTCCTGCAGGCCAGCAATATCAATGTTAAGACGATTGAGTTCGGCATCAATCACAGCCGTTTTTCTCACATCGTCAATATTGGTCAAGTCAGTGGAAAATCCTGGATACATGGTTCTCACGTTCCAGGTTGCAAGCCGTAGCTTGAGGTTTCTATTTTTATTTTTGTTTGTACCTGGTGCATTGGTTTTACAGCCTGCGATTCAGATTTTGTCCTAGCCCCAAGCACCCATTGAAGCAGGCAGGCTGTGGCGGATCAGCACCCAATTGGCTGGGGGCTGCCCAGCTTGAGGCGGGCGGTAGCTGATCAGTGACACCTATAGGTGTCTCCCACCGTCAGAGGCAACGCGTGGCGCCCCATGTCTACGCCAACTGACAAGGACTTATAACCCGTAACAGTTGCCTCTCGCTTTGATTCCGAGACCAGTTAAGACCAGGGATGGAGTTATTGCCTCTCCATAGCACAAAGCCTGGGCTAAAATATAGAGGTCATGTGTTGCCCATGCAGCATGATCCCTCTCTCGGCCTGCCTAGTTCACTCCAGAGGAAAGGTAACACCCCTACATCTGGAACAAGACAAGCTGCAGAAGCTGCCGGATCAGCAAAGCAATGCTCTAACTGTCCGCCTGTCGGAGCTTCGATCCTAGACCAGTCGCCAACCAAGGCTTAGGGCCTGGTCTGCCCTGCCATGACAATTTTGTCTTTAGCTTGCATTTCCTCGCACCAGGGTAAGGCTTGTACCCTCCCAATTGCGCTCTTCCGCCCGAAGCCGTTGGCACAATGTGGGGTGTCGGGTTTGGTAAGCGCCGCCCAACGTTCGGCGCTAACAGAAACCAGGTAGTACCGTCTACTGTTATACGGTAGCTCAGTCATATCTGACTAAGACCTATATATATGTGTGTGTGTGTGTGTGTGTGTGTGTGTGCGTGCGTGCGCCTTAATGCGTGGGAGTATGTGTGTAGGTGGGTGAGTGTATGTATTTGTGATTGTATGTGTATAGTTGATAGAGAGCAATTCTGATAATGCGAGCGCTGGCGGACGAGAGTCCGACGCCCGCGGTCAACGATAGGATCAGGTCATCAAATTCTGTAGGTCAGTGATGTGATCAGGTCATCAAATTCTGTAGGTCAGTGATGTGATCAGGTCATCAAATTTTGTAGGTCAGTGATGTGATCAGGTCATCAAATTTTGTAGGTCAGTGATGTGATCAGGTCATCACACACTGTAGGTCAGTGATGTGATCAGGTCATCACACACTGTAGGTCAGTGATGCTGTACGTCTGAATGCACGGAGGAATAGATGGCCAGTGTTTTCCTCTGGTAGCGGACGACGACCCATAGGAGGTTCATGCTTCGGGACGTTTTTTGTTTTTTTAAAATACTTTTGGAGAGACATTTCTATTTCTCGTATACCCGAAGATGTATGATGTTTCTGTAGGTATGCTTGCTGATCTCTATTTTCTAGTGTGGTCTCTAATCTCTGCTTCTTCCTTCTACATCTATGAGCGCTAATCAATACTTGTAAATTTGTTTGTTTGCTGATATCAACCTGAGCGACCTCTCACCTCTCATGTAGGCTTGTCAGTGTCTAGTCTAGTCTTATATTTATGTCCCCGTACATTCATCAAACACGGGGGTTTCACATGGTTTGCCACGAGGTCCGACCGACGGCAACTACCCAGGCTGATAGACTGGCAGGGAATCCGCCTCTCGGTGGTTGACAAAGGACAGGTGATCGCCTGTGGGACCAGGTGGGGAGAGAGGTAGAATAGACTGATCCCCCATATGCGGAGAGAATGATATGGCTGGGGGTCTGCGCGAATCTCCAAACTGAGGGGGGAGACCAGAACTTTCAATCAGATGGCAGTTGGAACCATTAGCAGTATGACTCTTCGCCTGCTGTTGAACTAGGGGACGGAGGGAATGTTCTGAGTGCAGTGATGTCGTTTCTTAACCCAACTCATCAACAGAAGCTGTTTAATTTTTCATCATCTTCCTCTTCTTCATCGATCAACGTTTGGTAGGAGTCCATTCCACCATGGGTCACAAGCCGCATGGTTCGCTCGAGGTCTACTGCTCCTCAGGAGTTTGGTGGCACGAATGGCGGTATCACCCAGTTATACACCTCTCCAACGAGGCTCTGGGTGTACACCTCTCCATCGAGGGTCTGGGTGTACAACTCTCCAGCCAGGCTCTGGGTGTACACCTTTCCAGCGAGGCTCTGGGTGTACGCCTCTCCAGCGAGGCTCTGGGTGTACACCTCTCCGGCGTGGGTCTGGGTGTCTAACTCCAGCATTTGTGTAAACAGCGAAGCTCATGCAAGAGACAACATTGCAGATATAGACAGATTAAGCTATTGTTTAAAGCTGGTTGCGCTCGATGCAATCACAGAGAGAAAGATGAATGATAGCTCTTTATTCTGGGTCTCCCCCGCCATCTTGTCTAGAATGGATTGGCATGCAGTATTTTAAGAGTGTAGTATGAGTGTGCCGGCTTCGTGGCTTAGCGGTTATGACTTTTCTCCGTAATCTCGTATACTCTCGTCGGTAACGTGATGACGGTAAGAATCACCAGTGGTTCGAATCGCATCGGTAACTTACGGGGTATGTGAGCCGGCCGCTCAGAAAGCAATGGCAAACTACTGAGCGTAATCTTGCCAAGAAATCAACATACAGCTGAAAGATGCTGGTGTTGACAGCGATGTCCTGTAAAGGATATGCCAAAAAAATAAAAGTATGAGTGTACTACTTTCGGTGGTGTTAGTGGCTTGACCCTGGCCTGCCGTACCGACGGTGGTCTTCTGTTCGATCCTCATCTGCTGGGCTTAGAATTGTAAATACAAGTTTACCTGGGCACCCAGGTCGCCCCAGTCTAACATATGTACCAGGACATTGTTGGGAAGTAAAGGCGTCCGGTGTGCTACCAATCTATCACCCGCTTAGTGTCGTACGGTCTTTACACATGTAGGTTAGCACCATATACCCAATTCGTCTTAGGTGTGTAAAAGAGACCTTTTTCCCACATTACCTTCGTGTTCTGCAGCGATTTTCCAGCATTTGCGGTTATTTTACCAAGGTTCCCCTGGCAGAAAAACACACCGTCAGCTGTCTCCGCTCACGGATCGATCTACACCCACATGTGTATCGTCCTTGGCCGTGCAGTGTGTGTAGACTTGACAATGTCGTCAATGTGTGCCGTCGCAGGACTTTTGTTTACATTTTCTACCACATGTGTTTCTAGCATTATTGTTCGTCTATTGCGATTTCTATGTTTATAACGGATCTGTTACATTGTGCCAGTCCGTCCTGTCTGCCGGTACTTCAACCCACTCTTTTTCACATGGGAATGTTTTATCAGACGAATTTACCGCAACGTTATTGTTCGGTGGTTGAACATGTCTCAGTAACTTTATATTGATGTAAACAATTATTGTAATTCGCATTTTTGCACCTCGAGTGGTTTGATTATGTTGCTTCAAATTGAGAATGGGTTGTGGAATTGCTTCGTTTCATCAAAATCCAAACAAGAAGCACATCACACGTCTGTGCGCATCGTTTTCGGATAACGGCGAAAAACAGAACATCACGTGTGCTAGATACGCGCAGTAAAGTCTCACGACGATTAGAGAGTACAAAGAATAGGCCGTAACAACGGTAATGTGGCAAACCTATGAGATGGCCAAACCTACCCTGGAGTTGGAAGCTCGTGACCTTGGATGGAATCAGTTTATAGGTAGTCATTCTGATACAAACGTGAGTTAGTCAGTCAGTCAGTCAGTCAGTCAATCAGTCAATAGGTCAGTCATTCGTCAGTTCATATGTGCTCAGATCTTCTCCTCAGTATCTCCCTCAACCTGTAGCAGTCGACGACACCAGTCCGGTGTTGGCCGGCTATTCTGTGTTGACTCTATGCATAACGCTCTCTCCGGCCTCACCTCTTTTCACTTGCTGTTCTTGCAGTCTGAACAGGGTTGTAGATTCGCAGCCGTCTATTGACTGGGTTGATCGCCCTGCTTTTCTGGCGGCATTAAGTATATCTGTCCTGTCCATTGCTCGTCCGCTTTAGCCCAGACCGCAAGCCTGTCAGCTTGTTCATTGCATCGGAAGAGAGAGGAAGGAAGGGAGGAAGAAAGGAAGGAAAGAATGAAGGAAGGAAAGAAGAAGAAGTGGATGAAGATATGTCTGTACCGTCCCGTGTTAATCTTACAACTTACCTGGCGTTATGTAATACACGGAAACATCAATTCCAAACTCTATACACGTCAGCTCTGTCTTTGAACGATAGCAGCCTACTAACTTGCTGGCACAGATTCTCCTGTACACTTTCTGACCGTACACCGTTTTGTGACCAACCTAGTCTCCACATTTGGGTCCAAATATTTGGAAAAGAACGAATGGCCAGGAAAATCGTCAACCCACCCAATAGTGCTATAACCTAGTATATGTGAAACTCTGTCACTACACTAACCCAGAGCAGTGCCTACCACGTGATTATTCGACATCTGCTAGACTGTATGCTAGTGACATTACAGTGTCTATATGCTACAGACAACATAGTGTATTGATACTATTGAGAGAGGAGCTGTAGTCGGACGATGACATTTAAAATGGCCGCATGTCTTTATCTTTTACTCGTTCTGATGTCTAATATTTCCACTTATTTCAAATAGATCTTTTCCATGACATTTGTATGCGTTTACAGGCGCTGTTCTTAGTATCATCTTGTCTTTGTCTTTTATTGATTGATGGTTGTTCATTGTTGCCGTAGAGAATTATTTTCTCATCCGAAAATCGTAGAATGAGGTCGGATAGAAAGTCATAGAGTGGGGACAGGTAGAAAGTCATAGAGTGGGGTCGGATAGACAATCATAGAGTGAGGTCGGGTAGAAAGTCATAGAATCGAGTCGGATAGAAAATCATAGAATGGGGTCGGGTAGAAAGTCATAGAGTGGGGTCGGGTAGAAAGTCATAGACTGAACCAGCCTCAGCTGGGCAATGAACCTTATAATGAAAGTAGAGGAATGTTGACTGTCCGACTAAAATATCTCGACTTTTGACTCTCGTATGGCCCGCCTCCGTGTAGCTGCCTCGACTCCAAACTGCTCCATGTATGATACGACTCCGTGTAGATCCTCTAGGCTAAACTGTTCCATGTATGGCACGTCTCGGTGTAGATCCTCTAGGCTAAACTGTTCCATGTATGGCACGTCTCGGTGTAGCTTTGTCGATGTTAAACTGTTTCATATACGGCAGACTTCTCGATGTTAAACTATTCTATGTATGGTAGGCCTAACTGAAGCTTTTTCCGTGCTCAACTGTTGGCCGTGCCAACGAAGATTTGAATGCGCCGAGCAGATTCCCCCAGCAACAATTATCTCCCCACTTCAAGGTCAGCGCCACAGTTCTTCACTTATACTGTCAGGACGTCGAGATAACATGCCAGGCAACATAGACGGCTTGAAATTGATTCAAACGAGAGAACCTTGGGCAGCGTCAGCCTCACTCTCCCGTCTTGATTCCCAGTGATCTAATGGCCAGATGTCCAGATGGCTGGAATAGAAACCCGGATGCAGTGGATGACGGGGCGGATCTTGATGCCTACTCAACAGGTTCCACGGTACGCTGCCAGCTGTCGTCTTTCTGACCAGACAGTGGTCACTCCTGCAGTTTGCTGAATCCAGACTTCGTATGCTTGTGCAGACAAGCTGTGGATCATTCTATTTGATCAGACCCGTTGGGAACTCTCTCATTTGGTTTTGCCGGTCATGCAGAGACAATTGCCCAGGAAGTCTCCGTGGTGAAGTGGTCTAGCCGTTTGACTCGGGCTTCGAAGGTTGTGGGTTCGATTCCGGGCCGCGTCCTTCGGTTCACGAGTGAAATTTTTCGGAGACTCCTGTGGGTCGTCGCTAGAGCTACGGAGTTCGTGCTTTGTGCGACGCTTTCCGCGCTGCGGAAAGAGACTGAGCCATGTGGGATAAAACCCGGTGCAATGAAGTCGACCCTGTCGACTTTTAAGCGACTTTTTTACAATTGCCCAGGGTTGTGACTACTGCCTCGTGCTGACAACCCCTGGGAGGTAATGTCACAGCTGAGTTCCAATGAGCATCGAATTACCTAAAATACTGTACGACATATCCTCACACCTAGGTTCTACCCCTGATATCGTGAGCATCCTTCTGTTGGCCGATATCATATACGAAGGCGGTCCGATAACTGTTACAATATTCTCCCAAAATAACTCGGCCGCATCACTCAGTGCTCACTGATAACATGTAGGGGCTGTCTGTTTGTGTCTGCGTATGACGACAAACCCCCATTGTTTCACTGAGAGGTGTAATAAATTCGTCTTCCGTAGTTCGACCGTTTGAAAATAAATACTGCTCAAAAACTATACGCTTCTTCTTCTTTCTTCTTTCGTTCGCCTAAATTATGTTTATAACTGCAATGTTGTCTCTTGTATGAATCTAACAGTCTTTTTTAGCTCATTCAACGGTCCATAGAGTTTATCTTCCACTGTTGTCTCTCTAGGCCAGAAGGTTCGCCTGGATATGTTGTAGTTTGGGCAATCCTGGAGTATGTGCTCTGCTGTCTGCGACGCCAAACCACATGTGCACATGGCTGAGTCACCAATCTTGAATTTTGTATACATGTATACGCTATAAACAGCAAGATTACGGAAACCCATATTAGCGTGACGTCTAACAGGTAGAATAACGGTCGAGCGAAATGATTCTACTCATAGATATCGTCGTACTATTGATGTATGATTTTCCCGCACTGTGATGTTGCTTGCTTGCTTGCTTGTGTTCGTTGGCTTGAGCTCCAACGCGAAGTCCTGTATGTCGGATGAAGACATCCTGTTGTCCAACATCAGTGTGATGTCATACAGGACCTGAGTTTTGCGTGAGTATCCGTTGTCCCATGTCTGGCTTATTGGTGTGCAGACTGGTGGTTCCTCGCCGTACAGGCAGACACTCTCCGACTTCGGAGGAAGCACTGTGATGTGACTTTTTGTCTAAGTGGGACAAGTTTACTCGGGTCCGTGTACCCACATTGGCTGATTTTCTTGTATGTTGATTGGTATCATGTGGATTATTTATGGCGGAAATGTGTTAGTAATTTATTATAAAACGTGAAATATTGTGATGTGTTCGTGTGAGAAATGTGTTAGTTTTCTGTCAAATATGAGTCAAGGCTCATGAAGCGCTATGTTGGTCTAGAATAGTTATAGAGGTTGCTTGTGTTCGTTGATGAAAAACAGAGCGAGCCGAGGTTCGGTGGCTCATTGTGCTTGATACCCTAGTGAGTATAGGGGAGAGGAGAGAGGGGAGACAGACTGATACACAGAGACAGACAGAGAGAGAGCTGCGGTTCAGTGGCTCATTGTGCTTGATACCCTAGTGAGTATAGGGGAGAGGAGAGAGGGGAGACAGACTGATACACAGAGACAGACAGAGAGAGAGCTGCGGTTCAGTGGCTCATTGTGCTTGATACCCTAGTGAGTATAGGGGAGAGGAGAGAGGGGAGACAGACTGATACACAGAGACAGACAGAGAGAGAGAGAGCTGCGGTTCAGTGGCTCATTGTGCTTGATACCCTAGTGAGTATAGGGGAGAGGAGAGAGGGGAGACAGACTGATACACAGAGACAGACAGAGAGAGAGCTGCGGTTCAGTGGCTCATTGTGCTTGATACCCTAGTGAGTATAGGGGAGAGGAGAGAGGGGAGACAGACTGATACACAGAGACAGACAGAGAGAGAGCTGCGGTTCAGTGGCTCATTGTGCTTGATACCCTAGTGAGTATAGGGGAGAGGAGAGAGGGGAGACAGACTGATACACAGAGACAGACAGAGAGAGAGCTGCGGTTCAGTGGCTCATTGTGCTTGATACCCTAGTGAGTAGAGGAGAGAGGGGAGACAGACTGATACACAGAGACAGACAGAGAGAGAGCTGCGGTTCAGTGGCTCATTGTGCTTGATACCCTAGTGAATATAGGGGAGAGGAGAGAGGGGAGACAGGCTGATACACAGAGACAGACAGAGAGAGAGCTGCGGTTCAGTGGCTCATTGTGCTTGATACCCTAGTGAGTATAGGGGAGAGGAGAGAGGGGAGACAGACTGATACACAGAGACAGACAGAGAGAGAGCTGCGGTTCAGTGGCTCATTGTGCTTACCCTAGTGAGTATAGGGGAGAGGAGAGAGGGGAGACAGACTGATACACAGAGACAGACAGAGAGAGAGAGCTGCGGTTCAGTGGCTCATTGTGCTTGATACCCTAGTGAGTATAGGGGAGAGGAGAGAGGGGAGACAGACTGATACACAGAGACAGACAGAGAGAGAGCTGCGGTTCAGTGGCTCATTGTGCTTGATACCCTAGTGAGTATAGGGGAGAGGAGAGAGGGGAGACAGACTGATACACAGAGACAGACAGAGAGAGAGAGAGAGCTGCGGTTCAGTGGCTCATTGTGCTTGATACCCTAGTGAGTATAGGGGAGAGGAGAGAGGGGAGACAGACTGATACACAGAGACAGACAGAGAGAGAGCTGCGGTTCAGTGGCTCATTGTGCTTACCCTAGTGAGTATAGGGGAGAGGAGAGAGGGGAGACAGACTGATACACAGAGACAGACAGAGAGAAGGAGGAGGAGTACACTTATGTTTATGTATGACCAATTTACAAAACCACAAGTGTGTCCAGTACTTTACACACTAGGGTGGGAGTAAAGCCACTAAAATTACGCGTATGTGTGCGCAGGCACACACACACACACACTCTCTCTCTCTCTCTCTCTCTCTCTCTCTCTCTCTCTCTCTCTCAATATCACTCATACACACACACACTCTCTCTCTCTCTCTCTCTCTCTCTCTCTCTCTCTCTCTCTCTCTCTCTCTCTCTCTCTCTCTCAATATCACTCATACACACACACACTCAAAATTAAAGCGAGGAGTACAGAAATCATAGAAAGATAGACGCAGTCATGTCCCTGTGTCCTTGCAACATTAGACACAGAGGTGTAACAGTGGCTAGCAGACTGGCTACCGGGTCGGCGGCCATGTGTTTCAATCCCCATCCACGCGAGTTTTGTTATGCTAAATTTACCCCGATTCACAAGTCGACTGTGCCTAAAATTGGTACCCAGAAATATCTGGGAAGGAAAAGCCACCGGATGGCTATTGACAACGTCGTCTGTGGAGTGCCGAGTGGTCTACACAAATATCTGGCTAGCTCCATCTACCCAACACGCCTCAAGGCGGGTAGAAGAGTCTTTTACTTGACCTTTTACCTTATAAAGTTCGAGGATTTGGGAGTCAGGGGAAAACTACCACACTGGTTTTTCAAGAATGAGTTGATGAGCAATCACCAAGACAGGCATGTATCACAGCTGTATCTCGGGCTCCACGGTGAATAATCGAACACGCGGGTGTTATAATAGTCTGCACCCTGGGGTGGAAGGGGAACAATTAATGTGTAAGTGTGTGCGCGCACGCACCAAATTGACCAGACCAAAAGGTCGCGCTGTTTCGAATACTGTGGAGCGATAAAGTTAAAGTAAGAAGGAAAGATTGTGTGATTTATTGTTTCGTTCCCCCGCTTTCAACTCTAGCGTAGTCCATGTTCGTGCTTCTATCACTGATAGTAACTTCATACTTGTGTTAGTACACGCTGTCCAAATAAAGCATCAGATGCGACAGATCGTTGCATAGAAAAACACACACAGATACAAACGAACGTGTCCTACAAAGTCTTCATCGTCGGATAGCAGAAAGCAGACTCAACTCAAGAATGGGTAACTAGGGATCTGCAAGTAACGCGATCAACACAACAAGTATGAACGTATACTAGCGCCTTGGTTTTGTGTTGATCGGATTACACTTCAAATCTCCAGTTAAGTATTCTTGAAGATTGAGCACAATCCACTACTGACAACGCTGATCGTATTCCGGAACGAACCTCGGGCCTTGTCCACGTCAGATTGGAGGCACTAGACTCGAGTTTCGCTCTCGTTTGAGCTCGTCAGTAGTGCATGTCCCTCACTGAACCCGGGATCGAACCCGGATCATTGGTGTGTGAGGCGGGTGTGCAACCACTGACTACGCGACTGACGCTGGTCGCGACCAAATTATCACACTAGAATATTACAACGTCGCCCATCGTAGGCTATACAAATGTAGCTCAAGATTTGCCCGATCGCCGCGACTCATATCCGTCAATCGATGTGGCCCCGAATGATCAGATCTTCTCGATCTGGCAAGGTACACCAGGCGCCTAAACTCTTGTGTTTTGTGTGCGTGCGTGCGTGTGTGTGTGCGTGCGTGTATGTGTGTGTGTGCTTGTCTCTCTCTCTCTCTCTCTCTCTCTCTCTCTCTCTCTCTCTCTCTCTCTCTCTCTCTCTCTCTCTCTCTCTCTCTCTCTCTCTCTCTAACAACTTTAGTCAAAATGCTCGTCTCTGTCATCGTTCGTCGACCTACCTAGTCATACTGTTTTTGTTTGGACTTCCGTATGATGGCTGTGCTTAGCAACACCATGTCCTCCTCGCTGGGTCTCGTGTGTGTGTTTGTGTGTGTGTGTGTGTGCGCGCGCGCGTGCGTGCGTGCGTGCAGTACACACGGGCAGTACGTGCAGAAAACAGATGCGCTCTCTGAAGTGTGTGGTTCTGTTTTCTAACAATGAGGCCAGTGATGTGAACCGTAGCTTCTTCTTGAGCTGAAGGACAATACGAGTTTGTCATGAATAATAATATCCCTGTGTTTGCTGTGTTTTATACTCGTACATGACAACTTCTCATACTGCGCTTCTTATAATCGACGTCTTTGTATATTGAGCACCTTGTATTGGACATTTTCTCATATTAGACATATTCTTATATTAGATATATGCTCACATTAGGCATTTATCTTATTAGACATTTGCCCATATTAGAAATATTCTCATAATAACCTCCAATTGGACATATTCTCATGTTGGACATCATCTGATATTGGATGTACCTCGGACGTGTTCTCATATGGGACGTGATTATATATTGGACGCGTCTTGGACGTCTCCTCAAATGGGAGGTATTCACATCCTGAAGGTCATGTCGTGGTGGAATTATCCTTATATATGACACCGGTTCGTGTTTGACACCAACTGTTGACGGACACATAGTAAACAAGCATGAATCAGATGGTCCAGGCGTTGTACAGTGGACCTGAATTCCATATCAAGAAACTTGAGTATGTTGTTTGGTATCTGCTTGCTTCTATTCTTAATTCTTTTTCCGTGTATGATATTGCTGGTAAGTGACAATGAGGAATAAACATAAGTGATACTGCTGAATAACATCACGGTAAGTGACAAATATAAGTATGATGGTAAATGACAATGATACATATGATTTAAGTGAGAATGATAAATGTGATGGTAAGTGACAACTATGAATAGTATGGTAAGTGACAATGATAAATGTGATGGTAAGTGACAATCATGAATATAATGGTAAATGATGATAATGAATATAACGGTAAGTGACCATGATGAATATGACGGTAAGTGACAGTGATAAATATGATGGTAAGTGACAGTGATAAATATGACGGTAAGTGACAGTGATAAATATGATGGTAAGTGACAGTGATAAATATGATGGTAAGTGACAGTTATAAATATGGTAAGTGACAGTGATAAATATGATGGTAAGTGACAATGATAAATATGATGGTAAGTGACAATGATAAATATGATGGTAAGTGACAATGATAAATATGATGGTAAGTGACAATGATAAATATGATGGTAAGTGACAGTGATAAATATGATGGTAAGTGACAGTGATAAATATGATGGTAAGTGACAGTGATAAATATGATGGTAAGTGACAGTGATAAATATGATGGTAAGTGACAGTGATAAATATGATGGTAAGTGGCAATGATAAATATGATGATAAGTGACAATGATAAATATGATGGTAAGTGACAATGATAAATATGATGGTAAGTGACAATGATAAATATGATGGTAAGTGACAATGATAAACATGATGGTAAGTGACAATGATAAATATGACGGTAAGTGACAATGATAAATATAACAAGTGACAATGATAAATATGACGGTAAGTGACAATGATAAATATGATGGTAAGTGACAATGATAAATATGATGGTAAGTGACAGTGATAAGTATGATGGTAAGTGACAGTGATAAGTATGATGGTAAGTGACAATGATAAATATGATGGTAGGTGACAATGATAAATATAATGGTAAGTGACAATGATAAATATGATGGTAGGTGACAATCGTGAATATAGTGGTAAGTGATAATGATAAATATGATGGTAAGTGACAATGATAAATATGATGGTAAGTGACAATGATAAATATGATGGTAAGTGACAATGATAAATATGATGGTAAGTGACAATGACAAACATGATGATAAGTGACAATGATAAATATGATGATTTTTAGAAGGGTGAGACGTACAGAACTGTAAAGTATGAAGGGAAAAACAAGATCAAGTAATCGGTTCTTGTATTAACGCGATCTTGAAATAATCTTCATCCCCTGGAAACCCCAAAATCCCCCCCCCCCCCCCGAGGGGTTGGGTTTGAGTCTCTGTGTGGCCAGAGCTGTGAAAGTGCATGTGCTGTCTACCAGATACTGTGATATCGACTTTATTGTTGTTGCCTGTGGCTAAGGGCTTGCGAACGCGGTTTGTGAGCCCGTGTACCTGGGTTCGAAACACAGCGGTCCTTTTTTTTTCGAAAAAGGTATAGGGGCCGGTCGTTCAGAAAGCGATGGCAAACTACTGAACGTAAAATTTGCCCAGGAATCACGAACAGCGTAAATGCTGGGGTTGACTGCTACGTCCTGTGAATGACATGCAACTTAATTTTTTTTTTTAAATTATCATTCTACGTATGCGAGTAAAGGTAACGGTGAACTAATCAAGCGCCGTCTCCTCGTTGAAGTTGGCAGGAAAGGATCTTCCATAACTTGCCGTCTCTTGTTATGGTAGTACACCCAGAAAGACAGCTGTTTGCCAGAATCTTGCTGTTATATTTCCGCTTGTTTCGTTGTCGATATCATTCTCGCCTGCCTTTAACTTGTCCCTCCAGTATGGTGTTTATGAGAGCGTCATGTTTTGATTTTTTTTTTCTTTTTTAATGTAGGCAAAATATTTTACTTGTCTCGTTTTTATTACATCCATCAGCTCTCTTTTACTTCTCTGACGCTTCCATTATTGTTTGTTTTTCTGTCTATTAAAAACGACATACTCTCTCTCTCTCTCTCTCTCTCTCTCTCTCTCTCTCTCTCTCTCTCTCTCTCTCTCTCTCTCTCTCTCTCTCTCTCTGCCTGCCTGTCTGTCTATCTGTCTGTCTTGTCAGTTTCCTCCTCTACACTCCATCTCTTCAGACATGTCAACTCAAACGATCTCCATCATATAACGTGTTCCCCTGTGACATCTATTCCAGCTCCGACTCCTACAGGGGTGCCCAGCCTAACGTGCGAGCCGACGGAGATGGCGTGGAGGCAGCACCCGTCTCAGAGCTCTACAAGAAGATCCAGCAGGGGGGCGACATCCCCATCCGCGGACTGCAGAAGAAAGCGCCGGAGAAGAGCAAAAGTGAGTACTGTCTGCTTAGCCGTGATTGGTTGTCACTGCCTGTAACATCTCTTTACACCACGTGCACTTACTGAACACAATCAGGTGCCGTCTTCGCAATAAAGGTTGGCTGCAATGGATCTCCAACACTGTCTGTCTCTCGCACTGACTGTATATTCTGTCAGATTGCTGTTCGTCGATCTCTTGATGTTATCTTCCCATTTCTATGGCTGTCTACCTCTTGCTCGTTTACCCTCCAGAATGTTTTTGTGAGAAGTTCATTAAATACACAACGACTTTATCATGATGCCCACATGATGTCTTTTAACATTTTTTGTTCCAAATCTTTTTACTTGTAAATCATTAAAGTTAACACTTTTGTCTGAAAATGTTGAAATACTAGTTAACTGGGGACACAAGTAGCGATGAAGGTGATATTTGGGACATGTTGGGTTCGGTAACATTTCACTGGGACATGTTGGGCTTGTTAACATTTCACTGGGACATGCTGGGGTCTGTAACATTTCACTGGGACATGTTGGGCTTGTTAACATTTCACTGGGACATGTTGGGCTCGGTAACATTTCACGGGGACATGTTGGGTTCGGCAACATTTCACTGGGACAGAAAGAGTTAAAGTAACAACATGAACAGAAGGGGTTCCAGATTTACAAGGCAAGATGATTGGCTTCATTGCACCGGGTTTCACCCCATATGGCTCGGTCTCTTTCCACAGGGCGATCTGCCGAAAGTGCCGCACAAAGCACGAACTCCGTAGCTCCAGCGACGACCCCCCAGATCCTCCGAACCGAACCACGTAAGCAGGAATCAAACGCACGACCTTCAGAGCGCCAGGCAAACCACTTCGCCACAGAGACTCCCATAGAGAGTTCATGTAACGGGGACAGAGTGGGTTCTGGTAACAGAAAGGGTTCTAGGCACCCAGCAGAAGCTGCACCCAGTTGTAGCGACAGAAAGCCCTTATTGTGAGATCCATTGTCCGGTAGAAAATGATCTCAACACTGTATTCCTGACTATACCGGCGCTGTGGTTTAGGGGCAGTGAACGAGTGTCTTAATTCACCGCCATACCGACTGAAAATCAGCTGCGGGCGATTTGAAAGCAGAAGCGTTGCGTTGATTTCGATGATATGAGTCATTGGTTTCAGAAAGTAATGGCAAACTACCAATCGATACAAATAACTAGTAAACTGCAAACAGCCAAAAATGCTGGAATTGATTTCGACGTTCTGAACATGACATGCGAGTAACTATTTATCGTAATTAAACCACATAATTTGGATAAGTTATTTGGTAAGCTTGTTCGAAAGTGGCTTTTGGTCAAGTGGTTTTTTTTAAACTGTTGAAAGTGGCTTTTATGGGATAGCTTTTGGCAGGGTTGTCCATGGGACATAATTTACATTGCGTGGTAATTTATGCATGCCCCATCCCATCCCGTCCCATGGGACTTTCCCATGAGATACCCATGGGAATAACATTCCCATGGCCAAGCCTGGCAGGCTTGTCCACGGGACATGTTTTTCTGTCCCATCCAATGGTCATTTATGCCTGCCCCATTGTAACATGCTATGTGGAGGGTCCCAAATAGCCCTATCACAATATTTCAAAATTATTCCCTTTATAGCCCTGGCTGTGATAGGTCTTTACCTGCCAACCCTCCTCCGTTTTCCCCGGACTCAACTGTCACTCTTTCTTTCGACCTAAGGACCTATTTCCTGTCGTGTTCCTCTGGCTGATCCATATATATAACACATTGCTCGTTGGAATAAGCTAAAAACTTGATTTATTAAATCAATACAGGACAGCACAGAAAAACACCAAGGCAGGTAACACAGAAAGTTCTAAACCGACACAACACAGATAAAGTTCAGGCACATGGCCTCAAGTAGCCATAGTCACAGTCCCAGCTTCATAAACTGTCCGATCTGTCCATATACATCTCACCCCGTTTGCTGGAATCTCCTTCCTTCCCGGTAATTGGGTGTAAGTTCAACAGGCTTCTGTAGAATCAAATCCACTGGTTGTTGAGGAATTGTTCATGGACTTAACATAGATTAGGCGTCTTTCAATGTCTGGCACAAAATGGGTATGCCTGATAATCATGCGTAGACTCACTTAGAATTTGCCTGCTCTCGGGCCTATGTCAATGAAAGGACCCGAGATGCACCATTACTGCAAATTGTCATTGTTTCATAGTATACAGGATCAACCCAGATTATAACTGTTCTCGGGCCTATGTCATTTCCTCAAGATATGCCCTTGTCTCTCTCTCAGAGTTAAGCACACCATGTGTGATATGGCTAATACATTGACCTGGCTTCATCAGACGTATTTGGCTCAAGCACAGAAGCTGTGTGGATACTGTCCGATTTGGTCACGTCCAACAAAAGAGGACCCTGGAGATGACAAACAATATTAAGCGACTGGGCGGACTCATGCATCACACAATCCTGAAGACCAATAGGGTCTCAGTTAATATATTTGACATATATGATCTTGACCGTATGCAGTATATACCATACCCGAATGAATGGGCCTGACCTGTCAGGTAGCCCCTGGATTGGCTACGTCCGGGCTTGAGTCGACCTCCAGCTGGGTGATGTCAGGTTGTCCACCCTAGGAACGTTTTGTCTACAAGACACACATTCCACACTCATACCAAGCCTTTATTATTATTGGGCACATTCATTTCCATGCTTTCCTCTCACTTGCAAACCATGCCTTTCTCGCAACCAAGATCTTGTGGTGTGGTGCGCCCAGTAATCGGTGTGTTTCTCCCCCTAAGTGGGGTTATATGGCACACCGTGTATTTCCCCATTCAAAGAAGATACTACCCCTCCCGGCCGCCGCTCTCGACTGAGCTGTCGCCCCAATGTACCGGCATTGCCCTGTACAAGCCATAGTGTAGATAAGTTCAGGTTCTCTCAGTGAGATAGAGGAGTCCATTATCCTCCCGACATCATCCTATCGAGTGACAGACGAAAGAGATAGTCCTGTGGCTAGCATCCCCTGGCTCAAGAAGATAGATTATAGATTGGTGGACCCCATCCCCGTAGCTATCTAATGTGCCTATATTTAAAAGAGAGATGCTACTAAGTAACGGTAAGCCGTAGGAATCAAGATATCACTCGTCTATCAGCTGCCAAGAACAAGCGATATCATTTGAGTAACTACTTATTCTTCAGATGTGTTCCCTTGCCATGCCAAGATCAAGACGCGTAGCCAGATCGGCTAACGGTCACCCCCTCCCAACATGGCAAGACTGCTGTTTTGCCATAACCACTCAGTCGTTAAGACAATAGATATTTATAGGCCAAGCTTTGCCTGGACCAACGAAAACCCAAGTTTACCTTTCCACCACTTCAGTAGTATGTTGCATCTCTGTCGTAATCTTTAAATCACTTGACATGCTGCAACTTTTAAACGGTATGTGTTGGCACGGCCATCAATTGCCCAGCAGCTGCACCAGTGCACATTTGACGCAAGGCGTTCCATCGGGACTACCCGAAAGGAAAGACAAATATATACTTCGCTCCATGTAAAGATTGTGGTATGAAGATAACCCAAAGAACCATCTTTCATGGAGATTTGAGCAAACAAGAGAACTGAGAGTTTCCGAAAGCCGTTTCCCCCTGTTTACCAAGAATAAAAGAATGCATAAGGACATGGGCCACTGGCGTTTCGCTACATAGGCCCCCTCTTAAGAAAGTCGAACCCTACGAACTTTCTACTGTCAGTGGTTCTGTTCGAATGCCCCCACCCTCACATTCAACCATAGGATGCCGTGATAGGAAATCTGCTCCCACATTCTCCCTTCCGGGGATGTATTCGACCGTGAACTGATACGGTTGTAGGAGCAATGACCATCTCATTAACCTCGCGTTCAGTTTCTTAGAAGTTGCCAAGAACGTCAGAGGTTGATGGTCGGATTGCACTTTGAACGGTACTCCATACAGATAAGGTTGAAATTTCTGTACCGCCCACACTAGAGCTAGACATTCCCGTTCGACGGTGGAGTAATTCCGTTCGGCGGGTAACAGTTTTCGACTGGCATATGCCACCGGACACAGCACCGAAGGATTATCTCGCCCTTCCTGCAACAGAGTTGCCCCAATCCCTATGTTACTCGCGTCGGTTCTCAGAACAAACGTTTTCTCCAAATCTGGGAGTTGCAGGACTGGCCTATCCACCAAAGCCTGTTTCAGCTTCCCATAAGCCTCTTCACAGCTCGGGGTCCAGATTATAAGATCTGGCGATCCTTTCTTCAGAGTCTCGGTTAACGGCGCCGCAATTTCGTTGAACTTTGGAATAAATTTCTGGTAAAACCCACACAGAGACAAGAAAGACCTAACATCTTTTTTGGATCTAGGACGGGGTGCGAGACGGACCTTTTCAATATTCTTTTCTTCCGGTACCAGTCCCCCTGGGGTAATAGTATGTCCCAGAAATTCCAAGGATTGATAGCCAATCATGCATTTGGCTGGACGGGCGGTTAACCCTTCCTCTTTTAACCTTTTGAAGATCTGTCCCAAGGACCTCAGGTGATCACTCAGATTGTCAGACGCGATGAGAATATCATCCATAAACGAGACCACAGAGGGATCCTTTAAAGGGTCTAATAACATTCTCATCATGCGAGTGAACACACTGGGCGCATTGCTCAGCCCAAAAGGCATCACCTTAAATTCGTAATGGCCGCTCGGAGTACTGAAAGCGAGCATGGGCCGAACCTCAGGCTTCACAGGGATCTGATAATATCCCCGACTTAAATCGATTTTTGAGAAGTACTTTGCCCTATTTAATCTGGCAAATAGTTGATTTGTGTTTGGTAACGGCTCAACTTGGAATGTCGTACAACTGTTTAAATGCCTGTAATCAATACATAAGCGGTGCTCCCCGCTTGGCTTCCTCAACAAGACAACCCCGGCATTATAAGGAGAAGTCGAAGGAGTTATGATGTCATCATCCAGAAGCTTCTGGATTTCTGCTTCCAGGGCCTTCTCTTTCGAAAAGGGCACTGGATATATTTTTTGGCGAATGGGGTCTTGGGTAGTCAGAGTCATATCAAACTCGACCAACCCTGTCCGCCCTGGACGATCGGTAAGAATCTGTTGATGGGACTCCAACAAACGGATGACCAGTTCTGTTTCTTCAGTCGACAGATCAGGATTTATATGTACATCCTTATAGGTTTCCCCAGGTTGTAAAGGATACTCCCTATCCGCGTCTTCGCCCGATTCAGTTTCCATCGCGACCGCCATAGTCATGAGTGGGAGAGAAGTACCATCGGATCGTTCCTCATATTTTTTTAAGAGGTTAATGTGAAAGATTTTAGATTTCCCCCTGATCCGGATAGCATAATTGGTACGGGACACAACCCTTTCCACCGGGAAAGGCCCCTGCCAACCAATCTCGAGTTTATTGGAACCTACTGGAAGTAACAACAGAACCCGATCCCCCACTTTAAGAGACCTATCTTTCGTCCTTCTATTGTAGTAGGCCGCGTGTCTCTTTCTGGCCGCTCTCAGATTCTGAGCTGCCAAAGCCCAACCCGTCTGGAGTTTCTTCTTTAACTCTTCGACGTATTTATATGAGGATACAACTTCTTCGGAAGTTTCTTCCTCTGTCCAACATCTCAATAAGGCTTCTAAGGGACCCTTGATTGGCCTCCCGAATAGTAGAGTGGCTGGTGGCAACCCGGTCGACCCATGGGGAACCTCCCGATAGGCGAACAAGGCGGCCGAGATATACTCATCCCATCTGTCTGGTTTCTCTTGAGCCAGCTTCCGAAGCATGGTCATCAAGGTACCATTAAACCTCTCTACTTGCCCATTAGACTGAGGGTGGTACGGGCTTGTGTGAATGTGGTTAGTCTGGAAGATACGAAAGACTTCTTCCATCAGCTTACCACAGAACTGAGACCCATTGTCCGTTAGGATCTGGTTGGGAAATCCCAACCTAGTAAAGGTCTCCATCAGTGCATCAGCCACTCGCTTAGAGTCGATTGTGGCCAACGGTATCGCCTCGCCCCACATGGAACAGCAATCCACCATCGTGAGAATGTACTTATTCCTCTTCCTAGTCCGAGGAAGAGGACCAACAAGATCGATGGCAACTCTCTCGAAAGGAGAGTTCATAATGGGCATGTCTCCCAGAACTACCGGAGCTGTCCAGTGTTTTGGTGCCACACGCTGGCACTCTGGGCACGACTTGACGTACCTACGCACGTCTCCAGTCATCCCTGGCCAGTAGTAATGGCAGGAAATGCGCTGGAGAGTTGCCCCGACACCCATATGTCCACTGAAAGAAATGGTGTGTCCCATATGAAGAAGCTGTTCCCGATAAGCCTTAGGAACTACCAGCTGTCCATGCTGGCGATCCTCCACTCCGGCTCTCCGGTACAGTAACCGATTCTTCATATAATACTGACCCCGTCTTGGTGGGTCAGAACTTTTGGGCAACTGGTTGAAGCAAGGTTGCAAAGTAGCATCCTGGCTTTGAGCAGCTCGTAACTCCCCAGGCAAGGGATTCACGATCAAGGCCGGCGTCTGCTCATCCTCCGATTGAGATCTGGTTTGCATCGCCCCTACGTACATGGGTTCGGTTGGAATCCCTAGAAAGACGTAGCGACAACCCAAGATCATTGGGAAGATAGGATCTAGCAGAACGGCTGCCTGTATAGTGCCGGTAACATATTTAGATTTGATGTCTACCTTCGCAATTGGAAGAGACATCGCTACCGCACTCTTTGTCGCCGTTTGAATCTCAATAGATTCCCCGGTTAGCTGCTCCGGGCTCACTAAGTGTGATGAAATTACAGCCTCAAACTGCAGACCGGTGTCATAGAGACACTCAACTGGTTGTCCGTTCACAAGTACCGTTTCTACTACTGGTGGTTTTTCTGAATCATTGTTCCCAAGATCCCTCCCTTCTACTTCCTTGTGAGACCCTTCCCCGGTTTCTACAAGACAAGCAGCATAGTGAGAGTCTTTCTGTTTACGCCGGCAATCAACCGTATTGTGTGTGGGAGATTTGCAATAGGCGCACCACTTTTCACTCCACTTTCTTTTAGGAGATCCAGGTGGACTCTTACCAGAGGGTTTCTTAATAGGAACTTTCTCGAAAGGATCCTCCTTCTTGGTGTGAGCTGTTTTAGGGTTCTTCTTCTTTCCAGACCAGGTGTCTGGTGGTCGGGGATTGGGTTGTGACAATTCCCCATTATCCCCATGAGCTAGCACATACCTTTCCGCCAATGTGTTGACCTATGTCTAACCTTTCTGCCCCATTTTCAAGCAAGAAGGTTTGCAATGGCCTAGGCATCATCCTCTTCATTTGGTCCACGACCACTAATTCTTCCAAACTTTCATAGTCGTTAGCAAATCCAGCTAATGACATCCACTTCAAAAGGTAAGACTTCAGTCTGACACTGTAGGCTGCGAACATCTCTCCTGGCTCTCTCTTGGACTTTCTGAACTGCTGACGGTATGTATGGGCTGTCATCTGGAACCTTTTCAATAATGCTTTTTCCAGAGCCTCATAGTCATTCTCCATACCAGGTGGCAACCTTGAGTAGACCTCGTACGCGGTCCCCCTCAGGCCCTGCGAGATTTTCAAGTTCCATTTCCCACGTTCCAGCCCCATAGCCAAAGCCATCGACTGGAATTTTTGAAGATACTGGTCGATCTTCTCTTTGTGTTCATCGAACGGGAGCAATGGGAACTTCATTGCCTGATATGGACCGCCACCAGAAGTTGTTGAGTCCGGTAGAACTGCGCCTCCAACTGCACCCTCGCTTTCCTTGGCCGTTTTAGCTTTCAGCTCCAACTCCCTCATACGAAACTCATGGTCTCTGACGGCCTGCTCAGGCCTCCATCTTCCTAGCCTCCGCCTCAATTTTCTTGGCTTCGCGCGCAGCCTGTCTGAAGTCTCTTTCCACTTCCTGCACATATTTCTGTAACTCCGCTCCATCATAGCCCATCTCACGCCCTGTAGCCTGTACGTCAGCGACATTAAACCCAGTTGATGCCATCTTAAACTCAGAGGGAAAGTGCCCAAGAAATTGTATAGAAAATGATTATCTCACATAACCAAAATATATATATTACACGACCACAACACGTCGTATGTCGGTCAGTCTGTGTCAGGAAGAGTATAGACAATAGCCAGGCACGGTAGGCAGAACCTATTGATAGTAGACAAGAATATCTGTCCCCTATCACTAAATCAGCCAGAACTCCACCAGGATTTCAAATATCCCGCGACGTGCCCCCAGAAATTGTAACATGCTATGTGGAGGGTCCCAAATAGCCCTATCACAATATTTCAAAATTATTCCCTTTATAGCCCTGGCTGTGATAGGTCTTTACCTGCCAACCCTCCTCCGTTTTCCCCGGACTCAACTGTCACTCTTTCTTTCGACCTAAGGACCTATTTCCTGTCGTGTTCCTCTGGCTGATCCATATATATAACACATTGCTCGTTGGAATAAGCTAAAAACTTGATTTATTAAATCAATACAGGACAGCACAGAAAAACACCAAGGCAGGTAACACAGAAAGTTCTAAACCGACACAACACAGATAAAGTTCAGGCACATGGCCTCAAGTAGCCATAGTCACAGTCCCAGCTTCAT
Source organism: Cepaea nemoralis (assembly GCA_014155875.1). Classification (NCBI taxonomy): domain Eukaryota; kingdom Metazoa; phylum Mollusca; class Gastropoda; order Stylommatophora; family Helicidae; genus Cepaea; species Cepaea nemoralis. The sequence continues at coordinate 54,956 of JACEFZ010021861.1, forward strand.
AAACTGTCCGATCTGTCCATATACATCTCACCCCGTTTGCTGGAATCTCCTTCCTTCCCGGTAATTGGGTGTAAGTTCAACAGGCTTCTGTAGAATCAAATCCACTGGTTGTTGAGGAATTGTTCATGGACTTAACATAGATTAGGCGTCTTTCAATGTCTGGCACAAAATGGGTATGCCTGATAATCATGCGTAGACTCACTTAGAATTTGCCTGCTCTCGGGCCTATGTCAATGAAAGGACCCGAGATGCACCATTACTGCAAATTGTCATTGTTTCATAGTATACAGGATCAACCCAGATTATAACTGTTCTCGGGCCTATGTCATTTCCTCAAGATATGCCCTTGTCTCTCTCTCAGAGTTAAGCACACCATGTGTGATATGGCTAATACATTGACCTGGCTTCATCAGACGTATTTGGCTCAAGCACAGAAGCTGTGTGGATACTGTCCGATTTGGTCACGTCCAACAAAAAAGGACCCTGGAGATGACAAACAATATTAAGCGACTGGGCGGACTCATGCATCACACAATCCTGAAGACCAATAGGGTCTCAGTTAATATATTTGACATATATGATCTTGACCCGTATGCAGTATATACCATACCCGAATGAATGGGCCTGACCTGTCAGGTAGCCCCTGGATTGGCTACGTCCGGGCTTGAGTCGACCTCCAGCTGGGTGATGTCAGGTTGTCCACCCTAGGAACGTTTTGTCTACAAGACACACATTCCACACTCATACCAAGCCTTTATTATTATTGGGCACATTCATTTCCATGCTTTCCTCTCACTTGCAAACCATGCCTTTCTCGCAACCAAGATCTTGTGGTGTGGTGCGCCCAGTAATCTGTGTGTTTCTCCCCCGTAAGTAATAGTATGGGGTTATATGGCACACCGTGTAGTTCCCCATTCAAAGAAGATACTACCCCTCCCGGCCGCCGCTCTCGACTGAGCTGTCGCCCCAATGTACCGGCATTGCCCTGCACAAGCCATAGTGTAGATAAGTTCAGGTTCTCTCAGTGAGATAGAGGAGTCCATTATCCTCCCGACATCATCCTATCGAGTGACAGACGAAAGAGATAGTCCTGTGGCTAGCATCCCCTGGCTCAAGAAGATAGATTATAGATTGGTGGACCCCATCCCCGTAGCTATCTAATGTGCCTATATTTAAAAGAGAGATGCTACTAAGTAACGGTAAGCCGTAGGAATCAAGATATCACTCGTCTATCAGCTGCCAAGAACAAGCTATATCATTTGGTAACTACTTATTCTTCAGATGTGTTCCCTTGCCATGCCAAGATCAAGACGCGTAGCCAGATCGACTAACGGTCACCCCCTCCCAACATGGCAAGACTGCTGTTTTGCCACATACCTACTCAGTCGTTAAGACAATAGTTATTTATAGGCCAAGCTTTGCCTGGACCAACGAAAACCCAAGTTTACCTTTACACCACTTCAGTAGTATGTTGCATCTCTGTCGTAATCTTTAAATCACTGGACAGGCTGCAACTATCAAACGGTAGGTGTTGGCACGGCCATCAATTGACCAGCAGCTGCACCAGTGCACATTTGACGCAAGGGCGCTCTATCGGGTACTACCCGAAAGGAAAGACAAATATATACTCGCTCCATGTAAAGATTGTGGTATGAAGATAACCCAAAGAACCATCTTTCATGGAGATTTGAGCAAACAAGAGAACTGAGAGTTTCCGAAAGCCGTTTCCCCCTGTTTACCAAGAATAAAAGAATGCATAAGGACATGGGCCACTGGCGTTTCGCTACACCCATCCAGTCCCATCCCATCCCTACACTATTCAGAAAATCCCCCTTTTTTCCCCATGGGATTCCCATGGCCAAGCTGGCTTTTGGGGAATGAGGTTAGAATACCGTTTATTGTCATTGCTGTTTATATGTGTGCAGGCCCGTTTCTTCTATGACTTGTGGTAGACCTAACTGCTAGGCCATCCATTCCATAAGTGCGCTCGATCTTAAACTTCCGGTAAGCTGATTGCAGGATAGCGGGTTCAACCCCTAGACAATTCAGTTGGAATAACATGTTGACATCTCATCCTTGACTTGGGGACGTAAGTTACAAGTACCTCAGAAGTCAGAGTGGGTTCGCCTGATGGCGAGGGACACTGGTAATAGGGAAAGCTAATCCCTCATGCAAACATCAGTCCAGTGTACTCCCCAGCAGTGGCAACTACTAGTAGTAGTAGTAGCACGTGTACGGATTACGCTTGAGATCAAAGCAAGCACACAAAATACACACAAAAAACACCTATTGTGTTTTGTATTCTTTGTGGCGGAAAGTTGCTACTTGTGTATTCATGAGACATGTTTTATTTATGATTGTTCTTTTAGTTTAATATATTTTTTATTAAGGCCGTTATCGAACGTCCTTGAGATGTGAGAGACCCCCCTGGCAAACTGGGAACACCTGCAGTGTCGTGTGGTTAGTGTGTTTGCTGAACTGTTCATTTTAGGGACCTCACTTCCAGAGACGGAATCATACACCTGTTTAGTTCGCAATGTGGACACAGAGGGCGCCGCAGATAAAGATATCAACAGAAGCCTGGACGAGCTTTTATGGAACTAGAACATTTGTGAAAGTCAAAAGTCATTAAATTTAACACTAAATTGAGAATGTTCATTTCTAACGTTAAATCGATAATACTGAATGGAGCAATGGAAACAGTTACAAAGAAACTATAAACATTCACTTATTGGGCAACTAGAAGGAATAACATGGTATGCCATAATCTGCAATGTGAAGCTGGTGGTGAGAACTAGACAAATAACAATGAATCAAGAGGTGAAGGAAAGATCCTGGCGTTGGATAGAACATTCACAGAGAGAATGTGAGAATAGCAATAGTATAGCTGGACCGGCCCTTGTCTGTAATCCACGTGTTCAATCCAAAAGAAACAGAGCTTCCTAACATCCCACACAGGAGAGAAATAGAACTGTTATTGTGACGCCTTCATACACAGATTGGTCATGTGATAGCACCTTGTGATCACCACCATTATCATGCGACCAGTCTGGTGGTGAAGTTGTCTGTCCACCCATGCCCCACCATTGAGACATTCTGTCCACCCACGCCCCACCATTGAGACATTCTGTCTACCCATGCCCCACCATTGAGACATTCTCATGAACCCTCCCACTGGGAGACACTACGTCGGTTAACTCTTGGCGTGCGTGGAGCAGTGGTGGTCTAGTAACTATCCCCCCACCTGCCGACCCACTAGTCATGGCTTCAGTCTGCACCGGGGCGGATTCCATGTTCTAAAATTATCTGCGTCACCCTTCCAGTTCAACCCCGTCTGACGAGTACCAGGACATATACTGGAAAGTAAATGCGGACTACGTCACACTGACATAACCCCCGAGTGCTAATTGTAAACATATTGCATGTCGTTGCGGTCAACCCCAGATCGATTCTCTGGACAATTTTAAGTTCAGCAGTTTGCCATTGCTTTCTGAACGAGAATTCCACGTTAAAGTCCAACTGACCGATTGGTCTGTAAATATATGGGTGTAAATATATGGGTGTAGCATTACGTGTTCAATACACATTAAAGGCGTCTAAACGGTGTCTTTACTTTCTACCCTTCACTCTTCTGCGACTGCCTTGGTAAACGTCTGCTTATCTCATCTCATCTCATTTATATATCATCTCATCTTGTTCCTTACGGCGTCGAGATGAAGAATAAACAGAGCGCGCCCTTTGATGGGCTTCATATATAAGGGGCGTTCATTTGAAATCCGTTCGTGCCGCACCGCGCGTAATTGTGTACGTTGAACATGATCATGTCATAGTCATGTGATAAGTACTGACCAATGAATAAAAGAGCACGTGCTTATCGTCCCATGATGCATAGGTTCTGTTTCTGACCGTTGAGAAAATGGCCGGGTTGATCCAAAATCCGTCCAAAGAAGCTCAAAGAGCGGTGATTCAGTTTCTTTCATTTGAAGGATGTCGACCAGTGGACATTCATCGAAGAATGCAGGCAGCGTACGGTAACAAATGTGTGTCGAAGACAACAGTGACAGACTGGGCACGAATGTTTCGGAAAGGACGTCAGTTCACGACAGATCTTCGACGGCCGGGTCAAGTGCATATTGTTGCAAAACAAATAAACCATCTCAAAAATTGATGCAGCAGTACAGATGAACCGTTGTCGAAGCATACGTTCGCTAGCGAAAGAATTTGATGTGTCAATTGGGACAATTCAAAAGGTCGTTCGTAAGAAACTGCAATATCGGAAGGTGTGTTCACAGTGGGTACCACGGATGTTGACCGACCACCAAAAAGAGGAACGCATGGGATGGTGTTTGAACCACTTGCTGCGTTACAGAGTGGAGGGTGATGCATTTCTCTTCCGCTATAGTGGCAGGCGATGAATCATAGGTGTCACCACTTTGAGCCGAGCAGCAAAAGAGAGAGCATGCAATGGAAGCATGCTGGATCATCCAAAAGCCAAAAAATTCAAGTTACAGGTTCCGCATGTAAGGTTATGCTGAGCGCATGTTTTGTACCATGAAGGGCTATTATTGACCGACTTTAAAGAACCTGGTGTCAACATCAACTCTACCACTACTTACAAACACTAGACAAGCTGCAAAAAGCCATCAAGAATAAAAGACTCGGCATGCTTTCTCGCGGTGTGATTTTGTTGCACGATAATGCTCGTCCGGATGTCGCAAAGATTGTGCAGGAAGCATTAGCAAGGAAGAAGTGGGAAATTCTGCAACATCCAGCCTATAGTCCTGATTTGTCACCTATGTGATTTTCATTTGTTTGGACCTCTAAAAATAGCTCTCAAGGGACAACGATTTCACATAGATGCAGACGTAATGAACGCGTTAAACACTTGGTTCGAGTGAGCAACCAAAGTCCTTTTTTGCGGACGGCATTCGCCGCCTACCTAAGCAATGGGATGCTTGCCTGAATGGCTACGGCGACTTCTTCTGACAAACCCATGGTGCCTAATTCATTCAAAATGAATACTTTGTTTAATTCTACCACACCTGTTAATGTTTCTTTCATGCTTTTATAATAAAGCCATTGGCACGGGTTTCAAATGAACGTCCCTAATATATCGATATTCCCACCGACTCTGTTATTCCCTCTGCCCATCTTTTACCATAGTAAATGCTTGTTCATCTCAAATGTTGTTTTCTCATGCTCCTGTGGTTACTGATATCAACAGGCGTATATTGCATCATTTCTTTGATTGGTCAACAATGAAATCCCGTCGTCGAGGCTCAGATAAACGAACAGTAGTTATCAAAACATCTGAGGTATTTCAGTGATAAATGGATGCTGTAGGCGTTCCTTCATTGACTCGGCTTTAGTCGACTAGATAACTGGCTGCGTTATTGTGTGGTCCATGTATTTATAAGTGTAGCCAACTGTATGATTGGGTAAGCTTGAACTTCCGCGTTGATTGTAGTCAACGAAAGTTATCATGCACAGAAACACACACGCGCGTGTATACGTTTTAGTTGTATCTCATAGTTTACTTTTCCTCTCGTACACACACACACACACACACACACACACACACACACACACACACTTGGATAATCTTTGGTTGCCACTTTTCTTAGTGCAACTCTTCCACACACACGCACGCACGCTCCCCCCCCCCTCTCTCTCTCCTCTCTCTCTCTCTCTCTCTCTCTCTCTCTCTCTCTCTCTCTCTCTCTCTCTCTCTCTCACACACACACACACACGCACACACACACACACACAACTCCGCATTTGACTATAGAAATAAAAAGCTAAGAACAAAGAGCAGCAACTCAAGATTATGTCGGTGTGCGTGTGTTTGCGCACCCGCGCGTGCGTTCGTACGTGTGCTTGTGTGTGTATCGTTCTAGAGTGTAGAACACTAAAGACAAAGGAATGTAATGTGGTGGTAGAACACACAAACAGCATCATTTGCCGACACTCCTCTGACAGCCAGTGCTAGCACGCCTACCACCGATCCGGTGGTCATGAGTTCGAATCCGCATTGAGGCGGAATGTTACCATTGACCTGGGCTGCCAGGTCGACACAGCCTCACACAGGTACCACGAAATGTCGGGGGAAGGGAAGGCGGCCGGCCTCACATCAAGTCTAGAGCGCCGACTGGTGTATGCAAATACTGGGGTAACACCGTATGACCAACACATCAAGTCTAGAGCGCCGGCTGGTGTATGCAAATACTGGGGTAACACCGTATACCCAACACATCAAGTCTAGAGCGTCGGCTTGTGTATGCAAATACTGGGGTAACACCGTATGTCCAACATGTCTCAGGGCGTGGTAACGGGGTCCTTACTGACTTTGTTTACCTAGTCGGTCCTTTACTGTCTTTGTTTACCTAGTCGGTCCTTTACTGTCTTTGTTTACCTAGTCGGTCCTTTACTGTCTTTGTTTACCTAGTCGGTCCTTTACTGTCTTTGTTTACCTAGTCGGTCCTTTACTGTCTTTGTTTACCTAGTCGGTCCTTTACTGTCTTTGTTTACCTAGTCGGTCCTTTACTGTCTTTGTTTACCTAGTCGGTCCTTTACTGTCTTTGTTTACCTAGTCGGTCCTTTACTGTCTTTGTTTACCTAGTCGGTCCTTTACTGTCTTTGTTTACCTAGTCGGTCCTTTACTGTCTTTGTTTACCTAGTCGGTCCTTTACTGTCTTTGTTTACATAATCGGCCTTTACTGTCTTTGTTTACCTAGTCAGTCCTTTACTGTCTTTGTTTACCTAGTCGGTCCTTTACTGTCTTTGTTTACCTAGTCGGTCCTTTACTGTCTTTGTTTACCTAGTCGGTCCTTTACTGTCTTTGTTTACCTAGTCGGTCCTTTACTGTCTTTGTTTACATAATCGGCCTTTACTGTCTTTGTTTACCTAGTCAGTCCTTTACTGTCTTTGTTTACCTAGTCGGTCCTTTACTGTCTTTGTTTACCTAATCGGTCCTTTACTGTCTTTGTTTACCTAGTCGGTCCTTTACTGTCTTTGTTTACCTAGTCGGTCCTTTACTGTCTTTGTTTACCTAATCGATCCTTTACTGTCTTTGTTTACCTAGTCAGTCCTTTACTGTCTTTGTTTACCTAGTCGGTCCTTTACTGTCTTTGTTTACCTAATCGGTCCTTTACTGTCTTTGTTTATCTAGTCAGTCCTTTACTGTCTTTGTTTACCTAGTCGGTCCTTTACTGTCTTTGTTTACCTAGTCGGTCCTTTACTGTCTTTGTTTACCTAGTCGGTCCTTTACTGTCTTTGTTTACCTAGTCGGTCCTTTACTGTCTTTGTTTACCTAGTCGGTCCTTTTACTGTCTTTGTTTACCTAGTCGGTCCTTTACTGTCTTTGTTTACCTAATCGGTCCTTTACTGTCTTTGTTTACCTAGTCAGTCCTTTACTGTCTTTGTTTACCTAGTCGGTCCTTTACTGTCTTTGTTTACCTAATCGGTCCTTTACTGTCTTTGTTTACCTAGTCGGTCCTTTACTGTCTTTGTTTACCTAGTCGGTCCTTTACTGTCTTTGTTTACCTAATCGATCCTTTACTGTCTTTGTTTACCTAGTCAGTCCTTTACTGTCTTTGTTTACCTAGTCAGTCCTTTATTGTCTTTGTTTACCTAGTCGGTCCTTTACTGTCTTTGTTTACCTAATCGGTCCTTTACTGTCTTTGTTTACCTAGTCAGTCCTTTACTGTCTTTGTTTACCTAGTCGGTCCTTTACTGTCTTTGTTTACCTAATCGGTCCTTTACTGTCTTTGTTTACCTAGTCAGTCCTTTACTGTCTTTGTTTACCTAGTCGGTCCTTTACTGTCTTTGTTTACCTAATCGGTCCTTTACTGTCTTTGTTTACCTAATCGATCCTTTACTGTCTTTGCTTACCTAGTCAGTCCTTTACTGTCTTTGTTTACCTAGTCAGTCCTTTACTGTCTTTGTTTACCTAGTCGGTCCTTTACTGTTTTTGTTTACCTAGTCGGTCCTTTACTGTCTTTGTTTACCTAGTCGGTCCTTTACTGTCTTTGTTTACCTAATCGGTCCTTTACTGACTTTGTTTACCTAGTCGGTCCTTTACTGTCTTTGTTTACCTAGTCAGTCCTTTACTGTCTTTGTTTACCTAATCGGTCCTTTACTGACTTTGTTTACCTAGTCGGTCCTTTACTGTCTTTGTTTACCTAATCGATCCTTTACTGTCTTTGTTTACCTAGTCAGTCCTTTACTGACTTTGTTTACCTAGTCGGTCCTTTACTGTCTTTGTTTACCTAGTCAGTCCTTTACTGTCTTTGTTTACCTAGTCGGTCCTTTACTGTCTTTGTTTACCTAGTCGGTCCTTTACTGTCTTTGTTTACCTAATCGGTCCTTTACTGTCTTTGTTTACCTAGTCAGTCCTTTACTGACTTTGTTTACCTAGTCGGTCCTTTACTGTCTTTGTTTACCTAGTCAGTCCTTTACTGTCTTTGTTTACGTAGTCAGTCCTTTACTGGCTTTGTTTACAATAATCAGTCCTTACCGTCTTCAGGTATACAGGGGAAACGACCTTGTTATAAGAACTTTCTTAAATGCATATGGACTAATAGGTACACCACGCCTAACCGGGATGTAGAACGCCTGCATCATTTGTTATTTAAACAAGTACTCTCACCTCACGACGGAAACTCCCTATGATGAACTCACAAATATAACACGGTGTATACACGATCTCGCGGGAAAAGTCTTCGACCACATGCTCAGCTTCTGTCGTTCGCACGGCGAGTGCCGTTTGCTGTTTGACGAGGCGAACATTTCACGTACTCCGCTACCACCAGCTGTATCGATCTACCAAACGTTTATCTGGGTCAGCATCACGTACCGTACTGGGGGGCCATGTCATCTGGCAACACCTCCCAGGTAAATTAGGCAAAGTTAGGTCACCGATATCACACTTTGATTGTTCTACCTGTGTACAGTCGGTCTTTAATGATCCTTTGTGCGGGTTTCACTTCCTTGACCTAGATACACGCGCGTGTTGTCGCGAGTAACTCCAGGAGACAATACACGGCTAGTTTACCAGGGTCGATATTTACCTGCTGTGTAGGAGGTCTGTTGATTATTAACCGTTTACGTGGACATGTGTGTGTGGTGTGTGTGTCCTTCGTTCTGGGCGATCGTCAGACTGCGTGTTATTTCACCATGTGGCTAGCTTGATTGTTGAGCGTGCTACAGTGACACACATGCAGTAGCGTCCTTGATCGATTCTGTTTACCTCATCTTCCGGATACGCCCGTTGTGTATTATTCACGGAGTTCTGTGTGTAACGGTGTTCTGATGGATTATAGTTGACATAACTGCGCTTAGTGCCTTCTAAAACTTGCCTGTTCGGTCATACCTCTACAGTACATCTACTACAAGCATTTGTTCAAGCCATGTACCTACAACCACCTGAACCATTATCTCAAACGCTAGTTTACACGTACTGTTTTATGGGATTAACAAAAGCGTTGTATTGTCATTGAAACCCGATTATACAATACACATGCTGGAAGCCGGAGTGTGTCCACTCAAATATTAAACCAAGGAACTTGGTGACAGGGATGTAGAAGTGTGTATTTGTGAACTTGTTGATTTCAATGGAAAATTGGAGTGAGAGGTAAGACAAGTTTAACCATGTGAAGTAACGATTTAGTGACACGAGTGGAGATGTGGCGTTAGCCAACTCACCACCCCGTCGCTGGAATGGCTATTCCCGCGTGGCAAATATCTGCTTACGATGACTTTCTTATGGCCAAGAGAGATTCGGTGAGAGGTTACAACCGTCATTTGAATGACAGCACTTCGTCTGATTCAGATGCCCGAGAATGTACTGGTGGTCCTGGTGGGAGCAATGCTGGTCAGCGCAGTCAGCAGACCAGCGACACAGGAGGCCCACATTATACAGCTTTACCGTACGAGAAACGGTATAACCAGACCTGGCCGTACGGCCATGCCATGAGAGGTAGGGCCGCGGAGGCGTTCACCGAGGAGGTCACTAGTTTTTCATCGCTGCATCCTAGTTCCAGCGTTGGTAAACTTACAGGTGAGCCACAGAAGATATTACCTCCCGACGAAGAGAGAAGAGGCAGTCTCCCTCCTGATGATCCACAGAACCAAGGTGGCTTAGGTGCTGTCGATACTGAAGACCCGGTCATTCCAATGGGACTTCAGCGATCGGAAACAGCCCCACAACTAAGCTCTCTTTGGAGGAATCCGCTTTCTCGGAAAGGATCATTGAGTACAAGTGACCGACCTTCGCGCCTCGACCCCCACACATATCAGTCATACGCGGCTGGTATTTTACATTCGTCTGGGCGATCCGAGAAGTTTCTGAACCTTCAGAGAAATTTTGCAGTGTTGGGCCGAGTATCAAAGCTGTATCAGCACGTTAGAGCCACACAGGGCAGAATTCTTTCGGAAAATAATGACAGTTGCGAAGAAATCAGTGAACTGTACACACAGCTGGAAGAAGCTCAGAAAAAGAAGGAATTTTTCTCCAGCGCTGGTGATAATATGACCAAAGTTCATTGGCAGCAAGATAAAGACCGAGACCTTCAGAAGTCGGCGGGGATCGCAGAAAGACTTCAGAAATATCAGCAAGCATTAAGGATGTCGGATGAACCAACACATTTGCATGGAAAACATAGTAGTAACATGAAAAGATCCGTTTCTTTTGGTGATATGTTTTCGAGGTATGATGACAGTTTCACAAAATTATCCTTCACTGAACCGTCAGATACATCATTGACAACACAGCAAGCACATGCCAATATGATAAACAGTGCAAGCAAACAAGCAAAACCAACACCACTGTATGTTCCAACTAATGAACTCACTGACAACGTGTACAATAAACACTCAACAACAGACATAAGCACGTTAAGGCGGGAATACGATACCCCATCTCAGACCCTGTCTGCATCCACCCCTGACATGTTCCAATTTGTGAATGACCTGTCTTCGCTGGATAGCTATGAAAAGTACACTTATGTTGGTAATTTAAGATCTTCATCTGATGTGCCATTGGAGATGAGGTACTACCAGCCTGGGGAGCTTACTCATGAGGACGACCAGTTATTAGCCTCGTCTTTAGAAACCTTACCATCTTATCAAGACCAGGATGCTGGACATTGGGATGACCAAACACACCATGCTAGTCGTCAGTTTTCCCAACAGAGTATACACTTAGCCCAGCCTAGGTACCTGTCACGTCTTGACCTGGAGCCCACAGAGCAACAAGCACTGTCCAGAGACGATTCCGTGTCCACAGATAACACAGCTGTGGAGATGTCGAATCCTTACGAAATAAAAGTGCATGATTTGAGTTCTCCAAAGGCCGCTGATGAAGACCCAGATGGTCTCCACGTGCGCTCAGTTTCTGCTCCATATGCGAACGCCTCTTTGCAGATGGCGCCACCTAGTGGTGCCCTACAGAGATCTCACTCGTCCAAGGACACATTTTTTGGTGCTGAATATCATGTACAGGATCATCAACATGCTCTGGAAAAACACCCGGAGACTCAGTTCGCACAAGAAGAGACTGTTACGTCATCTACATATGTGTCCAATGACAAGGTAGGTTCTGGGAAGTCATACAATCACGTGACTAAACAATCCAATAATTTATTACCTGGTTCACACTATGACCCAAAGGAAAGGTCAGAGGGTAGTTTAGAGCAAGGTAAGTTGTTACCTGCCAGTAGCCAGAGCTCGGTGAAACACTCCATCAGCCTTCACCAGGCAAAGAATGAGGGCCCAGTGGAAGAAGTGTATCATCGCGCCAGATCTCATTCAAAAGATATATTTGCCAAACATCTAGAATCTACGCTCACAAGAAAGGCATCGTCCAGCGAAAACCTAGCTACAGATTTGTCAGAGAGGCATCGGCAAACTGCCGGTTCTGTGTCCACGAAGAACGTGTCACATTCAAGGCGGTCACGGCTTCTCAGTGAACATGCTGACCCTAGCGGTTCCCTAACGAGTCCCACAGACACAAACTCCGCCAGCCGCAACATCAGTCAGTACGAGGATCTGCTGACCCGGGCTCGCAAGGAACGCATGGCCAGGAAAGGATACCTCCACAGCTACGTCAACGATCCTGAAGCTGCAGATTTCCAGCCGTACACGGCCATCGCCAACACTGATTCCAGATTCCGCAATGCATACCCTTTTGAGTTTGATAGCTCATCAGCATTACAATTCACAAAGTCAGTAGCATCTTCAGTGGACAGAATGCTGCAGGAGTATCGATCGCAGGTCCCAGCAAGTCCTCATTTGGAGGATCCATTTTCTCCTCTGTTTGCTAACACAGATGAGAAACTCGGAGATGCATTTACCCCAAAGGGATCCCCACTACAGCACGATAGCAAGAACACCTCCCCCAGAGCAAATGTTGGATACACAATGTCTAATACTTCATTGGTCAGACCAAGAAATCACAAGGATGCCAACGGTGGAGGAAACATATACACAGCGAGCACTACCTCACATCTTGCTGTAAATGCAACATTTGTAACTAATAGTGACGACAGCAGTGACAGCTGCCCCATGATGGGTAATCTCAGCGAGTCTGTATCCTTGGCTACCAACATGCCTGACCTGATACAGGTAGACAGCAAAGATGACCCCATAAAACACTTCACAGGTGGTATTCAAAGAGTTAATCAAGAGGGGCCAACGGTTTACAACGCCGATACGCTCACCAAGAAGTCTAATGTCAACTTGCAGCAGCCGAAGTCTAAAGTAGAGATTAACTCTTTTAAAGTCACGGATCTGAGAGGTCTGGCCGATAATAATGAATTTGCTGTGAATAAATTTCCAAGAATGAAACAACCACAATTGTCAACACTTGAGAAACGAGCTCCGCCTGTGGCTGGTAGTGGGTCAGCACAGCCCCAGTCTGTCAGTCACGCCTTGTCTACTCCGGCACCAAATCTCCCGCCCAAGCCGATGCCCAGAAAGCACACTGGTGACTCCGTGTCCAGGCCGCAACACTTCCAGTTTGAGGCGGGGACAAGAAGAGCTAGTGAGCTAGATCACAAAGGGACACGTTCTGAGAATCAGCGAATGACCACAGTGGTTGTATCCCCTGCAGGACACGAACGTTCGGAAACTCGGTCAACAACAAAGGCAGAGACATCAGCAAAAAGTGGATCAGGCAACCAAACGGCAACACTTCCCGTGGTAAATGTTGAGGCCATAGAGATCACACCACAGGAGAGAGGACCCAACAGCGCCAGAACACAGCATAGCCATCTTAGAAAGTGGGAGGGGATTTCCGATATTTCTATCCAGCATGAAGTGGATAGTTCTCCAAGTCCCACACTTTCATCTGACGGAAGCACAGGCACTTTCATAGTCAACCACAGCGATGACGAGACCCTCGTCTCTGCCAGGAGTGGCGCTCACGATGATTCTCATTCCAGACAACCTAGTCGCAACAGGCATCAGGACTCTACTTATATACAGCAAGTTCCTATACCTCAACATGTCGGAAATTACTCGAATATTCCAGAAATAAGAAAGGATACTGGGCACCAGTCAAGCGCCTACCCGAGACCAGGACAACAGACCACCAACAGTCATGCATCCCTAAAGGATGGGATGCCACTTTCTCGATATGCTTCACAAACCAGTAAGGCTTCCGTTCTGCAGCTTAAAAATATATTTGAGCAGAAAGCGCAGACTTCTGCAACATCCTTGCCGAGAGCTAAATCCGCACCAGACTTATCTGGACAGTTACATTTGAAGGACAATTATGGTGACACAACAGCAGAAACAGTTTTGAAAAGACCTGTCTCTAGAAACATAGAAATCCAACATCGGTTTCAGACGGGGAATATAAATATTTATTCTAGAAAAGAGACTCCAAACCATTCTACCTCAAACAAAAACACGGGGCAGTCTTACGACACTGAAAGCCATTCTGCCCCAGACACACAAACGGTGCAGTCTTATAACACCACAAGACACCCTGCCTCAGACAAGAAGACAGGGCAGTCTTATGACACCGCAAGGCTCCGTGCCTCAGACACACAAACGGGACAGCCTTACAAAGGTTCACAGTTTAAGTCTGAGAGCTCACTACCGAAAGCTATCAGTGAAGAAACAGGGGAGTTACTCTCTTGGCCTTCACTTCCCCAGGTGACAACTCACTCGCGATACGACCCTTCACTTCCCCGCGTGACAACTCAATTGCGATACGACCCGTATATCCCGCCAGACGACATCTACAAGGAGGTGGAGAGTTTTAAGGAAGGTAGGAAGTTAGACATCCCTCGCAAAAAGTTCCATACTCCGTCTAGTGTGGGCAGAATGACCTTGGAGTACTTTGATCATATCGCATCGGAATGGCAAACTGGCAGAGTGAGCGGACGTAATCATGATAGTGGCAACAGCCATTATTATTCTGGTAGCAGCCAGCCGGCGCCCCATGAAAGCACAAAAAGCATCAAAAGCAAAGGACCGACTGAAACGTTTGCGGAAAACAATGGTGAAAACCTCCAGGGTGTCGACATTCGGTTACCAGAGGAAAGTTCTGTCTTTAACCTCAATAGAAAAGATCAGAGCTCACACAGGAGCATGGAATCACTTATCATACACCAAGATAAGAAGATATCACCAAGCTATGGAAGTACACGGCCCAGTTCTTTCATTACAGATGCTGAAGCTGGATATGTAGACAGTTATCATGAGCGCCATCAGGGTGCAAACTCTGTCACGCCATCTTCTGTTCTGCACAGACATTTGCCTCCTTCAAAACATGAAAACACCCAAAACTTAGGCAGTATAAACGCAAGGACAACAACCAGCTCACAATCACCAAATAAAGGATTATATGATCACAGAAACAGTTTACATTCAAAGGATCGTCAGCTACAAGACACGCCTACCTCGAAAGGGACAGTGATTCCAGGAAGCACTACAGTTCTCACCAAGCCCAGGGAACTAGTTAAACCAATGCCCAGACCTGGGAAAACTGTGGAGCATTCTACAGGCAGCCACAAGTCAGTTCCTGCAAGATCTCAGATTACCTCAGAATGGGTGCAAGAACAAGGTATGTGGAGTATCTCCCCAGCTTCTATCTACCCAGATCAATTAGTTTTCCTTGGTGTGTCGTTACTGTCAGCTTTCTGTGTTTTTGGCTTTCCCCATGCATTGTCTAGTTGTCTCTGTGTTTTTGGCTTCCACCTTATAGTGTCTAGTTGTCTCTATGTTGTTGGCTTTCTCCAATAGTGTCTAGTTGTCGCTGTGGTGTTGAGTTCATCTATACATTGTCTAGTTGTCTCTGTTTTGTTGGCTTCCTCCATACAGTGTCTAGTTTTCTGTGTCTTGTTGGTTTCCTCCATACAGTGTCCTGTAACCGTACTTGTGCACTAGCGCCCAATACATGGATCTAGCCAGGTTGTAATTAACTCCTAGTTTTTCTTACGCCACTTGAAATCACCTACAGCTACCGCCGCTTAAAGTCACCTGTAACTACCGCCACTTAAAGTCACCTGTAACTACCACCACTTGAAATCACCTATAGCTACCGCCACTTAAAATCACCTGTAACTACCGCCACTTAAAGTCACCTGTAACTACCACCACTTGAAATCACCTATAGCTACCGCCGCTTAAAGTCGCATGTAACTACCGCCACTTAAAGTCACCTGTAACTACCGCCACTTAAAGTCACCTGTAACTACCGCCACTTGAAATCACCTATAGCTACCGCCGCTTAAAGTCGCATGTAACTACCGCCACTTAAAGTCACCTGTAACTACCGCCACTTGAAATCACCTATAGCTACCACCGCTTAAAGTCGCATGTAACTACCGCCACTTAAAGTCACCTGTAACTACCGCCACTTAAAGTCACCTGTAACTACCACCACTTAAAGTCACCTGTAACTACCGCCACTTGAAATCACCTATAGCTACCGCCGCTTGAAATCACCTATAGCTACCGCCGCTTAAAGTCGCATATAACTACCGCCACTTAAAGTCACCTGTAACTACCGCCACTTAAAGTCACCTGTAACTACCGCCACTTGAAATCACCTATAGCTACCGCCACTTAAAATCACCTGTAACTACCGCCACTTAAAGTCACCTGTAACTACCGCCACTTGAAATCACCTATAGCTACCGCCGCTTAAAGTCGCATGTAACTACCGCCACTTAAAGTCACCTGTAACTACCGCCACTTAAAGTCACCTGTATTTACCGCCACTTGAAATCACCTATAGCTACCGCCGCTTAAAGTTGCATGTAACTACCGCCACTTAAAGTCACCTGTAACTACCCGCCACTTAAAGTCACCTGTAACTACCGCCACTTGAAATCACCTATAGCTACCACCGCTTAAAGTCGCATGTACTACCTACCGCCACTTAAAGTCACCTGTAACTACCACCACTTAAAGTCACCTGTAACTACCGCCACTTAAAGTCACCTGTAACTACCACCACTTAAAGTCACCTGTAACTACCCGCCACTTGAAATCACCTATAGCTACCGCCGCTTGAAAATCACCTATAGCTACCGCCGCTTAAAGTCGCATATAACTACCGCCACTTAAAGTCACCTGTAACTACCGCCACTTAAGTCACCTGTAACTACCGCCACTTGAAATCACCTATAGCTACCGCCACTTAAAATCACCTGTAACTACCGCCACTTAAAGTCACCTGTAACTACCGCCACTTGAAATCACCTATAGCTACCGCCGCTTAAAGTCGCATGTAACTACCGCCACTTAAAGTCACCTGTAACTACCGCCACTTAAAGTCACCTGTATTTACCGCCACTTGAAATCACCTATAGCTACCGCCGCTTAAAGTCGCATGTAACTACCGCCACTTAAAGTCACCTGTAACTACCGCCACTTAAAGTCACCTGTAACTACCGCCACTTGAAATCACCTATAGCTACCGCCGCTTAAAGTCGCATGTAACTACCGCCACTTAAAGTCACCTGTAACTACCGCCACTTAAAGTCACCTGTAACTACCACCACTTAAAGTCACCTGTAACTACCGCCACTTAAAGTCACCTGTAACTACCGCCACTTAAAGTCACCTGTAACTACCGCCACTTAAAGTCACCTGTAACTACCGCCACTTAAAGTCACCTGTAACTACCGCCACTTAAAGTCACCTGTAACTACCGCCACTTAAAGTCACCTGTAACTACCGCCACTTAAAGTCACCTGTAACTTCGACTTCCCACACCTCCATCTACTCCCCGCACATCTCCTCTCTATCCTCGTGTGAATTAAAACCGCCTGACTAGTGCAGTCGTCGCGAATTGTGCAGATTGGAGTTTTCTTTGTGACCTCGACAGAAAAGAGAGTTCATACCTTACAGAGGATTCGAAACCGGGTCTCCCGAAAGATACCCTGGCATTCTAGTCGATCGAGCCAGCCGATCCCCACAACCTTATAAAAGAGGCACCAGATAATTTTAATTTTTTTTTTTTTTTTAAGGAATTGTCTAAGAAGAGGGAACAACAGTGAGGAAGGGATCTTATCACCTCACCTCATATGTAATAGCCTAGTAGATGTAAGGGTGTAACAATCCACACCTCTACGGCAGTATCTGGGATGGGGCTACCTTTGCCTCTATATGTACCTGGAACAGACTTGTAGCGTGTACTTTTTTAAAATGTTGCATATCCCTTACAGGACGTTGCAGTCAACACCAGCATTTTTTCAGCTGCTGTTGATGTACTAGGCAAGTTTTACGTTCAGTAGTCAGCTGCGACCGAAGCTCAGCTGTGGTGCAGCAGACCGTGTCGCGTTGTGTTATAACGTGCTGGTATGGGAGCCGGTCGTTCAGAAAGCAATGGCAAACTACTGAACGTAACACTTGCCTAGTACATCAACAGCAGCTGAAAATGCTGGTGTTAACTGCAACGTCCTGTAAGGGATATGCAACAATTTAAAAAAAAAGTGTGCCATTGCTTTCTGAACGACCGGCTCACATACCCCGTAAGTTACCTGCGCGGCGTGATCCGCTGCCGAATCTCGCGCAGCTGTTTATCCCATGTGGATATACAGGATTACGAACATCGTTTAACTCCTTGGCAAGGGAGACCGGCTATAGAGCATGTACTTACATTTACATTATCACCATTACTATTCTCTGGATGTCCATCAGTCACCAGGCATCTCACCAAAACATTATTTGAATGTATGGACATGATGTAATTTTCCAACCCCCAACACCAATTTCCCTCAAATTCATATGCGTTTGTGTTTACTAAGGAAAAGTACTGGAACATTCAACTTCAAGTATACCGCCGTGAACATATCATTTTATCTGGTGTACTGACATCTAACAGTATTCATTACCCTGCCACGAATGTCCATCACTCGCCTGACTACTTCTGCTGATGTCACACCATTCATGCTTAACTCATCTCCATCTATGCGTGCGCGTGTGAGTGTGTGTGTGTTCCATGAATCAGTTCTAGAATGTTCCATGCATGCAGTTTTGCTGTGTGAGTAGTGTCCTGGCTTGCCTGATAGGCTGCCTCTATGCTGCTGTGTTATATTTTGTCAGCTGTATGACTTTATTTCAGACAAGCCTATATTTTTATATTTCTGTTGTGCAACTACTTTTGTTCTTTAAATCTTAGTACAGGCACACAGAAACCACATCTATACGCGTAAAGTCTATCCGATACAAAGTGTTAATTATAGTACTAATAATGAACATAGAATGTAAAATAAAAATAAAAAAAGAAAAATCATAAATTTGTCCGAGGAAGGCCAATCCTGTCAAATAATAATATTTCATATATGTGAACAGTCAAGTAAGTGTTTGGTGGTCTGAGATGTCAGCTACATAAAGTGGCTTCTGGTATCCCAAGAGTTAATGTTTACATGATCAGTTTTCTGCATCATACAGTGACAGAGTGATTTGTTTGACTAAACTGTCACAGTTATTTGCTTTAGATTTACATTGACACGGTCAGTAATTTATTCTTAACTCAAACTGGGACAGTAATTTGTTGTAGACTAAAAACAGAGGTAAAGTAATTCAGTAACGAGTTTAGCCAACAAGCATTTGTGAAAACCGTGTGAAGATGTGCCCATGTTGAAGCAACTCAAAGGCAAATATTTGTGAAAACCATGTGAAGATTGATTTGTTCATGGAGAAGCAACAAAAGGTTTAGTATTTGTGAAAATCATGTGAAGATGTGTCCATGGCAAAGCGATAACGAGACAAGTATTTGTGAAGACCATGTGAAGATTTGTCCACTATAAAGAACTGAAATGTTTGTCAGACTCCGCAGTTTGCCTGTTTCTGGCATTGTTTTCCATGTAGGTTTCTGTGTGTTGATTTGTTTATGTGTGTGTGTTTTGGTTTGCCTCCCAAATTTGACCAGCTTGCATGCTTGATTCTGTTCTCTAGAACGTGAAGAGCAACCTCCAGCAATACCCCCACCTCCCTCCTCCTCCTCCATGAATTCATTTGCAGTGTCAGCCTCCAGCCCTTCCCTTTACGCCCCTCCAGATAGCAGCCACCCCACCTTACAGAGACAACCAGCTGTAGATGAGGGAGTTTCAACCCTGCCAAGGACTCACCAGGTAAAAGGCCAGGCCTATCGTGAGCCATACCAGGACAACCTGCCAAGCCAATCACGGAAAGAGAATATCTCACCTTCTAGATACGCTCCAGTGTCCCAGGGTAGGGATGCAGAAACAAGGCCCCAGGTGCCACCCCCTCCTCCCCGGTTTGCTGTCCTCAACTTCCCTGCCACTCCTGAGAGAGTTGACAGCAAACGATCCCCCAGCTCAAGCAGATCCCCCAGCTCAAGCAGACGGCCAGGTCTAACTAGTGGCAACCAAACTTTGTATGCTAGTAGCCCAGCTCTGTTTGACTCCAGCCAGGGCAACCAACAGACATCCCCAACAGCTCCTTCTGGGAACACACGGGGACTGGTTGGAAGCTATGAACAGCTTTATGGCAGCAGAAGTCCATCTCAACTTGGAAGAAATGAAAATCAGCCCACGAGTCACCGCCAGCAAGGAAGCTTTCAGGGATTGTATGCCACAAGCCCAGCAGTGACCCAGAAGTCACAGATTTTTGATAGTCCCACCCCCTACAGAAGCACCCAAGCTAACAGCCCATCCCGAATGTCAAACGATGGTCCGGGAATACCCCCCATCCCTCCTCAGAGACATAGTAGTAACACAGTCGGGGATGGAGCTGGTGGAGTATTGGACAGCTGGAGAGACCGCAACCGTGCAACTGCTGCCCAACAGCTAGGGATCAAATCCCCAGCCTCAGGATTCACAGCTTCTCCCAAAGGTATCCCAGTATATAATCCAAGAGCTGCTACTTACCCCCTGTCTGTGTGCTAGACCTGCTTGCTGTGTGTGACATTAACTTGCTGGCTAGTCTGCTGTGTGTGACATTAACTTGCTGGCTAGTCTAGAACAGTCTCCTAATTTGTTGCTTTGGTTTTCTGTACTTTTCAGCTAATACAATTGCGTGTGGGTTTTCTTGTATAATATACAGCTTATGTAATCATTCCTGTCCACAAATGCTGTTCATCTAATGTGACTTTGTGTGGGTTTTCTTTATATAATGCAGCTTATGTTACCATTGCTGTCCATGTGCTATAATACTTTTAGTGTGGTCATATTGGGTCTAAGTGCTTGATTTCTTAACAATTGTGTAGCTAACACGTGTGCTTTAGTAGCATTTACTCATCATTGTCTTTATTCTTTACTTTATGTTGCCATTTTTCTACAGTCTTGATACATCAAGTTTACATATGTTTGTCATAATTAAGTTGTAGTTTGCATTTTCTTTTAAATTCACTGTATTGAAATTACATTAGACTAGCTTGCTAGTGTTATGTAATCCAAATGTTATCAACAGGAGCATGGGGCAGAGGCAAGAACATGAAATAGGCAGTTGAGACATCTAATAAAGCCATAGAATATTGCTTACATAGAAGAATTGATGGTATTTCAGGGAAACAAAAGCAAGCAGATATAGAGATGAGAATGAAAAGAGTGCTCATGGTAACAAAATGTGAACATCAAATATATTGGTCACATTATATGAGATGGAAAGCATGCGAGAGTGGAAAATTGAAGGCAGTTGAGCAGGACATAATCACTAGTTCAAGTAGGAAGACAGTATCACGAAATGGATGGACAGCATTGTGTCACAGAATGTTGGAGATCCAGTCAAACTTCATTGTGAAGGTGGCATCTGATAGACTGATTAACTTGAGTCATGATTTCACTGCTGGAATCTGATTGGTTGATTGATTGATTGATTTAGGAACCGACATCACAGCATTCGGGGCATTCCCATAAGCGCTCCGTCCCCCATCCTCAGCAGCCAGCAAAGAGTTCCAACACCAATAGTACCAGTAGCAATCTGATTATATGTCCGTCTTGCCTTTCCTCTGAGCGTTGAACGTCGGCCGGATCCCCTCATCACTCCTCGCTGTCTCATTCTTGCCAGACCATGGTAATCCATTTGCACCTCCGAGGTGTACACGTGCTCCCACAAGGCCGCAACCACGTCTGCCTTGTCATGTATCACTATTCCATCAAGTTCTGCAGAGCCAGCCAATCTGTCCGCCTGTTCATTTCCAGCACACCGGCATGCCCTGGAGAAAAGATCCAGGCGGAGAGGATAAGATCCAGGCCTAGAGGATAAGAACACTTACTGTTAAACTTCCAGTGCTCTGATGCTGAAGTAGGTGATTCAACCCCAATGCCGGCTGTAAGTAATATCTATAAGGGACCATGTTGCAGAGTTCTCCTTCCCCGCTCAGAAACCAGTGGGTTGTGCCAGACCCAGCCTGAACTTCATTTCTGCAGACAGGCATATTCAACATCAAACACAACACACATGACTGGTGGGATAAGAGCATGGATGAGCTCCCCTATATGTTTCCAGTTGAAGTGATCTCCCCATGTTGAGGTCACGTCACGTTAGACAACTCTATTGATTAAATTGTTCAGTTTCTGGTTTCTTCTTCTGTGTTTCTCTTTTGAGGGGAGTGTGCCACAGCTAGTTATGCACCTCAAAAGTCATTGTGTCTAACCTCAGCATGCATTTTTGGAAGATTTGTTCCCTCTAGACACATTCTTTCCTCTGTAATGGGCCATATCTACCCATGGATATAATTTCTTCCCTAACAAATTTGTCAGCTCAGCAGCCTCATGGCCTACTCAATGTACAATTGCCATGGGATTTTTAACCTGTGCAGCTTGCACACAGGACCTCCTTTTTTTTTTGGTCCTTATCAGAGATGTTTGGGTACGCTACATCACTACCCAATAGATCAGTGGGTTGGGTGATATCAGTATATTCCAGTGGCTCATGGGAAAATATGCACTCCAGTGCTGAGATCCGTCTGTGCCTGAGGTAGACTCTGTAACATCTTAGCCACATTTCCCCTGTTGTCATTTTCATGATTTATCATTTTCATGATTTATTGCTCTCCGTCTGGGTGCATGGACCTCAGAGCCACATATTTTAACCCCGGGACTGCCACAGGGATCAGCAATCTCACCGGTGCTCTTTAATGTGTATACGAGCAAGATTGCAAACCTAGAAGCACCAGGGGTTGGAAGGATACTGACATTTGCAGATGATATTCTTGCATATAGGCAGGGGAGAGATAGGGAGCAAACAGCCCACGAGCTACAGGCAACAGTAGACAATGTGATTGACTGGTGCACTGAAATGAGTGCTGTCATCCACCCGGAAAAGGCGGCTGTTTTGTGGTGCTCTCTGGACAACAGAATTGTGAGAGCTGATGTCCCAAGCCTCGCGATAGATGGTAGAAGCGTCAACAGAGAGAACAAACTGAAGTATCTGGGAATCACATTTGACAGGAGCCTGTCCTTCAAGGACCATGTGGAGACGGTTGTGACAAGGTCTCAAAAGGGACTCAATGCACTTAAAACTATGTCTGCAATGGACACAGAGCAGAGAATGCTTTTCACACTATACCAGCACTTGATCCTCTCAGTGATTGATTATGGACTAGGACTGCTCACTGTCTCAAAGAGTCAGCTGGTGAAATTAGAGCGCATACAGAACGAAATGATGCGAGTCATTCTGGGATGCACCAGAGACACCCCAGTTGTGTGTATGCGTTACATCCTTGGTCTTGCCGACTGTTGCTGGTAGGCTCAAGGTGATGCAGGCGAAGGCATACCTCAGAGTAGCTGCAAACACAGACCATACACTGCATGAGGCGCTGGACGCAGTTAAGGGTCAGGGACTGATAAGAGGGAAATCATGGATGGCTCAGGTGGAGGATACGATCAGACAGGTGTGCCCCTTGGAGAACATTAGGAGAGGAGAAGAGTGGGTCAGAGTGTCAGCGGAGCAGTCAGACTTGTGCAGAGTTATAATCACATTGAGCCGGGAGTGCAGGGAGTGGCCAGCAGGGGCCACGGAAGTGGAAATACAGCAACTAATTCAGGATAATTCTCGCTCAGGTGATGTGATTATCTACACAGATGGGTCAGTGTTGAGAGGTAGGAGAAGTGCCTGGGGGTTCTTAGCAAAAGCCAATGGTCGACGTTTGGTGCAGGAGAGCCTGGCATATGATACCACAACATCTAGCTTAAGAATGGAGGTGGAGGCGGTCAGTGCAGCTTTCCGCTGGATGGAGAATATGATACACACACACATCGTGATTGTAACTGACTCAGAAAGCATGCTGAGTAGGGTGAAGACAGGCAAGCTTCGTGCAGAGTGGCTTGCTTCGCTTCGGAAGTCACGGGTGACAAGCATCGTCTGGATCTTTTCTCCGGGGCATGCTGGTGTGCTGGGGAATGAACAGGCGGACAGATTGGCTGGCTCGGCAAAACTTGGTGGAGTATTGATGCATGACAAAGCAGATGTGGTTGCGACCTTGTGGGAGCATGTGTACACCTCGGAGGAGCAAATGGATCACCATGGTCTGGCAAGAATGCGACAGCGAGGGGTGACGAGGGGATCTGGCCGATGATCAACGCTCAGAGGAAAGGCGAGACGGACATATAATCAGATTGCTACTGGTACTATTAGTGTTGGAACTCTTCGCTGGCTGCTGAGGATGGGGACGGAGCGCTTATGGGAATGCCCCGAATGCTGTGATGTTGGTTCCTAAATCAATCAATCCATCAATCAATCATTTTCATGATTTATTATGCCATGATTTATCTTGTTCATGATTTATTATTTTAATGATGTATAATTCCATAATTTATCATTCCATGATTTATCATTTTCATGATTTATCATTCCATGATTTATCATGTCATGAAAATCTCCTTTATATTGTCAACGTGTGTATCAGCATCAGAGCTTAACTTGTACACCTGGCATGTTGGTGGTGTGGGGCCAGGCTTAAGTGTGTTTGTGTACAGGGGACAACATTGCAGATATAGACAATACATTGCAAGCGAATGGAAGAAGAAGAAGGAGAAGGGGGAGAAAGAGGGAGAAGAAGAAGAAGAAGAAGTGTATTAGACCAGATAGGACTGGAAATGTGATGTGTATCAAACTTCCCAGAACATTTCCTGCCACCCATTCTCTGAGACTGGGTGGATCCTATAGCCGTGTGCTCACAAAAACAAACCCACTTTGAGAGGTGATTTGAACCCAGACCCATCAGACAGGCTAGAGCACTAGCCACTACTCTACTGCATGATTTTTGCTTATGCATTTTTTTTCCATCGCTTTGTTAATATCTTTCAAAGCTCATGTAAATATCCATCACTGTAGTTGTTAACATTGGTGTTGGCAGGAGCCACACCAATCTAGACTTTCATGGGGGATAACTTGCTGACATACTAACACCTGTATGTATTTGATGTTAACACATTTATTGTGTTAATACTCAGTTTTGTTGAAAGAACTAACAACAGTAATTCCCCCTGCTTACATTTTTGGACAGATACTGGGTGTTTGTAAAGTCTCAATACACTTTGTATGTAGTAAACATTTGAAAAATTAAGTATTTGACTTATAAGAAAATGTGGTAACAATTCATTACATTAGTTACAATAGTCACTGCTATGGTCTAACGCTGTTTTGGGAAAGCTGGAAAGTATCATTGAAGTATTCACTATAACTTATTCAACACATTTCTAACCGTAATGTGATGAGGAGGTTGTTTATCAGGAAATCTTGATCTACAACTTTGAACAACCATCCGTGTGTATCGACCACCATTTCAAAACACTTGTTCAACCAAAAACATTCTTTCTTCCGTTGATAACACCATTCTATTTGAATTGGAAAAAATTACTCCGGCAGACGACAGCCATTCACTGCATATTGCTTTACGATGGACTGTGGAGCATATTGTTTTATGACATCGTGTACTTCATTTTTCAAATTGTTCTACATACAAAGAGTACTGAGACTTTACAAACACCCTGTATTATCTGTCAGCTATTTTTATCAGCTCCTTGTAGCTGATTGGTTGTGTTTAACTATGAGGCATTTGATTAGAAACATTTTTAACATTTGTGTTGTTTGTTGCTAAGCTTTACATTTATTGATCAGTAGCCATTGATTTTCAGTTTTCACTTTAATGCAGAATTTAAAAGCCATGTATGCTTTTGTTTGGTTTAAAAACTTTGTTTTGATTTACTATTTCTAGATTAAATTTTGTTAAAGACATTTGATTTGTTTCTGTTAAAGACGTTGCTTAGATTTCTTTATTTAAAAGACATGATTTTTATTTAGTCTGTTCAGATGCCTGGGTCTTAAAGATAACATTTTGATTTCTTTATTGTAAATACATAGTTTTAACTTCTTGTTTGAAACTCATTGTTATATTCTTTATTTTACAGACATAGGTTAGCTTATAATTGAAGGACATAGTTTATATTATTTAGTTTAGCAGCATAGTTTAGTTCCTTTGTTTTAAGAATGTGCATTATATTCTTTGTTTAAAGACGTTATTACTGTATTATTTAAGGCCAGAGATTATGTTATTTATCTGCATGCGTACTTAAACTGAAAGTAACACCATCATCCAGAGTCTTGCGTGTGAAGGATGCTTTCCCCATAATCACATGTCTCTCTATCATAAGCCAGATGTTCTGCCTTTGTTGCTGTACATTATTTATCACATCTTGAATCCATTTACATTGTCATTCTCTTCTCTGCTTCCCTGATTCACCTTCCTCCATAATTATTTTTTATACATAGTTATATCTTTTTTTCCATGTCCAGAATATTTTTTTTTCATTTTCCTCAATTGTATTTGTCTTAATACCAATTTACTTCAGTACAGAGCTCTTTTTGCGTAGATCCGCTTGTTCTCATTTTCATTCAGTGAATTTGTAATACACTTTTGTAACACTTATAATCAAAGGCACAAAGTAACAAGATATCAACAGTAATATCAGAATTCAGTCTAGGGTAGATTTATTACTGTAGTTTGTTTTGTTATGTAGATCTTGAAGCTTGCAGTTTGTTAAGCATGAAGTGAGCTGTAGTTATATTGATTCAGTTATATAGCTGTAATTTTGTTGTTATGTTTCTTTAATATAGACAATGTTATTGTGAACTTATGAAGTTACCAGATCTGCTGACATTAGTACACATACTGATTGCGTCTATTTCTGCTCGCCAGATTTTCGTCATCAGACGTCAGATATCGTCAGAAAAAGCCTACCAGTTGATGAAAGAGAGAAGAAGAGAAAAGAAGAGGATGAGGCGTACAGGAAAAAGAGATTGGTAAGTGTAAGATCATACAACCACGTGTACACCACATTTGTTTAACACATTGTGCTACATTATTTACATATTCAGACCTTAACATGTAAATATGTTACTTTTGTGTAGGTGATTCTAATATTGCAACACATGACAGATTCATTCATCAGATCACACTAGTTGCCATCTTCACATCGATAGTCAGTTCCAGTGAATTCCCAGCATTTTATGTCTCTCATTATAGTGGTTCTAACGTTCTCTTTCCAGGTCCATCCATCTTTCCATGCAATTCTTCAGTTTTAATAGTTGACCTCTTTCTTCAACCCTTCTCTCTAGCAACATTTTCAGAATGCGATGACATCTTTTCTGTTGTATTTGTTGAACTTTGTTCTCAGTTTTAATATATAACCATGGAAAGTTACAGAACTTCTTTTGTCAGCTTAATGCCTTTAATTGTTTGCTTTTTGTCTGGACTTCAACAGGAAGAATTGTACGAGGAAGACAGACGGAAACGTATGCAAGCAGACGCTGAGAGGGAAGCTGCTAGAAAACACCATGATTATTTTATGTAAGTCAATAAATTACTTTCCTTTTGTCATATAGTAGAGGTCATATGGTTTATACAAAATCTGAATTGTTTTCTGGAATAGTTTTGTTTAATCTTTCCTGTCTTCTTTATTTTTTAATTTTTTTATTTGTTTGTTTGTATCTTTCTTTCTTTCTTTCTTTCTTTCTTTCTTTCTTTCTTTCTTTTTTCTTTTTCTTTCTTTGCCACTGTGAGGGTATACACCAAAATAAGACCTTGTATATTTATCATAAATACATACTCACTGTCTGTATTTGCCAGTCCTAAGTCAAGACAGTGTCTCTCTCTAAAGAACAAACACTAGATATCTGTGACTGTAGATGGGTGAGCTATCTCTCAACCATGAAGATATTCTTGACTAGCATAGACGGAGAGAGCATCCCACAATCATCTACTGTTTCATGGTCTGTGCCTGCTGGCAGAGATATTTCATTTTGTTTGTAAAGTGAACATTGAACAAAAGATATCTGTTCATATAGGAGGGTAAAACAACAGTGGCGCCTGTCTTTGATGACTGTCTGCTGTATGGGAGATAGAACATCAGCTGCTGTATGGGAGATAGAACATCAGCTGCTGTATGGGAGATAGAACATCAGCTGCTGTATGGGAGATAGAACATCAGCTGCTGTATGGGAGATAGAACATCAGCTGCTGTATGGGAGATAGAACATCAGCTGCTGTATGGGAGATAGAACGTCAGCTGCTGTATGGAAGATAGAACGTCAGCTGCTGTATGGGAGATAGAACGTCAGCTGCTGTATGGGAGATAGAACATCAGCTGCTGTATGGGAGATAGAACATCAGCTGCTGTATGGGAGATAGAACATCAGCTGCTGTATGGGAGATAGAACATCAGCTGCTGTATGGGAGATAGAACATCAGCTGCTGTATGGGAGATAGAACATCAGCTGCTGTATGGGAGATAGAACATCAGCTGCTGTATGGGAGATAGAACATCAGCTGCTGTATGGGAGATAGAACATCAGCTGCTGTATGGGAGATAGAACGTCAGCTGCTGTATGGGAGATAGAACGTCAGCTGCTGTATGGGAGATAGAACGTCAGCTGCTGTATGGGAGATAAAACATCAGCTGCTGTATGGGAGATAGAACATCAGCTGCTGTATGGGAGATAGAACACCAGCATGGTTTTATCTGGAGTTGGTGTTGGGAGATATCATGCATGATGACAGGAGAATAGAACTGTCAGCTGTATGAGAGGGAGAATGACAACATGGACTTATCCATAGACAGTGTGGGGAGAACTATATGGTTATGGGGAGAAAAGAGCTGTCAGTTGTGTAAGAAACATTGAATCTGTTGTTTGAGAGTAAGCATAGATGCAGAAGGTGGTGGAAGATGATGAGGGGTTGGGAGAGATAGTAGGAGGAGGAAAAAGATGATAAAGAAGACAGAATAAGAAAGGAGGAGGAAGGAGAAGAAGTATACAGAATAAGGAAGATTTTAACTAAAAGTTACTTGCATATCCTTTACAAGACGTAGCGGTCAACCCCAGCATTTTTGGCTGGTCGTGATCTCTTAGCAATTTTATGTTGAGTAGTTTGCCATTGCTTTCTGAATGACCAGCACCCATACCATTTCATAAAATCCAATGTAAGCCAGTCTGCTGCCAAATCTCCCACGGCTGTGTTTTGAACATAGATATGCGGGATTATGAACTGCGTCCGTAACCCCTTTGCCATGGAGGAGGAAGAGGAGGAATAAGGAAAAGAGCTGGAGGAGGAGGAAGAATAAGGAGGAGGAATAAGAATAAGGAGAAAGATGAAGGTGGAGTAGGAGGAATAAAAAGAAAAGAGGAGGAGGAGGAGAAGAAGAAGAGGAGGAAAAGAAGAAGAAGAAGAAGAAGAAGAAGAAGAAGAAGAAATGAACAAACGAATGAACTTTATTTTCAAAGGGTCACAAATTTGGCACGCAGGCCTGTCTGACATTCGGGCCTTCCAATCAGTCATCTTTCGTTCATCAGCTGTGCATGTTATATTCACATAAGAAAAAAATATTGCCAAATGAAGATGTAAACATGAAAATTGCATATTACCATGTTATGAGACAGGCAGTCAGGCAGACACACATACACTCACATTAATAAACACATACATACATACCTACATACATACATACATCATTTACGCAAACTATCACAGTTATGCACCCATAATAACACACAAATACAAACTCCCGCACATACACATTTGCACATTCATAATAAAAAACTCCATCCATCATGTGCCATGCTGGAAAGCGTGGGCGGTCATGTACTGCCATGTCACTCGATCACCAGAGTCGTGGATCAGCTCCATGTTTCTGTCTCGACCATGCCACAAGGCCAAGCCATCCAGGTATTTACTTCTCGATCTTCCCCTTGGTCTCTTCCCTTCGATCTTGCCAGTCGTCACCAAGTTCTCCAATTCATTTCTTCTCATAACACTTGTTCATAACATATATAGACAACATATGTAAAGAAACCAGCCAAGCAGAGACAGCAAGAATACCGCATGACGAGAACACAGAAGAAGAACCATCTGCAAATCTAACCATTAGAGAACTCCTGTTTGCGGATGACCAAGCACTAATAGCAAAATCAGAAGCTGAATTACAAGACCACATGAATAGTCTAAACGAAATGTGTAGGGAACATAACATGAAAATTAGCACAAGCAAAACAGAGGTAATGACTATAACTAAAGAAGAACAAACAGCAACAATTCACCTAAATGAACATCCCTTGAAACAAGTAAAGAGCTTCAAGTACCTAGGAAGTATAATATCATCAAATGGCAGATCAGAAGACGAGATCGAAAATAGGTGCAATAAGGCAAATCAACTCATTGGACAAATGGCACCAATACTAAAGAACAAACATGTATCAATAACTACTAAGAAAGCACTTTACAACACAATCTTCCTACCAACTCTCTGCTACCAATGCCAAACCTGGACAATGACAGAAAAAGAGAAAAGAAAAATCACAACAACAGAAATGAGGTTCCTGAGAAGAATACTCAACGTATCAAGAAGAGATAAGATCAGAAATGAAGAAATCAGGACTAAAGTGGGGGTTAAAGCTGCTCTAGATTTTATTAGAAAGCAGCAAGTCATATGGTTTGGCCATGCAAGTAGGCTACCAGTCAACAGCATGCCACAACAAGCAATGATGTACAGACCAGATGGAAACAGAGGAAGAGGCCGACCACGTAAACGTTGGATGGAGGGAATAACAGAATCCATAGGAATGTCGATATACGAAGCCCATAACCGGGCACTCTCACGAAGTTTATACTTCACCTCGACACCGCAAGGTACAAGAGGAACATGATGAGATGAGATGAGAACATGCCCAAATAATTTTGACTGTCTACGTCTAATGTCTCTAATCAGTTTACGATCTTCATTTGTTTCTTGAAGGACTTTTTCATTGATTTTTCTGTCTGTCCATGGTATTCTTTGCATTTTCCTCAGAAACCACATTTCCACAGCCGTCGGCTATTCTACCTGCTCCACCACATAAAAAACTCACTAGCTAAAATTTACTTATCCACCCACCCACTCATCCATCCACCCACCCACCCATCCATCCACCCACCCACTCATCCATCTACCCACCCATCCAAGAAGAAGAAGAAAAGATGTAGAAGAATGTTGAAATGTCTGAGCCCTGTGTCTCATTGAATGTATTAATGTATTTGTCAGTGTTATCTTCAGCATTGCTTGTATTTCAACTTTGTCTTCATACTGTAGTACCTCTTATCAAAATAACAATTTCATTTCAGGCCCACAGAGAAGTCGCCCATCTCACCAAACCGCTTTGATGATGTTGACACATCACGGCAGACGCTTTCACCACAACCACAAAGGTCACCAAACATGCAGACCAGCAGGCTGGCAACTATGAGTGTGCCGCCAGAGAGAAGGCGAGGCTTTCAGATACAAGGAAAAGCTAAAGCACTTTTCAACTTCACAGCCCAGAACCCCAGGTAATGCACACACAGCTTCAACTGCAAGTAAATTATAGGACCCGTTCAGATACATTAGGGCACAGTAGGGATATGGTGCTAGAGGCATATTTTTATAGACATTCCGGCACATTCTGGGTGTTGTGATAGATATAACGCTGGCTCTGTGATGCTAGTTTGATTACACTTTTTATTGAAGCCTGGCCAAGCACGCCATTGCCGTCTTTAAGGATGGGAGAGGAGACATTACAACTAACTCCTCGTGGGAACAGTGAGAGAGGAGACATTACAACCAACTCCTCATGGGAACAGTGAGAGAGGAGACATTACAACCAACTACTCATGGGAACAGTGAGAGAGGAGACATTTCAACCAACTACTCATGGGAACAGTGAGAGAGGAGACATTACAACCAACTACTCATGGCAACAGGGAGAGAAGAGACATTACAACCAACTACTCATGGCAACAGGGAGAGAGGAGACATTACAACCAACTACTCATGGCAACAGTGAGAGAGGAGACATTACAACCAACTCCTCATGGCAACAGGGAGAGAGAAGACATTACAACCAACTCCTCGTGGGAACAGTGAGAGAGGAGACATTACAACCAACTCCTCGTGGGAACAGTGAGTAGAGCTACTTTGAGATGGCTGCAGAATTGGATTACCCAATGTGTGGGATGTCGATCGTGATGACATAACATGAAATAACATAACATCAGGCATGATGACATAACATGAAATAACATAACATCATGCCTAGGTCAACATGGCCGAATGAATAAGAACGCATGTTCTTAAACATGCGGCGTGCTGATGCCGAGGTAAGGGTTTCAACCCTACACTAGACAGTTGGACTAAAATGCTGACCTATCGTCCTTGACTTGGGGATGTAAATTACAAGTAGCTATGATGTCGGAGTGGATTCACCTGATGGCGAGGGACACTGTTAATAGGGAAAGCTGATCCACATGCAAAATTCAGTCCAGCACTACTAGAAATAGTGTATAGACTATACTGGAATTCAAAATGAGCGAGCACACAAAAACAAAAATAACATCTTGCCTCCCCCTTGTCTTTCCAAGACATTGCCTGGTACTCATGGATATGTTGGGATGACCTGAGAGCCCAGATCTATGTTTACAATCTGACTCTGTGAAGTTTCATACTTATGGCCACCGGGCCGACAGGCCAGCGTCGAGCTGCTGTGCCAGCGCAGCTCAGGGATGTAGGTTCAGTGATGCCTGTGTCTGTAATATCCTAGATAAACATATTGATT
Organism: Cepaea nemoralis; assembly: GCA_014155875.1. NCBI lineage: Eukaryota > Metazoa > Mollusca > Gastropoda > Stylommatophora > Helicidae > Cepaea > Cepaea nemoralis. The sequence continues at coordinate 87,500 of JACEFZ010021861.1, forward strand.
GTTGTAGGTTCATTGATGCCTGTGTCTGTAATATCCAAGATAAAGATATTGATTGTTGTAGGTTCATTGATGCCTGTGTCTGTAATATCCTAGTTAAACATATTGATTGTTGTAGGTTCATTGATGCCTGTGTCAGTAATATCCTAGTTAAACATATTGATTGTTGTAGGTTCATTGATGCCTGTGTCTGTAATATCCTAGTTAAACATATTGATTGTTGTAGGTTCATTGATGCCTGTGTCAGTAATATCCTAGTTAAACATATTGATTGTTGTAGGTTCATTGATGCCTGTGTCTGTAATATCCAAGATAAAGATATTGATTGTTGTAGGTTCATTGATGCCTGTGTCTGTAATATCCAAGATAAAGATATTGATTGCTGTAGGTTCATTGATTCCTGGGTCTATGATATCATAGTTAAACACATTTATTGTAGTAGGTTCAGTGATGCCTGTGTCTGTAATATCATAGTTAAACACATTGATTGTAATTTTTCCAGGGAGCTATCATTCAGGAAAGGAGACATACTCTACCTGCTCCACCAGATAGACAGGCACTGGTTCGAAGGCGAGCACCATGGGCAAGTGGGAATCTTCCCGAGTAATTATGTGGAGGTCAGTGTTCACAATATCTATTGGTGTTTGCAAAAACAATAAATGGTGTTCATACATTCTATAATTGGTGTTCACACAAACAATAAGTAGTGCACAAACAATCTGTAAGTCTTCACACAATCGTATTCACATGATCAATAATGGGTGCTTAGGCAATCAAATAAGTGTTCACACAGTCAACAAATTTTATCAATAAAGGGTGTTTACACAATCAATAAGTTCTCACAGAATTAACCCTTTACAGGGCAGACGCTTGTCCGTTTTGTAGCCCTGAACGGGCAAGATTTTTTCAGGTTCTGTAAAATTTCGGGTCACGTTAGTAAAACCATCACAAATAAGGTGTTAGTCAACCGATTTTAGTTAAATAAACAACACAATGAAGGGAAAAGCATGCAGAATATGTTACTCACATGATTGTTGCCGGTAATCCATATATGAACACAAATATTTACGAAATACGGCATGTTGTTTGTGATTTTCCGTCACCTATACGGCAATTTACAAACACATTTTCAGAATCATAATCACTTTCTTTAAAGTCTGACTCACGACTGCTAATGCAAAGTAACGCTTTGCACTGATATCTAGCTCCGATTAATAATCAACTTCGTGCCCTTTAATGTCATTTAAATTGAACAGAGCGAAATCTCGGCTATCACTTGAAGAATCGCCGAAATCCATTTTGAAAAACAGCGTAAAAATCCCGAAAACTATCAAAAAAAGTCCGTCCAAATTCATTGTAGCGCATTTACAAATGGCGGCCACGTTGTCAAGCTATCGGCGAAAGTGAAAGTAGCCGTCCGAAGTGTCGGAAAGCCGAGAGATCGCGTTTTTACAATACATAATAGTATCGGCCGGAATCGGACGCTACGCTCGTTTTAAGCGATCGGCCGGTAATGGCCGCTATGCCCTGTAAAGGGTTAACAAGTTATTTAAACACAGTTTAGATATGATGAGCAGAGGCATTTGCAGTTAACTTAGACATGACTGTCTATGAGAGAGAGAAGCTATGTTATGATTGTCCATGAGAGAGAAGCTATGTTGTGATTGTCAATCACAGAGAGAAGCTATGTTATGATTATCTGTCAGGAACAGAACTGCGAAATGTTCTCCTTTTTCATTGACCTTACCAAGGCTTTTGATACAGTCAGCAGAGAAGGACTGGAAGATTATGGCAAAATATGGCTGTCCACAAAAGTTTGTCCAAATAGTGCGGCTATTTCATGATGGCATGCAGGCAAGAGTACAGGAAAAAGGTGAACTGTCTGAGCCCTTTCCTGTCACCAATGGAGTGAAACAAGGATGTGTCCTGGCACCAACACTATTCAGCCTCATGTTTTCAGCTATGTTGACGAATGCCTTCGAGAACAACGACATTGGAATAGACATCAACTACTGCATGGATGGAAAGTTATTCAATCTCAGAAGGCTGAAAGCTAAAACCAAAATTGACAGCGACACCGTCAGAGAGCTCCTGTTTGCTGATGATTGCGCTCTATACGCCAACTCAGAGGCAGACATGCAACATAATGTTTCAGCTTTCTCACATGCCTGTGCCAACTTTGGCTCAATATCAATTTGGAGAAGACTGTAGTTATGTACCAGCCAGCTCCAGGGAATAATCACACTGTGCCGAATATCAAAGTGAATGGTCATAGTCTAAGTGTTGTGGACAAATTCACCTATCTTGGCGGCACTGTGTCACAAGCTGCCACAATTGATGATGAAGTGAATGCAAGAATCTCCAAGGCCAGCGTGGCCTTTGGCAGACTGTACAAGAATGTATGGGACAGAAATGGAATAAGCCTGCAAACAAAGCTGAAAGTCTACAAAGCAGTTGTATTATCCACACTGCTATATGCTTGTGAAACCTGGACTGTGTATCAGCGACATGCTAGGAAATTAAACCACTTCCACACAGTCTGCCTTAGGAAGTTACTGAAGATTAAATGGCAAGACAAGATCCCAGACACTGAAGTCCTAGAAAGAGCGTCCATGCCCAGTATCCACACTCTACTAATGAAGAATCAGATTCGCTGGGCTGGTCACTTGACTCGCATGCCAGATCACAGGCTCCCTAAACAAATTTTTTACGGCGAGTTGCGTTGTGGTAAACGCTCCCAAGGCGGCCAGAGGAAACGCTTTAAAGACACTCTGAAAATCTCACTGAATGCTTTTGGAATTCATCATGACACCTGGGAGACTGGAGCCAGAGACCGAAATTCGTGGCGTACATCATTACGCAAGGGTGCAGCCACTTGTGAGTCAACCAGGACTGCAAGAGCTGTTAAGAAAAGACAGAACAGAAAAACCACTGCAGAAAATCCTCTTCCAGAAACGTCAAGCATTCTTTGTCCACATTGTCAAAGAACATTTCGAGCCAAAATAGGCTTTATTAGCCATCTTAGAACTCAACGGCTCCATACTTTCAACCCCACTGGATGAAATGAATGATCATCATCATTCTTGATGGACAAACAACATGATTATCTATGTGAGGGAAGCTTTGTTATGATTGTCCATAATCATAGCAAAGTTTCTCTCTCACATGGGCAATCATAACATAGCTTCTTTCTCACATGGACAATCATTTCAGGTGTTGACTTCAGTAGAAATAACTAGGTGGACAATCATTTCAGGTGTTGACTTCAGTAGAAATAACAAGGTAGGACAATCATTTCAGGTGTTGACTTCAATAGAAATAACCAGGCAGGACAATCATTTCAGGTGTTGACTTCAATAGAAGCTGCCCGGGTCGCTGCTCTTGATGCCGAAGGTCAGGCCAGGGCCAAGTTTAACTTCACAGGACAGTCAACAGTGGAACTGTCATTACGCAAGGTAAGAACTGTCATTGGGAAAGTTATACACTGTCATTGGGAAAGTTATACACTGTCATTGGGAAAGTTGTACACTGTCATTGGGAAAGTTATACACTGTCATTTACAAGTAGAAATGTGCAAATATGCCAGCTGTACAAGTTAAACTAAGATTGTGATACACATGTCAACAATATCAGGGAGATTTTCATGAAAAAAGATCAGTCATAAAAATGGTAAATCATGAAAAAGATAAATCATAAAAAAGATAAATCATGAAAATGACAACAGGGGAAATGTAGCTCAGCGGTTACAGTGTCTGTCTCAATCCGCAATGTTGTCCCATGTACACAAACACACCTACGCCTGGTCCCACACCACCAACATTCCCAGCTGTAGAAGTTCAGCTCTGATGCTGATGCACATGTCAACATTATAAGGGAGATTTTCATGAACATGATAAATCATGGAATGATACATCATGAAAATGATAACAGGGGAAATGTGGCTCAGTGGTTACAATGTCTGCCTCAAGCTCAAATGGCACCACGTTGGATCTCAGGATTGGGCTGGACATGTTTCCAGGAGCCACTGGAATATAATATCACCTACCCGTCTGATCTCTTGGGTAATGGTATAGTACACCTAGTTTTCTCAGATAAGGACAAAAAACAGGAGGTCCTGTGTACAAGCTGCATAGGTTAAACATCCCATGGCAGTTGTAAATGGCATAAAGTAGGTGGTAAGATTCTCATTTAGAAATGTTTGAATGGCATATAGAGAAAGGTACAGATGTCATGCTGAGCTAATAAATTGATAAAGATCAACAGGTCTGCAGAATAAATATTCTCTTCTCTGAAGAGTATCAATATTACCAACGTATAATCTATCTACAACATCCTATAGTATAAAGTGGCTGTATGTGGAATAGTGGTTTTTGTATACAAGCTACAACATTCTATAGTATAAAGTGGCTGTATATGGGATAGTGGAGTTTGTATACAAGATGCAACATTCTGTAGTATAAAGTGGCTCTGTATTAACCACAGTGGTTTTTGTATACAAGCTATAACATTCTATAGTATAAAGTGGCTGTATGTGGAATAGTGGTTTTTGTATACAAGCTGCAACATTATGTAGCATAAAGTGGCTCTGTATTAACCACTGTGGTTTTTGTATACAAGTTACAAGATTCTATAGTATAAAGTGGCTGTATATGAAATAGTGGTTTTTGTATACAAGCTACAACATTCTATAGTAAAAAGTGGCTGTATGTGGAATAGTGGTTTTTGTATACAAGCTAGTGTTTGTTCTGTGACAGAGAGAGTTTGTGACTGCTGTATAGAGTTGGTGACATGATAATGTTTGTTTCTGGTACAGGGTGAATATGTGACGCTGCTGCGTAGAGTTGATGACAACTGGTATGAAGGTCGTGTGGGAGGAAGACAAGGCATCTTCCCGGTGGCCTACGTTGAGGTGATCCGAGAACCATCTACACCGCTGATCACCCCTGCACCTTCTGTCATCACCACACCCATGCCAGGTAACATACTTTCTCATATCATTACCTTTCCTTCATCTTTACCCCCATGCCAGGTAACATACTTTCTCATATCATTACCTTTCCTTCATCTTTACCCCCTGCACCATCATTACCTTTCCTTCATCTTTACCCCCTGCACCATCATTATCTTTCCTTCATCTTTACCCTCTGCACCATCATTACCTTTCCTTCATCTTTACCCTCTGCACCATCATTACCTTTCCTTCATCTTAATGCCCCTATATTTCTTTACCATCTGGACTGCCTCTACACCCTGCATCATCATTTACCATTTCTTCATCTTTACCCCCTGCATTTCTTTACCCCCTGCATCATTACCTTTCCTTCGTTTTTACCCTGTGCATTTCTTTACCCCCTGCATCATTACCTTTCCTTCGTTTTTACCCTGTGCATTTCTTTACCCTCTGCACCATCATCATTACCTCAGAAGAATTATCTGTGTCTTGCATACATTTTTTGCCTCAGAAAAAAAATATATGTTCTTGAAAATATTATTTTAATATGTTTGCTGGTGTTGTGCTGTAGGCTGTTAATACTGTTTTAACTCCTTCATGCCTGTATCCAGTCTCTGACATGGCGATGGCCAGTCTCTGTCAGTGTCTTTTAAACAGTTCCCAATTAAAGTTGATTACGGAGCCAAGATATTAGTGTGTGACATTTTCAATGTCTTCGTTATTGGTTGTGGTTTTTTATTGACATATAGTTGTGCAGCAATAGATTCATACTGAAGATTACTGAAGACACCTCCCTTGTCTCTGCTTTCAATCAATCATGTGCCATGCCGGAAAGCGTGGGCGGTCATGACTCGCCATTTCACTCGATCACCAGTGTCGTGGATCAGCTCAGTGTTCCTGTCTCGTCCATGCCATGTGGCCAAGCCATCCAGGTATTTTCCTCTCGGTCTTCCTCTTGGTCTGTTCCCCTCGATCTTGCCAGTTGTCACTAAGTTCTCCAATCCATTTCTTCTCATAACATGTCCAAAAAATTTTGACTGTCTACGTCTAATTTCTCTAATCAGTTTACGATGTTCATTTGTCTCCTGTAGTACTTGGTCATTGGTTTTTCTGTCTGTCCATGGTATTCTTTGCATTTTCCTCAGAAACCACATTTCTGCAGCCATCAGATGCTTTTCAGCTTGACTGCTCATTGTCCAAGTTTCACATCCATACAAAAGAACAGGCTCTATGTATCCCCTCAACACTCTTTTTCTCGTTTCAATTGACATCTTCTTATTGGTCAGAATGTTTTTCATCTTGCTAAAGGCTACTTTCGCCATGGTGATTCTTGTTCTAATCTCTTCAAGGCATCTCCCATCAGATGTTATAACTGTTCCAAGATAATTGTACCGATTCACTTGTTGAAGAATATTTCCATTTACTTGTATATTACATTGTGGCACTTCTTCCTTCCTACTGACGACCATAACCTGAGTCTTTTTACAATTTAATTCTAACCCCAGTTGCTCACTGTGTACAACAACCGCATCTACTAATTGTTGCAGGTCCTGCTCATTGTCTGCAATTAATACTGTATCATCTGCATATCTAATGTTATTGATGTTTCGTCCTCCAATGCTGATTCCATTTATATCCTCTACATTTCTGAAAATATTTTCACTGTACAGGGAAAAAAGATCTGGAGACATCACACATCCCTGCCTAACACCTCTCTTAATTGGCTGATACTGTCCCACTTCATTATCAATCCTTATTGCAGCTTGTTGTTTCCAATATATGTTTTTTATAAGTCTAATGTCTTTCCCATCAATTTGTAGATCTGCAAGCATATCCACCATGCTGACATGTCTAACGCTATCAAAAGCCTTTGTATAGTCAATAAAGCAAAGATGTATATCTGTCGTGTCCTCCTTTACAGTGTCGTCCCTGGAGTGAAGAGAGCCGACACCCACATTATAATATTTTCCTCCTTTTTAATATTCTGGAGAATCCACCAGCTTCCGTCCAACACACTCCATCAGCCCGTGGACACCTTTTCCTGTCACTCTCTCACTGTCGTACTATGCCCCCTCTCATACTTCTCCAACGCAACATACTCAACAACTCTTGCTTCTAAAAAATTAATAAAGATTAATTTATTAAAAGAAAAGTGTAACGTATATGAGACGTGTATGTGAAGAAAATGTGTGACGTGTTCTATAAAGTGTGTAGAATCGGACTCTCAGACTACAACCCAGTCAGCTGATCCCAGCAAGGATAGACCACAGCACGTTACGTCAGAACATGTACATCTCATCCAGTGCCGAAACCATCCTGCTGGATACTGATTTGCCTCTGTAGACCTCTGGTAATCCCATTTCATGATCATCCGAAATAGACACCGGTGGTATTAACAGTTAATCATGGACCGGTTGCACCCTACACAATGTCCGTTCCTATCGTTCCTAAAAAAATGCACAAGTCCTTTGTAGTGTGTACACAGTTATTAATGTTAATTGTTAATGTAATTGATCCTCACTCGTGTCTATCTAGCCTCACGTATCATGTCTTGTGTTCTATTACACGAGATTATATCACACTAGGTAACTATTATAATTAATGTTCTCAGTTAGTTACTACTGTCTGATGCTGTGTGGTGCATCAGTAATCATCACCCCTCTTTGGTGAATCATCTTCCTTCTAGCTTCAGTTACGTTCTGTACGAAACTTTATTTGACTGTTCCACTGGTGTTCTTCCGAATGGGATTTGAACCTTTCCTAAAAACTTGTTGAGTTTCCTCGGATCTGGTAGGGAACCTTATGCAAAACCGCCTCATTCCCGGGATGGCTACTACACTTTGCCATAACGACACATGCTAGTTAATGTTAAATTATTCTAACACTGTAGAGCTCTCCCACAAACACGTCCATCATAATCCACGGTTTTTGTCAACTCCCCATCTCCAATCATGGTTTTCTGGCAAACCCCTAAAATTGGTCACGTGATATGGGTGACGTCCTGCAAGTGTTATTTTTGCATATCATCTATTGTCAAGAATCGATTCTCCCTGGCCTAGTCACTGTCAAAGTTGTCATCACTTGTTTCGACTCCCCCAACAAACTAACGAGTTACTGTATGATCCCAACAACAGCTTTTCTCAACAAGCTGTCAGTAGCAATCTGCCCATCTGCGTGATGTCCGGAAACTATATGACATATGGACTGTTTACTTCCGTGCTGAGTACTTCCGTTTTTCCATCTGACTTGTTTATGACTTGTCAAAGCGATGTCGGGATTCGTCTCCCTCACTTCCGAGTGTGGCCAATCCGTCAACCAGATGTACAAGTACAGCTGTTATTTATGCCCGACCTGTTTAGGAACACGTGCAGCCACAACTATGAATGTTTTCTCTGTATTAGTTGAAACACTTGTTGCTTAACAGATAGTCCGTTTAATCAGAAAGCCTCTATAATAAGCAACTGGTTAAACACACGGTTTTATTTTGTGACAATATCCTTGTTTACTTCTATAGCACGTTCAATAACTGTTCGCAGCATATACACAGCATTTACTGTACCCTTTCCTTCTACAAACCCGCATTGTTCTTCCCCTATTTCAGGTTGTATCTTCTTCCTCATTCTTTGCATGATAATTCTTAGCAAAATCTTTGTGATGTGACTCATTATACTAATTGTTCTATGTTGATCACATTCCAAGGTTCCTGATTTCTTTGGGATTGCAATAAATATAGAGTTACATAATTCAGGAGGTATATCTCCAGTATCATATAATGTGTTCAGCAGTCTGGTGACTTGATCTAGTCCAAATTCTTCTAAAGCTTTAATCATTTCTGTTGTGATGTTATCTGCACTGGGGGCCTTGCCAGCTTTCATATGCTTAAGAACGTTTCAAACCTCCATCTCCAAAATTGGCTGGTCCTTCATTATTAAATCTAATAATATACTGTTCGTCTCTGTTATCATCATAAAGGTGTTTCACATAATCTGTCCATACCTGTAGAATCTGTTCTTTTTCTATTATGATTTTGCCATCTTCAGTTTTTAGACACCCGGTTGATGTACTTGTTCTTTTATTAGTAAGTTCCTGAATTCTTTTGTGCACTAATTTGATATTTTGACTGTTGTGTTGGCTTTCAATTTCTTAGCACTTTTCCTCAAGCCATGCTTCTTTTGCCTCCTTACATAATGTTCTGACTTGTCTGTGAATTTCTTCATATTTGACAGAATTATTTTTGCTGAGTCTTCTTGTTTCCATGAGGTGTAAAATTTCTTCAGTCATCCATTTCTTACGACCCACCTTCTTTAATTTTGGAATAGTTGTTTCTGCAGCCACATTGATTGAATTCTTCAACGTTTTCCATTGATCATCCACATCCTGGAATAGGATCTCTAGATCAGACAGAATTTCAAATCTGTTCTGTACTTCTATGTTGAATTTATTTTGTATTTCCTTGTCATTACTCAATGTACACAAATCATATTTAGTGTTTCCTGTTATATACTTGACTTTCTTCAACTTTATCCTCAATGTTCCTGTGAGTAATCTGTGGTCACTATAACAATCAGCACTGGGAACTGTTTTTGCTATTGTTAATGCGTTTCTAAATCTTCTGCTAATCAGAATGTAGTCAATCTGGTTTCTAATCCTGGTATCAGGACTCCTCCATGTCCATAATCTTCTAGGGTGTTGTTTGAACCAGGTGTTTCCTACAATCATTTCCTGTTCTTTTGCCCACTCTACGAGTCTGTATCCTCTTTCATTTCTCTCTCCTAAACCATAGTTTCCTACTGTGTATCTATCTCCTTGATTTCCTACTTTTGCATTGAAGTCCCCTATTATGATGTTTATTTCTGAATTTTTACATTTCTTTAAGGCAGACTCTATATCATTATAAAATTCTTCTACACTATCTTCACTGGATTCTTCTGTTGGGGCATATACTTGAATAATATTTATGCTAAAAGGTCTGCCACTTAATTTAACTAGTAGAACTCTGTCCGACACGGCCCAATATCCTTGAATAGATATTGATGTTTTCCGGTCCAGAATAATTGCCACTCCCCTATGACGATCTTCACCTCCAGAATAAATAATCTTGAAATCTTCTTCTATCTTGACGCCTGCTCCTGTCCATCTCGTTTCGCACATACCTAAAATATTAATTTTTTCCCTTTCAATTTCTTGTTTTATGTTTTCTAATTTTCCGTCGTTGTTTAACGTCCTAACGTTCCAAGTTGCTAATTTTAACGTCTCTGTCCTTGTCTTGCGATGATAGGTCTTTAAGCGAATCATGATATACTAGGCACTTTTAAATGCTTTACCAGCATTTAATTACTGAGAATCCATGACATATTCTTATTTCAAATGTCCCCCAGGTAAACTCAAGATGTTGTCTTCTGTTATAGAATCCATGACATATTCTTATTTCAAATGTCCACAGGCACACCTGAGATGTTGTCTCCTGTAAGATAATCCATGAAATATTCTTGTTTCAAATGTCCCCAGGTACACCCGAGATGTTGTCTCCTTTAAGCTTAGAGGCACCAACACCACCACCTCAGCCATCCCCAAGTGCATTTGTCCAGCATTCACCAGGAGCCCCTACCTATGCTTACAGGCAGCCCAGCAGGTTCCCATATGAGCCTCAAGTTCCCACAGACTACAAGTCCCCGGAGCTCCCAGTGTATGGACAGGGACATGGACAGAAAGGCGTGTTCAGTCCCCCAACAATCCGGAAAGGGTTTGGGGTCACCTCAGACTGGTCGAAACCAGAACCCGCATCTACCAGTCCGATGCCCAACTCAAAAGTCAACTACGAAATTTCCTCGTCAGCCAATGCTGCAGTCAGCAAGCCTCGATCCAAAGTGCCAGATGATGATTTAGCATTGCAGAGGTTTGTATACCGTCCATCTTTTCTTGCTGTTAGTACGCTGCAAGCCACCTGAAATGGGTTCATTTAGGACCCTGATTACTAGAGGCCCCTTTTGTTGGCACGTATGTTTCTTGTTTTTAAGATCCAAGTAAATGTAGCTGGATGTGCATGCAGTCTGATGTTGTTCTCTTGCAGTCTGGTTCTGTGTTCATTTACGATTTCTCTGTGCTGTTACTGTTTGATTCTATGGTCACTTATTGTCTTATGCTGTGAGGATTTTTCATTTCTGTGTTTTGATTCTGTGTTAATTTTCCATCTGATTATGTTTTCAGTTTCTGTATGGTTCTATGTTCATTTGCTGGCTGTTTCTGTGTTCTTTTCTCAAATGATGCATTTACTGTTTTGGTTTGGTTCATTTACGGTGTGATTGTGTATCCTTCTACTGTTTAATGTGTGTTTATTTACTGTGTGATTGTATTTTCATTTTCTGTTTGATTTTGTGTTTATTTACTGTGTAATTGGGTGTTCATTGTTTTGTGTGATTGTCTCTTTATTTAGTGTATAAATGTGTATAAATTGCTTGTTTCATTCTGTGTTATATACTTTGTAATTGTGTGCTAATTTTCTTTCTGATTCCGTGCTCATTTACTGTCCGATTCTGTGTTTAGTGGTGTTGAAATTTGTGTTCATTTTCTGTTTGAGTTTATTCATTCATTGTCTGATTCTGTGTTCATTAATGGTTTGATTCTGTGTTTATTTGCTGTTTGATTGTGCGCTCATTTTGTATACAAGTTGACTGGACATTTAGCTGCATTTAAAATGTACAACTGACATGTAAAAATGGGATCTCCTGTTTTATCTCTGGCCATTCTTCCTGGCTTAGTTATCCAAGGGTCTTCTTTAGTGTCTGTCTGATATCTACAATCAACTCTTTCTCCACAGAATCCAATCTAAGGAGATGTGTTTGTTTTCTTGTTTGTTTCTGTGTATGCCTTACCCCCAGGTCAACCATCATATTTGTACCTTTTATAAAATTAGTCTGAAAGAGAGAATAACAGTTGTATTACTGTTCAACCATAATTTATGAGCAATTACTTATAATTGACATCTTTGGTTTTGTTTTGTCTTAATTAAAATGTCATTTGTTTGCTTTTAATTTTGTTTTCTTTGTTTTCTTCTTGTAATGTAATTTTATTTTCTTGAGTGTATTTATTTTGTAAAATTGTTTATATTTTATTTTATATTTTTTTTTCTGTAACAAAAACATATCTCTCTTCCTTATTTCACTTCATTAATCTGCTTTCAGAGGTCGTGAATCTGTAACAAAAACACATCTCTTCCTTATTTCACTTGATTAGTCTGCTTTCAGGGGTCGTGAATCTGTAACAAAACATATCTCTCTTCCTTATTTCATTTGATTAGTCTGCTTTCAGAGGTCGTGAATCTGTAACAAAACTTATCTCTCTTCCTTATTTCATTTGATTAGTCTGCTTTCAGAGGTCGTGAATCTGTAACAAAAACATATCTCTCTTCCTTATTTCACTTGATTAGTCTGCTTTCAGAGGTCGTGAATCTGTAACAAAAACATATCTCTCTTCCTTATTTCACTTGATTAGTCTGCTTTCAGAGGTCGTGAATCTGTAACAAAAACATATCTCTCTTCCTTATTTCACTTCATTAGTCTGCTTTCAGAAGTCAGCATGGCTGAGAGGTGCAATGTGCTTGCGCTTGAATTGCGTGTGCATTGATGACAGGGGAGTGGGTTCACTCCACACATTGGTCAGGTGGACTTCTGATTCAGAAAGCTGTGGCAAACTACTGAATCTAAAATTGCCCAGTCAAGTTGACTCAAGAGCCGACATCATTGCACTCGGGGCATTCCAATAAGCGCTCAGTCCTCATCTTCAACAGCCAGTGTAGAGTTCCAATGCTAATGGTAGCCCGTTACAATCTGATTATATGTCCGACTTGCTTTACCTCTCATCACCCCCTGCTGCCGCATTCTCTCTAGACCATGATAAGATATCTGTTCAGCCTGCATTAATTAAATTCTCCCAGAGGTCCTTCACCACACCTGCTTTACCAAGTATCAAATCACCCATTGCCCAGAAAATCAGCATGGGGTTGGTTGCAACTTCCTGCAAAGGATATGCAACATTTTTTAAAGTCTGCTTTTATCAATTCCATTGGAGGCATTCTGACATATATTTATGTACTCCATAAGGTTGTGATGTAATTATTGCCCTCGTCTTGACAGATACCGAGCCGTGTATGCATACAGGCCTCAGAGTGAAGATGAGCTGGAGCTGACAGAAGGTGACGAGGTGTTTGTGATGGAGAAATGTGATGACGGATGGTACGTGGGCACATCAGCCAGGACTGGACAATTTGGCACCTTCCCAGGAAACTATGTACAGAAGTATTGTAAGTTACTCTCTCAACCGACCATGTCAGTCACCTCATATCATTGTTGTTCTTATTTTGTTCTGTGTTTTGTTCTCATAATTGTAGAATGATGGCACACCTACTGTCAGTGTCAGAGGTTTCACCTACTGTCAGTGTCAGAGGTTTCACCTAAAGTCAGTGTCAGAGGTTTCACCTACTGTCAGTGTCAGAGGTTTCACCTACTGTCAGTGTCAAAGGTTTCACCTACTGTCAGTGTCAGAGGTTTCACCTGCTGTCAGTGTCAGAGGTTTCAACCACACTGAAGTATTCTACCTATTCTGTTTTTATCAAAGATAGAAAATACGACTTCGTAGCTCTAGTTAGTTAGTTAGTTAGTCAAGGTTCCAACTTCACGGCAACAGGTCATCCCCATTATGCTCCGTTCCTGTGCCAGTGAATATCACACAAAATGCTCCCCACAGATCAATGTGAAAAGTGGAATAGGCAGGAGTCTCGGCAATCCAACAGCCCGCACAGGTACACTGTGCATAATGCAGCTGCCAGAATGCCAACACAAAATTAATCCACGAAAACCAGAGTCCATCGTCGGCAGTTACCAGTAAGACCTCACTGACCCGGGTTTTCTCACATGGCTCGGTCTTTTACCGCAGGGCAACCCGCTGAAAGTGTCGCATAAAGCACGAACTCCGCAGCTTCAGCGCCGACTCCCGGGAGTCTCCTGAAAAATGCACTCATGAACCGAAAAGGCAAATTAGTCTATTCAGCAACAGCCGGTAACCATTATTCCGAACATGCAGGTCACTGTACAGGACAGATGTAAAAGCATTCCCCACGAATTTCACAGCTCACAGTGTCGCCCACGCACTCACTCAGTAGCAGGGCGACGGAACCATGTACTACCAGTCCAACATGAGGAAAATGTGATTGCAAACCGTAGCTGCAAGCATAAACACGCCACAGGCCTAAACGGTTCAACACCTAACCGCCATGTTGGCGACCAGAAGTCCTTAGTAGCTCTACACCATAGGATGTGAAAGACTACAGGCCTCTCAACAATTCTACCATCTACTCTCCTATTGTTTACTTTTATACTGTCTGCTATTCTATTGTCTACTATTCTACTGCCTACTATGCTACTGTCTACTATTCCATTGTATACTATTCTACTGCCTATTATCGCACTGTCTACTATTCCATTGTCTAGTATTCTACCATCTATTATCCTATTGTCTACTATCATACCGTCAACAATTATGCTGTCTTTTATTCTATTGTCTACTATCCTACTGTCTAGTATTCCATTGTCTACTATTATACTGTCTAGTATTCCATTATCTACTATTTTACCATCTGCTATGATGAAGACAGGCCTGCGTGCTCAATTTGTGACCCTTTGAAAATAAAGTTTGTTCATTCATTCATTTGTATCTACTATTATACAGTCTACTATTATACAGTCTATATTCTACAGTAAACTATTTTACTGTCTACCATTCTTCTGTGCTATTGCCTACTTCTGTCCTACTGCCTACTTACTCTAACAAAACTGGCTCATAAGCAACATTAGGTCTCATGTCTCAGGGACTTCAAATTTGTGGCCATATAAAACATCCACATGGTTTAGAAAGAACTTCCATGGAAGGCATGGTTCCTGCACATGCATACTAAATATGGTGCTTCCTGGGCATGGGAAAGACCAAGTAAAAGATGGATTAATTGGTGTTAAGGAGAGAATTGTAAAGGCACAATACAAATTCTACTGGCACCTGGTCATCTTGACAGACAATAGTTTGTTACATTGTGCTTCAAATCAGGAATAACAACCTTTCCATAGCACAAAGTCTAGGTTGACTTGTTAGAGACCCTGTGCTGCCAATGCAGCATGATCCCTCTCTTGACCTGCCTAGTTTACTCCAGAGGAAAGGTAACAACAATATGTCTGGAACAAGACAGAAGCAAAGCAATGCTCTAACTGTCCTCCTGCTGGAGCTTTGATCATTAGACCAGTTGTAACCAGAGGCTTAGGGCCTGGTTTGCCCTGCCCTGGTGTTTAGTCATTTAGGTTGCATTTCCTTGCATCCAGGGTAAGGCTTGCACACTCCCAAGTAGCGCTCTTCAGCCCAAAGGCGTTGGCACAATGTGGGGTGTCAGGTTTGGTGACTGCCACCCAACATTTGGCACTAACAGAAAGCAGGTAGTAGCGTCTACTGTCATACAGTGGCTCAGTCATATCTGACTAAGACCTAACTCACAATACCAAGTCACTCTGAAGATAAAACTTCCCTTTTTCGTAACGTTTTTGGAATTTTGGGCACGTTATTAGAATTATATTGTTGTTATTATATTATTATAATATACATAAATATATGTATAATATATAAGAAATAATAATATATTTATAAAAAATATAAAAAATTTATATATATTATATTTATAAAAATATTATTAACACTCATGATCCTGAAAAGTGCTTTCAGTTTCAACAGCAACTTGAAGACGCTTTCACTGATACACCAGAAAATTGTACAGTAAATGAAAAGTGGGGTCAAATTAAGGGAACTCTTTATAAAACTGCCGTAGGGGTTTACGGCACTGTGGATCATAAGAGGCAGGACTGGTTTGCGGCCAACAGCGAGTCTCTGCAGCCCTTGATTGATAAGAAGAAGAAAGCTCTCTTAAGAAACAAGGAAAGACCAACGCGTAACACTCTGAGTGAGCTAAGGCAAGCTAGGAAGGATGTGCAAAAGGCTGCTAGGCAGTGTGCAAATGATTATTGGATCAAGTTATGTGAGTCCATTCAAATCGCAAGTGATAAGGGAGACATACGAAGCATGTATGAAGGAATAAAGAAAGCCTGTGGTCCAGTGATCAAAAGAAGTGCACCGCTGAAAACCTTGACTGGAGAAGTCATCACTGATAAGAAACAGCAGATGGACAGATGGGTAGAGCACTATTTGGAGCTTTACTCAAGTGAGACCAAACTAGCGGATGATGCCCTTAACGCCATAGAGGCTCTACCAACTCTTGACCACCTGGACACACTTCCCACCATAACAGAAGTTAAGTGTGCTATAAATGAACTTGCATCTGGCAAGGCTTCAGGTAAGGATGGGATTCCAATAGAGGTTATCAGGAGTGGGCAAGACACACTCACTCTACAGATCCACCAGCTAATAGAGCTATGCTGGCGTGAAGGACAAGTCCCACAGGATTTCAAAGATTCAAACATCATAACGCTGTACAAGAACAAGGGTGATCGGAGCGACTGTAACAACTATAGGGGTATCTCACTTCTGTGTATTGTTGGAAAAGTATTTGCCAGAATTGTTCTGCGCAGACTTCAAGTCCTAGGAGATCAAGTCTACCCCGAATCACAGTGTGGCTTTCGACAGAACCGGTCTACCACTGATATGATATTCTCATTGCGACAAATGCAAGAAAAATGCCGTGAACAGAATCAACCACTGTTTATTGCCTTCATCGACCTCATAAAGGCATTTGATTTGGTCAGTCGTGAGGGTCTGTTCAAGGCACTAAAGAAGATTGGCTGCCCACCAACTCTTCTGTCCATTGTGGAATCGTTCCACACAGGCATGAAGGGTATAATCAAGTTTGATGGTGCAACTTCTGAAGAATTTGAAATCAAGAATGGAGTTAAGCAAGGTTGTGTACTAGCTCCCACCCTCTTTGGAATATACTTTTCACTTCTACTGAAATATGCATTTCGTGATCAGGATGGTGGTATATACATTCACTCACGCTCAGATGGCGGCCTCTACAATGCTCAGAGATTGAAGGCTAAGACCAAAATTAGGAGGGTACTGATCAGAGAGTTGCTTTTTGCAGATGATGCTGCAGTTACGACCCACTCTGAGGAAGAATTGCAATGTCTACTATCTGCATTCTCCAATGCTTGTTCTGAATTTGGTTTAACAATTAGCAAAAAGAAGACACAGATTATGTCACAAGGTGCACATGGGGTACCATCAATCTTTATTGACGACGCCGAACTAGAGATAGTAGACCATTTTAACATATCTAGGATCAGTGGTAAATAGCAAATTATCCCTAGATCAGGAAATCAACATCCGGATTGGTAAGGCAGCAACAACAATGAACAGGTTAAGAAAAAGAGTCTGGGAGAACAGGAAGCTTACTGCCAAAACAAAAGTCCTTGTCTATCAAGCCTGTGTCCTTAGTACTCTTCTCTATGGCAGTGAAACCTGGACACTTACTCACACCAAGAGAACAATTTAAACAGCTTTCATATGCGGTGTCTGCGAAGAATTCTTGGTATTAAGTGGCAAGACAAAATCACAAATACTGAAAGTATTGGAAAGATCAGGTTGGTGTGACAGTTTATTCCATGCTCAGTCTTCGTAGACTTAGATGGATAGGACATCTTAGGAGGATGGATGATGGTAGAATACCAAAGGACATCTATTTTGGTGAATTACAGATGGGTAAGAGATCTCAGGGTCGGCCTCTACTACGATACAAAGATGTGTGTAAGCGGGACATGATTGATACAGGCATTGATAATGCACATTGGGAGCAAGTCGCCGCTGAACGTGTTGCATGGAGGGCAAATATCAGAAATGGAATAAAGTCAAAGGAGAAAATTATTGCAGAAAAGTCACACACCAAGCGTTTGAGACGTAAGATGGTGCATGATGGTGGAAATGACCACGTGTTCACATGCACCCACTGTGAACGGACATTTACAGCGCAAATTGGCCTTATCAGTCACACTCGCTACCGCCATAGTTAAAAGTTATTATGCCTTTTTAGAGCACAAACTATCGTCTGTCAAGACGGCAAGGTGCCAATGACATGACATGACATATAAGAAATAAACTAGAAAACTTAATGATAACCAGGAAGATTGAGGGGAAAGAACAAGGGAAAAGCAGAGAGATGAATATCTGTATGGCTTGGCCACCTAGCATAATGAAGACAAAAACACAGAGCTGATTGACAACTGATGATCTTGTGAGACGGTGAAACATGACCACCCACACTGATGATCTTGTGAGACGGTGAAACATGACCACCCACACTGATGGGCATGGCAAATGATGATGAGTAGAGAAAAGATTCAAAAAATACCTCTCAATAGAAGAAGGAAAAATGTGAATTAAATAATAAAAATTACTACAGTTGTAGTTGTTGCCGAATTTAATTATGTTTGTTTGACCTTGTTTCACAGAATCGAACTAACGTGTGCCAGATGTTCAAGCCAAGCTCTAGATGCAGCGACCTACAATGCTAAATCACCTCGGTGAATAATCTCATCTTCCGTCCTGCTGCAGTCTCTGTAGGCCTATTGTCATTGAGCTGTGCAGTTGTGTAGAACATTTCTATTGACTTGTGTTATACGTGGGGTAACTCTGGGCTCGTGGCCTACAGTTGTCTGCCCCTGAGTGTGTGTGGACTTTTGCAGCAATAAGTTTGAGTTGTTGAAATTTATTGTATGTGTGGTTTATAGTCGATGCAATGCATGTTGATTTGAGCCTGGCAGGGCAGAGAATTCAAAGAGACAAGAAAGACAACAGCATATAGAAGATAATATAAACTATCGTGTATTGTACATATCTGTTGAGAAATACTGAGCCCCTCAAATTTGCCAGTGTGCAGTTAAACCAATTCTGCAAACAGGAAAATGAAAAAGACAGCATAAATAGTTACTATGAAAAATCAATTTGTTTACAAGGCTTAAATAAGCACAAATAGGCATTCTCTGCTCTCAGGGTTGTGACAACTGCTGTCATCTGTGATGTATGTGCGACAACATATCTTGTCTGTGCCACTCCACTTCAACTCTAGAGTGTAGAGGAAGACACGGCCTAGAGGTCTCCTACAAGTGGCAGAAATATGAAAACAGTCTCGACTTGCCAGGTCCTGTAAGAGAATGAATCTGGTACAATCATGTATGACTTGCCAGGTCCTGTAAGAGAATGAATCTGGTACAATCATGTATGACTTGCCAGGTCCTGTAAGAGAATGAATCTGGTACAATCATGTATGACTTGCCAGGTCCTGTAAGAGAATGAATCTGGTACAATCATGTATGACTTGCCAGGTCCTGTAAGAGAATGAATCTGGTACAATCATGTATGACTTGCCAGGTCCTGTAAGAGAATGAATCTGGTACAATCATGTATGGAAGAAAAATGTTTGAGTCTCATCAATCAGCTTGAGTCAAGACAGTGTGTCATTTTCCTCATCTCTATATAAAGCAGCTCTTGCATAATGTCTAGCAGCTCATCAAGCTGGAGATCCAGTTGTCTGTAGGCAAGATTGTATTTGAAATATAAGGTGGTGTTGCCTTGTTTATGGCTGAAGCCCAGCCAATGTGAGATAGCATGATGTGTTGTGTATTTATTTGCATGTGGTATACTTTACGTAGCCTTCATTTACAGCACTGAATCTCCATGTGGCATAAGTGGTTACAAGATTTGTATTTTCATATTTTTACATTCTGCTCTGTCTTCATATGGGAGTTCATATCAGCATGCGTTATTTTGATAATGCTAGCTTGTATCTACAATATATATGTGCTAACAAACATTATGAAATATAATGATTCAAGAATATATACATATGTTGTTTTTTTTTTTACAAAATATATAGTTCATATTGTTTTCTGAGGTTGGCATGAAAACTGAGAATTTTAAATGCATTTTGAAATCAGCTTTTGTTAACTAAGAGTCCAGCGAACACTGTCTGCCATGTTAAACGTGTGGCATATGACATATAATGAAGTGTATTTTATAGTATTGCTTACAGCTTGTGTAATCATTACATTTGTTTACATGCTTAGGCTTACTGCAGTGTAAATATTTTGATAAATTAAGCCCGGATCAAAATCAAACTTGATATAACTTTGGTGACAGAAAGAAGACAGAATTTGGATGTATATACAGCTCTTGGGTTTGTGCACAACTCTTGCTGAATATTTTTATGTGATTGTTGATTTTGAACATTTGATAGAATTATTTGTGAAACTAACATTGAGATGATTGGCTACTGTCAAGTGTTGTGTTTTGTCTGTATGATGCATCTGTCTCATTAGTACAAATAATGAATTATACACTCATTTATTTGCCATGTGTGTTTATGTTGTTTCTTGTTTCTGTTAGTTCATCTATGCAATGTCTTTTAACGGGGATGTAGTTATCTTCACAGATAGGTCTGTTTGAAACATGAGGAGCTCTTGGGCTTTTACGGCTCAGGTTAGAGGGAGAACTGAAGGTTGACTGCGGTGCCTTTGCCTTCATAATAAGTAGCCTGACTACAGAGGTCATGGCAGTAACTTAAGTAATAGCCTGGCTGGAGACACAGACTTTCATCCAGGCATGTTTCTCAGTGAGTATGCTCAGAAAAATCGAGATGGGCTGTGCTTGAATACTGTGGATGGGGTCTCTGAGAAGATTTAGTTTGACAAACATCAGCTTCATGTTTGTGCCAGACCACACGGGCGTACAAAGAAATGAGCAAACTGACAGGTTGGCAAGTCTCACCACTGCAGAAATTGGATGAACAATTGATCAGGATGATATAGAGAATGCCCTCTGTGAGGTGGTGTAAGTGGATGAACCAAAAGATGACTGCAAATCTCCAATATTGACCAGACTAAGATCATCGTGTCAAAATTCAAAATGGATGAACCCAGACACGGATGCTATGTGGAGGGCCAAAGAAGAATAGTCCGGCAACAGAGAACTGGTGTCATCAATGACTGCATAAGGAGGGAGACAGTGAGGAGGGGTTTGTGTGCACTGGTGTAATCAGTGGCTACACAAGTAGGGAGACAGTGAGGATGAGTGCATGAGCACTAATGGGCTGAATGGTTTGATGAGCAGTGAGAATAATCTGACAGCTAACTTGTGTTGAGTTGACATTCAGTGTCTGTACAGTTGATTTCAGAGTCATGTGGCTGTGTTTGGTCAGTCACAGATACCAGGTCAACAGCCCATGACTTAGTCCAGGTGCCAACAGGTAAATCTCTGACCTAGTCCAGGTGCCGACAGGTAAATCTGTGACTTAGTCCATGTGCCAACAGGTAAATCTCTGACCTAGTTCAGGTGCCAACAGGTAAATCTCTGACCTAGTCCAGGTGCTAAAAGGTAAATCTGTGACTTAGTCCAGGTGCCAACAGGTAAATCTGCGACTTAGCCCAGGTGCGAACAGCTAAATCTGTGATCTTGTCTACCTGTAACGAAAAGGGAAACCTGTGGTCAAGTCCAGGTACTCCAGCAGGTGAACCTGTTATCTAAAACTTGTATCATTCAATGTCTGAAAGATCCATATACATAACAGAATGTACATTTAGATATCAAATAATTGCGATGTAATATGGCACGATGTTTTGTTATGGCTGTCATGTGCTTACTGTTATATAATATGGCACGATTTTTATGTTACGGCTGTCGTTTGCCTACTTTTATTCAACAGGCAGGGTCTGATTTCTGAATTCAGTATACAATACATATGATGTTGAACAAACAAACAAGTAAACAGAAACATGCATGATAGATGTATACAGCTCAAGCTTGGGCGAAAGATGATTTTATTCTGCTGTGCATGTGTATTGTTAATTGTTGTTTTAGAGTGCACATTTGTATTTTATGGAGATGCCATCAGAATTATTTGTTAGCTGAAAGTTGTATGTAGGTTTTGCTAGGTCAAGGCTGAGGTCAGGGATGGGTCACTGGCTTCATTTCTGCATGCGGTTTATAAATTAAAAGAAATTGACGTGTGTGTTGTGATCATTTGATTTTGCTTGCAATAAAGCCAAACATATACCACGTGGATCTCCATATGCATTGAACCACCTGAGAAATGATATATGTAAAGCAGTTGTTATACTAAAGTGTCATTGTGATGGCTAGAAAACATGGTCAACCCATGGGAGATTGTCCTTTAGAGTGGAAAATTGCCAGAATATTGTCTGTACCATGCTGCAGATTAATGAAGTCAGAGTGCCCATTTCCCTTACTGAAGCCCGTTGTCTTCCAGCAGCAATGACTGGTAGCCATTGACTGACTTGGTGTGTCAGAGTTTGTGTGTCCACACAACACAGTCACACACACATACAGAAAGCAGCACATTGAATTTCTGTTGGACATATTTTCATGTACATGTTCTCATTTGTTCAGTGCAGCTTCTTCATTTCTCTGATTATGTTCTTTGTTATTTACGTTGATGTATAATAACTTCTGCTTGCTGTGTGGTAACACTATTGAGAGAACTGTTGTTGATACAAACAGCTGTGTTGAGCATACACAAAAGTTGTGTAGCTTAACTAAATCAGCTGTGATATAAATTGAGAAATTTGCAAGATGTTTACATTGCTGATGTTGTTGACAACAGCAAGTGGCGTGATCAATTTGTGCCTGGGAATTAAGCCAGTGTATGTTCACGACAATTTATATTAGCAGCCATGCATCTGACTAAATATGCAGCAGGAGGATGCCATTTGGGAGTCCCATTAGCTGATAGGTTTGCATCCCCAGCCTGCTGCTGTTACCGGTCCTGAGTGAGTTTCCTGGCAGAGCTGTAACCTAGTGGGTTGTTAGGGAAATGCTATTATGTCTGTTGGTAAACTGCTAATAGACAATGTGGGTTTGGGTTAGTGGGTGGCTGCTAGTGTGCCTGCGGGCTTTGGTTTGTCGAGACTCCTGTCTGTTCCACTTTTCACATGGGGCAGTGAGCATTTTGTGTGATATTCACTGGCACAGGGACGTAGTATTTTGGGGACAACCCGTTGCCATAAGTTGGAACCACGACTAACTGACTGACTGATTGACTAACTAACTAACTGACTGATTGACTGACTAACTGAATGACTGATTAACTAACTGATTGATTGACTGACTGATTAACTACCTGACTGATTGACTAACTGATTAACTAACTGACTGATTGACAAATTGACTGACTAACTAACTAATTGACTGACTGACTGACTAACCAACATTTTGTAGGCCTGATTGCACAGAGGAATAGGTGGCCAGTCTGTCCAGTTTCACAGACAAAAAGTCCGGATATGGAACCTGCGTCCGTCCGTGCTCATGACATTACCAGCGCACTTCACTATCAACAACGCTAACACATCCGCTAATGTGCCAATAGACAGTGTCAAAGTGAACAGCTCAGGTCAAGGAACTCTTCTCATGCCATGGAGCACCTTGAATGTATGGCACTAGCTCTGTACTTTTAGATTAATCAGCACTCGATGGAGGATGTGGTCGGTATTTCGTCGATTACCTTGACCTCCCAGATCATGTCCTGGCATTCTGTAGCTGGGTGGACCTGGGAGCTTGGTTAACTGACCACCTGGTAGCCAGCATCCAAGTGGGTTAGTGGGTGTACCAGGTACTGAGGTTTAGGTTAACATGCACATGGATTGTGTGGGTTAGTGGGTGCCTGTTTGTGATATGTCACTAATGTTATGGTGTATTTTATATCAGAGATCTTCCATTGAACCTAAGTAACTTTAATATTTTCATGTAGTGTTTTTTGTAGTTGTGTGTCGGTTTGTGTTTGTTTGTTCTGTGCTGACGAAGGCTTTAGCTGTGACGTCCATTTTGTTACATGTTATCGTGTTCTAGTAAAGCTCACAATCTACTTCTCCTGTTTTGGTGATTCATCCATTGAACCTAGTATGTTTTTTATGTTGTACATTACCTAGGTTATTTCAATCAACAGACTCTGTGATTAAATGGTTACAGATGCAATTCATAATCCACATTACCGCATTCAAAACATGCTGCAGCCGATTTGGCAGCAGACTGCATTGTGTTGATTTTCATACAATGGTATGAGTGTTGGTTGTTCAGAAAGCAATGACACACTACTGAACATAAACTTGCCACAAGATTGACTGCGATGCCCTGTAAAGGATATGCAGCTAACTTTTTATTTCAATCAGAAATACTACAAACTGAACCTGATCAAAGTGATGATAGAACTATGAAATAAAATCATCTTGTGAATTGTGTGTGTTCCACACTCGTTTCATGTTACTTCAGATCTGTAAGGAAGCAGGTTTCCATCTCTATACATCTGTTCTAGCTGCTTGGTGCCACTTGATAGCAAACATGTGAACAAATTACCCATGTATATGTGTGTTCTTCTATTGATTATATATTTGTATAGGGGTTATTCATAATACAAGAACAGTGTCATGTATGTATCGTACGGTGTTCAATAATGCTATTCATATATTCCAATAACATGTACACAACAGATCATAATGGTGCTAGCAGACGTGATCATGTCTATGTTTGACCCATGTTTCATTATGTAAATAGACAGTGTCAATGATATATTTTGTCATAATATTTCTGCTGTGTCCTGTCACTGTACCAGCCATATTTCTTTATGATAATACACGTGTGTAATGTGATTGTATTGACCGTATTTCTTTAGCTTCATATACTTGATTGGTTCTGCTGACGAGGAGATGTTTCATCTCTGTTTTGGCTATCTTAATATGTGTATAAACCTCTCAAATATCTAAATCACTTTTGTTTTAATTTTTTTTTTCTTCTTTTATCTTTAAGTTAACCACCG
Organism: Cepaea nemoralis; assembly: GCA_014155875.1. Taxonomy (NCBI): domain Eukaryota; kingdom Metazoa; phylum Mollusca; class Gastropoda; order Stylommatophora; family Helicidae; genus Cepaea; species Cepaea nemoralis. Next base: position 112,309 of record JACEFZ010021861.1, read on the forward strand.
GTTGTCCTCCTCTTCTTTTGTTCGCTTGAAAATATGTCTATAACTGCAATGTTGTCTGTTGTATGAATTTAATCCGGCTGTCTAAACTGGCAATCATGTTTTAACGCAATACTGGTCACTTCATATACATAGTCCTTTACTGGTAACTTTCATTCTAAAATGTGGCTGGTTTTATGTCTGCTTGCTCATAGTTGTTTTTAATTTTAATGACATACTCATGTCCGGCCATAGCCATATATGTAGTGTGCAGAAGTAGCCACTATGTTTACATATAGTGTGCAGAAGTAGACACTGAACATGTGGTTATATATAGTGTGCAGAAGTAGCCACTGACCATGTGGTTATATATAGTGTGCAGAAGTAGCCACTGACCATGTGGTTATATATAGTGTGCATAAGTAGCCACTGAACCATCGTGGTTATATATAGTGTGCAGAAGTAGCCACTGACCATGTGGTTATATATAGTGTGCAGAAGTAGCCACTGACCACTGTGGTTATATATAGTGTGCAGAAGTAGACACTGAACATGTGGTTATATATAGTGTGCAGAAGTAGCCACTGAACATGTGGTTATATATAGTGTGCAGAAGTAGCCACTGACCATGTGGTTATATATAGTGTGCAGAAGTAGACACTGAACATGTGGTTATATATAGTGTGCAGAAGTAGCCACTGACCATGTGGTTATATATAGTGTGGAGAAGTTTCTCAGTAGGTATGCAAAGAGCTGACATGAATATTGCTGATTATCTCATGACATTAGTGCATGTTTGTGTTGATCATTCTCATGACATTAGTGCATGTTTGTGTTGATCATTCTCATGACGTGATGTTCTCAGCTTGTGCCATGTTTTATCCACGAATGATATCCTCTTCAGCTTTGATTTTATTTACCTTTGTACCATAACAATTTTATTACCAACCTCCTCCTACCACCGTTTATACCTTATCCAAGCCAACAGTTATCATTGTATCTCCTTGTTATTGTTTTGTCTCCATGTTATCGGTGCCCTTAGAACAGTTTGGAATTTTTTTTTAAAGATAAAGTAAATCTACCAACACAGAAGCCCTTTCAGCATTAGAGTTATCTTCTCTTGATGGGTTACCCTCCCCTGCATACACATTAATTGTCCAGTCTGCAGAATACTAGACCCAAATCGCATGTTTGCTCAACTCAGCGATCTACAGACTGCCAGTCTCCAACACCCCCCCCCCCCCCCCCCCCCCCCCCCCCCCACCCCACAATCTTTCCTCCTCTGTCCTGGAGTGAAAAAGTACTTTGCAGTCTTGTTTAGTTATTCTTATTCTACCTGGAATGTAGATGCACTTAAGCATTGTTTTATTTTAACATTAGTTCAACGTAGGTGTACACGCACAAATACATACATATATACACATACTATCATTATTTGACAAATCAAAGCCAATGGGAGGGCCCACTGAGGATCAAACTGATAATGTGAAATATGGTTGTCTTGAGAATGTATATTTACATTCAGCTTGGTGTGTGAGTGAGCGCACTTTATGGACATCCGGTTGCTGGTTTCTGTTGCTAGAGACAAACTGTAGACGTGGGTTTCTTGTGAGGAGAAAGAGGTCAGTGCCAGCTATTACCCTGTGAACATACAGAAACTAATGTCTGCTGTTTGAGCAAGGGGTCAGCACCTTTGTTTTAACATGGACACAACTTGTGCAGATGTAGAGAGCAAACTTCCACACAACCCACAGAGTTCTGCACAACCCACAAACTTCTACACAACCCACAGACTTCCCCACAACTAGGTTTTAAATATTTGTCTGGAAGAAATTAGCACCTTTGTTTTAACATGGACACAACTTGTGCAGATGTAGAGAGCAAACTTCCACACAACCCACAGAGTTCTGCACAACCCACAAACTTCTACACAACCCACAGACTTCCCCACAACTAGGTTTTAAATATTTGTCTGGAAGAAATTAGCAACACTAAACCTGGGGGAATCTTCTGTGATAAAGTCGTGTGTCAATGTTGTAATACATTTGTCTGGTAGATGACTCAATGTGGTGTTTGTGAAGAACACAGACAAGTTAGTGTGGTTGTCCTTTGTTCTTATGTGGGTCTGCTGGTGTCTTGTCTCCTGATATGAGTTTGTTGATAAGTTGCCTTACAGATTGTTCATTTCATAATACTAGCTGCTGTCAGATGATGTTTAAAAAGTAATTTATGAAAGGATGAATTTGTAAAAGCAAACATAAATGTTATCATAAAGCGGTTACATACAAGTTAGGCTTATGCTATGCATGAATCCATAGATTAGGCACTGTTGGAAGTAGAAGAAAGAAGAAGAGACCAGAGGACCCACTAAACAACATTCAAATTGAAAGCAAAGTTACCCAACTGGGATTCGAACGTCACCTCCAAATGAAGACAGCACCTCGCTACAGGAACAAGAGTTGTCAAGTTGCTCAAGCATCAAAGATTACTTGTTCTTGCAGCGAGCCACTGTCATCATTTGGAGGTGACAGGTTCAAATCCGGGTGGGGTAACTATAATTTTCTATTTTTTATGTTGTCGAGTAGGTCCTCTAGTCTTTCCTTTTTTTCTTCTACTCCTATAAGTGCCAATCAACACATGTGGATTTATTTATGAGTTGTTTTAGTGGCCTCAAAAGACTCCCCAGTTGTATTTTCATGGATACATAGACCATGTTACGCCAGCAAATGCAAACACTGTTTTTGTAGAATCACAACTGGGTACCATCTGCTAGGAAACGAAGCCATCATGTATTGATATCACCCAGTCTGTGGTTACACAGGCTGCTAAAGGCTGGAAACTCAGGGAGTTGCCAAGCTGTACCGTTCATTAGTAATGACTAATAATGTGACAGAACTCATGGAAAATAGAAATGCAACATTTATGCATAGTGGGAGAAAGAAGAATACAATTACAGATCAGACAAAATAGAACATACTATGCTTCAGTAACCAGCTCTCCAACAAACTCTTGTGATGAAATACTCAAAAAAGACATACATTTTGACAAGCCATATAAGCAGTGTCATTATTTCTCTGTCACTTTGCGTAAAAGGTCACTTCAGCAAAACTGTAGAGGAATACTGTTCCACTATAGTCATGGACAGTGAGAAAATATCCACAAAACGAGTTTTCTGCCAGGCCACACTTCAGGTTTCCTCAGAGTTTTAATTTGTATTTCATTGAAATATTGTATTGATGAAAGTAGTTACACGGTGGTGTTGTTACTGTTACCTATACAGGACTATTCTGCAGTGAAAGTCTCAACATCTATTTTATTGTTTATATTCGTTATCACAACTAGGGGTGGCCCTAGACAACAATTGTAAGGGGAGCTAACAATGGTAATTTCCTTCCAGAGAACAGCGTAGTTTCCCTTGATTTGTGTTTTGATTTGATACTTTGATTTAGACACAAATAAAGTGTTGGTTAGATAAGCTACATCTAGACTTTTGTTTTCTTATTTATGTTTCCTCTTTACCCGTGGCCACGTGGCATAGTCGAGACAGAAACATGGAGTTGTTCCACGACTCTGGTGATTGAGTGAAGTGGCAAAACATGACCGACACGCTTATCGGCATGGCATATGATGGATGTACTTTTTTTTTTTACCTCTTTCGTGTTATCTTTTTATTTCTATGTCTCTATTTCTTATTTTCTTTCTGTCTCTCTGAACTTTCTTTTCCTTTTTTGTTTTGTTATTATCTTACTGTCTCTCAGAAATATCCCTCTTCTTTCTAATTCTTTGATCAACAATACGTTCTAACCAGTGTTTGTGTACCCAAAATTGTACGATTATCTGTATGTAAATGTTTGTAGTTTTCTCATGATTACTGCTGCTGTGTTAAAGAGAGGTGACAAATTCACCTACACGCATGTTAGAGTGTCTTGTAGGTGTTCACTATTAGTGAAACTAATGTTCACCGTAACGATTTCTTCTACTGATAAATGTCAATCAGCCTCAATAGGGCATCTTGAATGATGAGATAGTTTGTTACATTGTGCTTCAAATAAAGGCATAGCTACAACCCATGGTGGTAAGACCAGGGATGAAGTTATACCTCTCCAGAGCACAAAGCCTGGGCTGAATTGCATAGACCATAAGTTGTGCATGCAATATGATCCCTCTCTCGGCCTACCTTTACTCCAGAGGAAAGGTAACACCAATAGATCTGGAACAAAAATAAGCTGCAGAAGCTGCCGGATTACCAAAGCAATGATCTATCTAAAGAGGACAAAAGCCAATCAATAAAACGAGATACTGAGGACACAGCAACAACAAGGTGAAGACACTGAACTAACCAGGAATAAATTCACACAGGACTTTTTATTTCCGTGCTCTGAATAACAAAATAACAATTAGTAAACAGATGGTGAAGCTGTTTATACTGGGCTTGTGGAATATGAGATGAGATGAGAAACAGACAATGAAGTTTTAATTAATGACTTAATTGCTTCAAGAAGTGATAAAACAGTCGATGCCAAGCATCTGGGTTATCCAGGTAGCAGGGATGACTGGCTCCCTCTATGGGAGCATAAGTGCTGTTGGGCAAGTTACTGAGATCTGCCGTACTCTCCTTGCCGTTGACAGTGTCACTGGTGCCAACCAGGACGAGGGTTGGAATCTGTAAGATGGTTGACAAAGTTGATAATGTCTAGAAGTTGGCAGTGTCTAGAAGCTTATATCTTAAAGCATCATATAAAGACATTTGAGAACATTGGAGAAAAGTGAACATTGGAGAAAAGTTAACAAAGACACTTAGAGACAGCTTACAGAAGATGAGACCAAATACACTCAGAGACAGCATAAGATATCAGGGACACTCAAAGACAGCTTATAGAATAAGAAACCAAAGACACTTAAAGAAAGCATATAGAATAAGAAACCAAAGACACCCAGAGACAGCCAACACTGCATGAGACCACAGTTAATAACATTATGAGGTAGAATGACCATCACCATTCCTCACCACATCCTTTTCCCATAGAAATATTTAGTTCCTAGTTCTCTAGACGTGATCGACCCCACTTTCGAAATTATAACAGAAAATCTGTCCAATGTTGAGGATTTCCCTGGGACTTGAGTGTTGGTGAGTCAGTGCTCTACCCACTCTGCTACATTGACTTTCAAGTTAAACTATTATGCGTCACCATCGTCATCATGTAGTAGGTTTTGCAGAACGTCGCTCTCATCATGGCCAGGTGAACAGTTTCTCAGTGACCTGCCAGTTGTCCCACTTCACACACCCTCATGCCCCAGGTGTCCAGTGTTCTGTGTCCATCTTCATGCCGGTCGAGCCCCGCCTATTCTTCCAGGGACCACGCCTTCCATCACGGCTTTTTTCCAAACCAATGTGATGTTTTAACAGAGTCAGTGCCAAATAAAATGGTTTCAACCAAATAAAAATTGTGGGGCAAAAAATTTGAAGTAGGAGTGTCTCACAGTTATGACTTAGAAGTACTTAATATGGTTGCAGATATGTTGTATTATAATGCAATGGCAAAATGTTGGTGATATATAGGCCCATGGCAGATACAGTAAGTCACATGAGAATCATCCCATGGCACTTAGTCAACCTGAGAATCATCCCATGGCACTTAGTCAGCCTGAGAATCATCCCATGGCACTTAGCCTGAGAATCATCCCATGGCAATTAGTCAGCCTGAGAATCATCCCATGGCACTTAGCCTGAGAATCATCCCATGGCACTTAGTCTGAGAATCATCCCATGGCACTTAGCCAGCCTGAGAATCATCCCATGGCACTTAGCCTGAGAATCATCCCATGACAATTAGTCAGCCTGAGAATCATCCCATGGCACTTAGCCTGAGAATCATCCCATGGCAATTAGCCAGCCTGAGAATCATCCCATGGCACTTAGCCTGAGAATCATCCCATAGCACTTAGTCAGCCTGAGAATCATCCCATGGCACTTAGCCTGAGAATCATCCCATGGCACTTAGTCAGCCTGAGAATCATCCCATGGCACTTAGCCTGAGAATCATCCCATGGCAATTAGTCAGCCTGAGAATCATCCCATGGCACTTAGCCTGAGAATCATCCCATGGCACTTAGCCTGAGAATCATCCCATGACACTTAGCCTGAGAATCATCCCATGGCAATTAGTCAGCCTGAGAATCATCCCATGGCACTTAGCCTGAGAATCATCCCATGGAAATTAGCCAGCATGAGAATCATCCCATGGCACTTAGCCTGAGAATCATCCCATGGCACTTAGCCTGAGAATCATCCCATGGCACTTAGCCAGCCTGAGAATCATCCCATGGCACTTAGCCTTAGAATCATCCCATGGCACTTAGTCAGCCTGAGAATCATCCCATGGCACTTAGCCTGACAATCATCCCATGGCACTTAGCCAGCCTGAGAATCATCCCATGGCACTTAGCCAGCCTGAGAATCATCCCATGGCACTTAGCCTGAGAATCATCCCATGACACTTAGTCAGCCTGAGAATCATCCCATGGCACTTAGCCTGAGAATCATCCCATGGCACTTAGCCAGCCTGAGAATCATCCCATGGCACTTAGCCAGCCTGAGAATCATCCCATGGCACTTAGCCAGCCTGAGAATCATCCCATGGCACTTAGCCAGCCTGAGAATCATCCCATGGCACTTAGCCAGCCTGAGAATCATCCCATGGCACTTAGCCAGCCTGAGAATCATCCCATGGCACTTAGCCAGCCTGAGAATCATCCCATGGCACTTAGCCAGCCTGAGAATCATCCCATGGCACTTAGCCAGCCTGAGAATCATCCCATGGCACTTAGCCAGCCTGAGAATCATCCCATGGCACTTAGCCAGCCTGAGAATCATCCCATGGCACTTAGCCAGCCTGAGAATCATCCCATGGCACTTAGTCAGCCTGAGAATCATCCCATGGCACTTAGTTAATATTCCCAATGTGTTCCAGTGTCAGAGACATGATGTTTATGAGCCAGCTCTCGTCACTGTTCAACTCTTGTAGAATATCAGTGTTGTTCATCTTGGTCCATGATATTCTCAGAACTCTGCTACATTTAAATTGGAAAGCCCCAAATTTCTGTTTCCAAAAAAGGTCCATAATTCACATCCTATGTTGGCATAGGAAAGCTGCATGACCTCAACAACTGTATGTTAATGTGTTTGCTGCTGTTGTGCCATAAGTTCTGAATACTGGCTAACTTCTACATTGCCATGTCCAGTCTACAGATGACTTCTTTGAACACTCCCTTTTGCTATTGGTTATGCAGGCTAAACATTCACTCTGTCATGTGCCGCTTGAAGTGGTTCAAAAAACTACCCCACATTTACCAATTTACAGTGGCTCCATTAGCTGACACTCTACAAGTCACATCTGATCATCTGTGTGTTGACATGTGGCGGAATGTTCAAGTGTATGTCAATCTGAAGCAGTTAGTTTCAAATGACTATTTCCAGACATGACCAGAAATTTACTCTCAAAATAATCTTGTACCAAAGGCATTGTTTCAGTACTTACACTAAAAGTTACAGAGAAATCATTAACCTGAGAAGTTTAAGCATTGTACCTGACTTTTTTTGAACTGACCAACAAACTTTGATGTCAGGACTGGAGCCACCGGAACATATCCCACGGCTCGATCTGTGCTACTGCTGGGGTCATCAAACAAGTAGGGCAGGGAAAAAGCTCCACTCATTGATGGGGACACAATCACCGGACGTGTGAGCTTGAGAACGGAGATCAGTGACCCCAGAAATTCCGCATTATGCTCGGGTTCCAGGATGTTTGTGCTCTGACCATAACCTTGAGTGAGTACAGGAACAAATCATATGATTCTTCAGAAAATCATGACAAATCTGTTACGGACAGTTAGAGAAAAAATCATAGAATTCTTCAGAAAATCTTAACAAATCTGAAATAGAGATTCAGGAAATGAAACCATAGAATTCTGCAGACATTGGTGTTGCAGAAGCATGCCGACAAATCTGCCTTGGACAGTCAGAACGAATAATGAACATCTGTCTGCTGGGAGTGTTTTTAAAGGCTGAGGGGTAAATTACATATATCCAAACTCTCACAGTTCAGTGCACAGGCAGAAACTACAGTAAGTACATCTTCCCAGGCCAGGAGACATACTGAGATATGGGTCTAGTCTCGTATATGTAGACCGGTCAGCACTCCATGGTTGATGGAGCGTACAGGCCAGATTGGTTATTTCACCATTGACAGACAAACATCCCTTGCCCTAGAATGGTTATTTCACCACTGACAGACAAAACCCCTTGCCCTAGAATGGTTATTTCACCATTGACAGACAAAACCCCTTGCCCTAGAATGGTTATTTCACCATTGACAGACAAAACCCCTTGCCCTAGAATGTTTATTTCACCACTGACAGACAAACATCCCTTGCCCTAGAATGGTTATTTCACCATAGACAGACAAACATCCCTTGCCCTAGAATGGTTATTTCACCATTGACAGACAAACATGCCTTGCCCTAGAATGGTTATTTCACCACTGACAGACAAAATCCCTGTGCTCTAGAATGGTTACTTCACCACTGACAGACAAAACCCCTGTGCTCTAGAATGGTTACTTCACTACTGACAGACAAAATCCCTTGCCCTAGAATGGTTACTTCACCACTGACAGACAAAACCCCTGTGCTCTAGAATGGTTACTTCACCACTGACAGACAAAATCCCTTGCCTTAGAATGGTTACTTCACCACTGACAGACAAAATCCCTTGCCTTAGAATGGTTACTTCACCTCTGACAGACAAAACAACCTGTGCTCTAGAATGGTTACTTCACCACTGACAGACAAAACCCCTGTGCTCTAGAATGGTTACTTCACCACTGACAGACTAAACCCCTGTGCTCTAGAATGGTTACTTCACCACTGACAGACAAAATCCCTTGCCTTAGAATGGTTACTTCACCACTGACAGACAAAATCCCTTGCCTTAGAATGGTTACTTCACCTCTGACAGACAAAACACCTGTGCTCTAGAATGGTTACTTCACCACTGACAGACAAAACCCCTGTGCTCTAGAATGGTTACTTCACCACTGACAGACAAAACCCCTGTGCTCTAGAATGGTTACTTCACCACTGACAGACTAAACCTAGAAGTAGTAGCACACTTGAGCTCATAGCGAGCCAGTGGGGAAAAAAACAGCTCTAGTTATAATCAAGTCAAGGACCTTTACCCCCTGACCTTGATGCAGACTGGGTATATTGTACTAGCCTCATATTTGTATAGACCAGAGTTCGATATGTAATAGGGGTTAATATCAAGCTGGTCTGTCAGCCCAGAGGGTGCGTGTTGGGATCTCCTTCAAGGTCAGAATTTGTTAGAAATTGACTTTGGCTCCCTGGTTTCCCCAGCCTAACATGGCTACTAGGAAATGTCCTGGCAAGTAAAGGTGGATGGTATTATATTGACCACTACATCCACTGACCACTACATCCACTGACCACTATATCCATTGACCACTATATCCACAGACCACTATATCCATTGACCACTATATCCATTGACCACTATATCCATTGACCACTATATCCACAGACCACTATATCCATTGACCACTTTATCCATTGACCACTATATCCATTGACCACTATATCCATTGACCACTATATCCATTGACCACTATATCCACAGACCACAATATCCACAGACCACTATATCCACTGACCACTATATCCATTGACCACTATATCCACTGACCACTATATCCACTGACCACTATATCCATTGACCACTATATCCACAGACCACTATATCCATTGACCACTACATCCATTGACCACTATATCCATTGACCACTATATCCATTGACCACTATATCCATTGAGTACTGCACGGACTATGAAAATATGGCTCTAGCGCCATGTACCCAACACAGCTCAGGGCGTGGAAGAGGATCCATCTTGGGAGGAGTTGACCTGGGAGCCAGGTTATTTTAAAATAAAATCCCCACCATGATGCAGATTCAACCGCATGACTACCGGATCGGAAAGGCAAGCTGCTTAGCCACGGGCTGCTGCAGCTCTGTTAAGTGGTGAGATAGTAGATCTCGATCTAGTCTTCTTAGATGAGGTTGAACAGCTGAAGGTCCTGTGTGCAAGCTGCTGACGTTAAACATCCCACAGCAAATAGTAGGCCATATGGCAACTGCCCTGGCATAATTATTAGAATTAGAAACCTACCCATGAGTAGCCCGCTCCATGGCAAAGTGGTTATGGATGCTGTTTGTAATCCCACATATCCCATTCTAAACATAGGTGTCGGCGATTTGGCAGCAGACCACCTTACATTGATTCTTTATGACATGGTATGGGTGCCGATCGTTCAGAAAGCAATAGCAAACTACAGAACATAAACTTGCCCATGAATCAAGAACAACCAAAAAATGTTGGGGTTGACTGCTATGTCCTGAAAAGGACATGCAGCTGACTTTTAACCCATGAGACAGCAGAGTTCGTTACCTTGGACACTATGTATAGGAGGTCAATTTCACACAAATGCATGCCGAAGTCACACACATTGACCCCTGAGATGTTGTCACGATTCTGGATGTTAGGGGCTGTTGTGTCTTGGGTTTGGCTGCTGACTATCTACTCAAACATGACAGCACAACTCACGTCAGTCCATCAACAAGTCCATCACACCATATGAGGAGAACGACAACTTCTTTATTGTCGGTAAGCATCATGAAACGTTACAGAATGCAGAGGATGATCAAGGCTTCAGTCCGTCACATGCTACTCTCATTCACGCCTGAGTCTTACAAATCAACCTTACACAATTGGGTGGACTATGGGCAGCGGAGTGTGAACTCGCCTGTGTGGGTAGTGTCAATGTGTCTAGGTATAATCAACATGACCCCAACCTCCTCGCGTGCTTTACTAATGAATCGTTTGGCATTACCTGTTAAGAAGCATCACTCCGATCTCTCAAACCGTAAGCTGGCAACCACCCTGAACTGGTGTCTTGCTTCCACGAATGCAGGAGCCTAAAACATGTCTTGTGTCTTGGCCGGCTAAACACTCACTCACTGACGACAACCGTTTGGTTGTCAATATCTACGCACTTGTGACGTCTGCTTTGTTCCGTCCAAGTGCTTTCTTGTGCTTATTTCCTTGCTTCGTCTAATTCCCTGTTCTGGTGCACTTGCTTACTCTTTTAACTCTATCTGGCTGTCATTCGAGCCATGACAGATGTACATAATTAGGTGGAATACACTCCCCTCAAAAAACGGAAGAATATGAGGAAGAAAACTGCGAAAGAGGAGAACAAAAAAGATGATGAGGAGGAAGAAAGTGAAGGAGGAGAACAAAAAAGATGAGGAGGAAGAAGAAGAATCCAGCATGCTTAGTTTGGTTCTGACTTGTATGATTCCAACAGATTTGTATCCATACCTGGCAAGTCAACAGCAACTGCCCGATAGCCCCAGTTTGCCACATGATGCAGAGATCTGATTTGCAGCCAGTTCTTGGAGGAAAACCTCATTCCATGCAGGAATAGAACATCAAGTTCACACTCCACATCTTTCCTTCTCACTTGTTCCGTGTAGATCTTTACAATCTGGGTTTACATATTACAGCTTATTCAACATAAATCTGGTACAGTGGGTGAAATGTGTAGTCATGAAAACTTGGTGTAATACAAAGAAATTAACAATAACAAAGTTGGTGTAATACAAAGAAATGAATCATAACAAAGTTGGTGTAACACAAAGAAATGAACAACAACAAAGTTGGTGTAATACAAAGAAATTAACAACGACAAAGTTAGTGTAATACTAAGAAAATAATAACAAAGTTGGTGTAATACAAAGAAATGCACAATGATAAAGTTGGTGTAATGCAAAGAAATGCACAAAACCAGGAGGTTATCAAGATGATGGGAGAATAATGTGGAAGCAGACCAGTATCATGAATATGAGTTGAAGATCATCAGAGATATACAGGGGGAAGAGAAGGAGAGAGAGAAAGACGTGGTGGGTGTGTAGTAGGGTGGGGTGTGTGTGTGTGTGTGTGTGTGTGGGGGGGGGGGGGGGGGGAGTCATAATGTGTTTGTAAATAAGCACATTCAAGACTTGTAAGATTGAAACAGAAGAAGGTATATAGCAATGAATTATAATAGAGCAAAGATAACTATGCAACTGCATCATACACTGACGTAAAGATAACAATGAAACTATATCTAATAATGATGTAAAGATAACAATGAAACTATATCTAATAATGATGTAAGAGAACTATAAAATTATATCTAACAATGACTAATGATGATGTAATGAAACCATACCCAGCAACAAATAATGAGTGTGTAATGAAACTGTACATAACAATGAACAGATTCTAGATCTAGCTCAATGATTTCAGCTTCTATGGCAAAGCTGGTACTGACAATAATTATGAGAAGAGGGAGAAACAGGATTAAATCAGAAATGAGTGATCCACAATGTGAATTTTAAGAGTTAACTGATTCAGTCATCATCATCTTCCACTTTTGCTGTCAAGCGTCGTGGGGAGGATTAATTGGTGTTCTAGCGACCAATGGGTGGCACTGGATAGTGTCATTCCGTGAGATTGTAGAATGACTTTGATCTCGTCAATACATTTTCTTCTTGGGATCCTCTAACTCTCATATCAGATGCTTTGTAATATAGGGCAGTACTGGTAGTTGATGATGTTGCATTCTAACGAGATGGCCAAACCATTTGATCTTCTGTCTTTCAATAAATGTGGCACAAGGTGTTGATCCCACTGTCTGTCTGATATCATTTCTTACTCGGTATCGGATTGTTAAGTTGGCAGCGCTCCTCAGGCATCTCATCTCACAGTTGATTTTGCGTAAGTGTGATTTGGATAATGTCCAAGTTTGACTTTGGTAGCATAGGGTTGGTAGTAATAGTAGTAGTAGTAGGCCTCTTTCAGTCCTAAAGGACTATAGAGTTGTACCGCTGGGGAGGCACCTGACAGCACTGCTGGTAACTGTATAGTCCAATGCGAGAGTGACAATCCCTGTCACAGTTTCCGCATCTGTAAGACAAGGCTGTTCCTGCAGTAAGTGACTGCATTTTATGCCTGTGCCTCCTATCCTCAAACTGAGGATAGGGTTGGTATGAATGTGCTATTTATTACCTATCGTTTTGCGGACATATGTATGCTTGGATGTTTCAGTATGATAGTTGACATGTAAGAGTACTTGAGAAGCATGATTATCTACACTAGTCAGCAAGGCACTAGATGATGATTACGAAGGCCATTGATTTTATCATTGACCTTTCATTGGGAGGTTTCACTGACAATAGTTTCACCCACTGTTCCCCTTCCCCATCTATTCAGTCAGTCTTCTCGTGTTGTTTGTGAGAATCTGTTGGACTCTTCTCATACCACAAGGCTCTTGATTGGCAAATCTATCAGCCTTCTCATTTCATATTAGAACACATTAATTGGGAATCACCTGTAATTTTATATTTATACTGATATAGTATTTTGGCAAATCTGTCAGTTTCCTCATTTCCTATGAGAATGTTGTGGCTGGGAATCCCCTGGAATGTTGCACAGATAGAGCTGGATGTCCTCATATTGGTTGACAAAGAGATCAAACAAATGAAATGGTTAAAGCAACATGCATAACTGGCTGAAGAAACTGAGAAGTTGGTTGGTTTTGCTGTGTCCCTAGAAAATTAAACAATGAAAGTGAGGCATATACTAAAACAAACCTATAACAAAACAGAATTGATAAATTCCTAACATAAACATTCATGATTTTCAAGGATAACTAAGACAAATAAATGAAGAACTGACTTTGTTGGCCACAGGGACTTCAACAGTTTTTGATTCTGCAACAAGAAATGATTCTCTTGTTGCATCCAAGTCTGGGGGCGGTGGAAGGCTGGTGAAGTCCAGTGATTTGTTCATGTGTGAACTCATGGTGTCTCTTGTCTGTGGAAAGTATAAGTCACAGTTCAAGACATCCGCATAAAATGCATGGGCTGAATTAAGGAAAACTGCTTCAAAGCTGTAAACTAAATACAAACAAATAAAAACATCATCATCATCATCATCAAGTGCCGTGCCGGTTGGTGTAGGCGTTCATGGCTCTCCACAGATCTCAGTCTTTGGTGTTCTGGATCAACTCTGCTGATGATATTCCTCCATGCCACCGTCTCAGTCCGTCCAGCATCATTTCTCTTGGTCTGCCTCTGCCTCTCTTCCCCTCGATCTTTCCAGTTGTCACGATGTTCTCCAATGCCTCTCTTCTCATCACATGACCAAAGAAAGATGTTTGTCTCTTTCTTATTGTTGTATATAGCGTTCTAGTTTCATTAGCCTCTTTCAGGCAATTGTTGTTAGTTACTCTGGCAGTCCAAGGAATTCGCAACATTCGTCTTAAAAACCACATCTCTGTTGCTTCTAAGTTCTTCCTAATTTGTTCATTTACATTCCAAGATTCGCTGCCATACAGCAAAACTGGTTCTATATAGCATTTTATACTCTCTTTCTTACATTCATTGATAGCGACTTATTGCATAAGATACTCTTCATTTTCTGAAATGCTGTCTTTGCCTGCCCTATTCTGCTCTTAATCTCTTTTGTACATCTTCCATCTGATGTTATAAGTGCCCCTAGGTATTTAAAATTATCCACTTGGTTGAGAATTTCCCCTTCTATTTCTATGTCACATTTTGGCGTCCCCATTTTCTTTGATATCACCATTGTTACTGTTTTCTTGATATTCAAGGACAGTCCTTTCTGTGCACTCTCTGTTACTACACTGTCCAACAATTGTTGTAGGTCTGTTGCATTATCCGCTACCAATACTGTGTCATCTGCATAGCGTATATTGTTTATATTATATCCTCCGATTAGTATTCCTGGCTTCTCTTTGATCTCTCTCATTATTACTTCGCTATACAGGGAGAAGAGATCGGGTGACAAGACACACCCCTGTCGTACTCCTAGCTTTATCTGTTCGTAACTACCCTCTTTATTTCCCATTTTAATTGCTGCTACTTGGTTCCAGTATATATTCTTTATTATTCTTAAATCTTTCCCATCAATGTTGATATCTTCCAACATTTTAATCAGCTCATCATGTTTTACTTTATCAAATGCCTTAGTATAATCTATGAAGCATAAATATATGTCTCTTTGTTTCTCTATTGATCTTTCTATTAGTGTTCGTAATATATATATTGCATTGTTTGTACCCTTTCCTTCCATAAAACCATACTGTTCTTCACTAATTTCCATGTTTATTTTCTTTCTTGTTCTTCTCATTATAATTCTGAGTAGAAGCTTAGTGACATGGTTTATGAGGTTAGTTGTACGAAAATCTTCACAATCAATTGCTCCTGGTCTTTTTGGTATAGCTATAAATACAGATTTCAGCATATCACTGGGTATAAAAACAACATGAGATTGTTATTTGTCATTGTAAGGCAAAAATAACTAAGTTCTTTACTGCAAGCACAATCTATGTGTCTCTACTTGTAAACTACTTGTAAACTACCTGTAGACTACTTGTAAACAGCTTGTAAATTACTGGTAAACCACTTGTCAACTACTTGTAAACTACTTGTAAAGAACTTGTAAACTACCTGTAAAATACTAGTAAACTACCTGTAAATACTAGTAAACAACGTGTAAACTACTAGTAAACTATGTGTAAACTACATGTAAACTACTTGAAAACCACCTGTAAACTACTTGTAAACTATCTGTAAACTACTTGTAAACTATCCGTAAACTACTTGTAAACACTTTATAAACTACTAGTTAACCACTAGTTAACCACTAATAAACAACTTGCAACCTACTCGTAAAGATGTCACAGTCGTGTACTGCTCAGTGCTTCCACATCTAGTCCTAGCTATCATACAAATATACAATGGTACTATCCAGGACAGTGTGTGTCTGTGTATGGCCTGTGTGTTGCTGGCCCATACAAGTTGTGAGAGGTAACCGAAGAGGGCTGGCAGGGAACTGGCTTCCCCACCACATACAAAACTTTAGCTGTAAGATCAAACCAGTCATGAACAAGTCTAAAGAAAAGAGGGAAAATACCATGCGAACCAATGACACAATTCGAAGGTCATAAGGAGTGTGGATCGATGACTTACCTCTTTTCACCTAGGAAAATCACCAGAGTTAGCATCTGGAATGTTACAACTGTCTATGAATTGGGAAAAACAACACAAGTGGTTGGTGAAATTAAACATTATAAGATGAGCATTTCAGCATTATGCAAACAAGATGGAATGGAGCAAGAAAAATGCTTCTACACACAGGTGAAACAGTGCTGGGCTCAAGCCCCTCACAGTGAAGTAGTGTGCAATACTATCCAAAGAGGCAGAGAAGGCACTAATAGAGTTGGAAGCAGTGAGTTCTTGAATAATAACATCCACATTTAGAATCCACATAAAGAAGTATATGTAAATGTTATTCAGGGTTCAACACTGACAAATCATGAAAATGAATATGGTAAGGAAGAATATCACATGAAACTTCAAAGTATTGTAGGTAATCCAATAAATAGCAATGTAACATTTTGATGGGTGACCTAAATGCCAAAAAGGTAGTATAACACAGGGTACGAAGAGATCATGGGTAAATAGACTTGAAGTTAGACTAACAGCAGCTAGTTACCTAAGTTAGCTAGTTGCATATCCTTTACAGGACGTCACAGTCAGCCCCAGCATGTTTTGGCTGTTTGTGATTTCTTGGCAAATTTATGTTCAGTAGTTTGCAATTGTTTTCTGAATGACCGGAACTAATATCATAGTATGAAAACCAATGCAAATCGCCCGCAGCTGTGTTTTGAACATGGTATGTAGGATTACGAACTGTGTCCATAATTCCTTGACTGCAGAACCGGTAGACTTGAGGTAATGAAATAAAATAGAGAATTATTCACCCAATTTTTTTTATAATCACGATGTCATAGGAGGAAGTATTTTACACATAATACAATACATAATGTAAAATTAGTATCACCAGACGGATGGAAGTCAGGCACAGAAAAAATAATCATATCTGTATCTACCAGAAATGTACATCATCTTGACAATTTAGAAGAGTTTTTAGAAGTGCACATGTACATTCAAATTAACATCTGTGGATTAGTGATAAATGAAGCTAAAACTAAGGAGATGCATAATATCATATAAACATGGAATCAATACAATGTGGGATATCTGATAAATGTAGAAACTAATGAACAATTTATGGACATTGTCTCTAAAAAATCCCAGGTCCTGCAACAGCTAGTAGATGAGATGAACATTGTCTCTAATAAATCCCAGGTCCTGTAACAGCTAGTAGATGAGATGAACATTGTCTCTAATAAATCCCAGGTCCTGTAACAGCTAGTAGATGAGATGGACATTGTCTCTAATCAATCTCAGGTCCTGTAACAGCTAGTAGATGAGATGGACATTGTCTCTAATAAATCCCAGGTCCTGTAACAGCTAGTAGATGAGATGGACATTGTCTCTAATAAATCCCAGGTCCTGCAACAGCTAGTAGATGAGATGGACATTGTCTCTAATCAATCCCAGGTCCTGTAACAGCTAGTAGATGAGATGGACATTGTCTCTAATCAATCTCAGGTCCTGCAGCAGCTAGTAGATGAGATGGACATTGTCTCTAATCAATCTCAGGTCCTGTAACAGCTAGTAGATGAGATGGACATTGTCTCTAATAAATCCCAGGTCCTGTAACAGCTAGTAGATGAGATGGACATTGTCTCTAATAAATCCCAGGTCCTGCAACAGCTAGTAGATGAGATGGAAATTGTCTCTAATCAATCCCAGGTCCTGTAACAGCTAGTAGATGAGATGGACATTGTCTCTAATCAATCTCAGGTACTGCAGCAGCTAGTAGATGAGATGGACATTGTCTCTAATCAATCCCAGGTCCTGCAACAGCTAGTAGATGAGATGGACATTGTCTCTAATAAATCTCAGGTCCTGTAACAGCTAGTAGATGAGATGGACATTGTCTCTAATCAATCTCAGGTCCTGCAGCAGCTAGTAGATGAGATGGACATTGTCTCTAATCAATCTCAGGTCCTGTAACAGCTAGTAGATGAGATGGACATTGTCTCTAATCAATCTCAGGTCCTGTAACAGCTAGTAGATGAGATGGACATTGTCTCTAATAAATCCCAGGTCCTGTAACAGCTAGTAGATGAGATGAACATTGTCTCTAATCAATCCCAGGTCCTGTAACAGCTAGTAGATGAGATGGACATTGTCTCTAATAAATCCCAGGTCCTGTAACAGCTAGTAGATGAGATGGACATTGTCTCTAATCAATCTCAGGTCCTGCAGCAGCTAGTAGATGAGATGAACATTGTCTCTAATCAATCTCAGGTCCTGCAACAGCTAGTAGATGAGATGGACATTGTCTCTAATAAATCCCAGGTCCTGCAGCAGCTAGTAGATGAGATGGACATTGTCTCTAATAAATCCCAGGTCCTGCAGCAGCTAGTAGATGAGATGGACATTGTCTCTAATCAATCCCAGGTCCTGCAACAGCTAGTAGATGAGATGGACATTGTCTCTAATAAATCTCAGGTTCTGTAACCAGCTAGTAGATGAGATGGACATTGTCTCTAATCAATCTCAGGTCCTGCAACAGCTAGTAGATGAGATGGACATTGTCTCTAATCAATCTCAGGTCCTGTAACAGCTAGTAGATGAGATGGACATTGTCTCTAATCAATCTCAGGTCCTGCAACAGCTAGTAGATGAGATGGACATTGTCTCTAATCAATCTCAGGTCCTGCAACAGCTAGTAGATGAGATGGACATTGTCTCTAATCAATCTCAGGTCCTGTAACAGCTAGTAGATGAGATGGGCATTGTCTCTAAAATCTCAGGTCCTGTAACAGCTAGTAGATGAGATGGACATTGTCTCTAATCAATCTCAGGTCCTGCAACAGCTAGTAGATGAGATGGACATTGTCTCTAATCAATCTCAGGTCCTGCAACAGCTAGTAGATGAGATGGACATTGTCTCTAATCAATCTCAGGTCCTGTAACAGCTAGTAGATGAGATGGACATTGTCTCTAATCAATCTCAGGTCCTGCAGCAGCTAGTAGATGAGATGGACATTGTCTCTAATCAATCCCAGGTCCTGCAACAGCTAGTAGATGAGATGGACATTGTCTCTAATAAATCTCAGGTCCTGTAACAGCTAGTAGATGAGATGGACATTGTCTCTAATAAATCTCAGGTCCTGTAACAGCTAGTAGATGAGATGGACATTGTCTCTAATAAATCCCAGGTCCTGTAACAGCTAGTAGATGAGATGGACATTGTCTCTAATAAATCCCAGGTCCTGTAACAGCTAGTAGATGAGATGGACATTGTCTCTAATAAATCTCAGGTCCTGTAACAGCTAGTAGATGAGATGGACATTGTCTCTAATAAATCCCAGGTCCTGTAACAGCTAGTAGATGAGATGGACATTGTCTCTAATAAATCCCAGGTCCTGTAACAGCTAGTAGATGAGATGGACATTGTCTCTAATCAATCTCAGGTCCTGCAGCAGCTAGTAGATGAGATGGACATTGTCTCTAATCAATCTCAGGTCCTGTAACAGCTAGTAGATGAGATGGACATTGTCTCTAATCAATCTCAGGTCCTGTAACAGCTAGTAGATGAGATGGACATTGTCTCTAATAAATCCCAGGTCCTGTAACAGCTAGTAGATGAGATGAACATTGTCTCTAATCAATCCCAGGTCCTGTAACAGCTAGTAGATGAGATGGACATTGTCTCTAATAAATCCCAGGTCCTGTAACAGCTAGTAGATGAGATGGACATTGTCTCTAATCAATCTCAGGTCCTGCAGCAGCTAGTAGATGAGATGAACATTGTCTCTAATCAATCTCAGGTCCTGCAACAGCTAGTAGATGAGATGGACATTGTCTCTAATAAATCCCAGGTCCTGCAGCAGCTAGTAGATGAGATGGACATTGTCTCTAATAAATCCCAGGTCCTGCAGCAGCTAGTAGATGAGATGGACATTGTCTCTAATCAATCCCAGGTCCTGCAACAGCTAGTAGATGAGATGGACATTGTCTCTAATAAATCTCAGGTTCTGTAACCAGCTAGTAGATGAGATGGACATTGTCTCTAATCAATCTCAGGTCCTGCAACAGCTAGTAGATGAGATGGACATTGTCTCTAATCAATCTCAGGTCCTGTAACAGCTAGTAGATGAGATGGACATTGTCTCTAATCAATCTCAGGTCCTGCAACAGCTAGTAGATGAGATGGACATTGTCTCTAATCAATCTCAGGTCCTGCAACAGCTAGTAGATGAGATGGACATTGTCTCTAATCAATCTCAGGTCCTGTAACAGCTAGTAGATGAGATGGACATTGTCTCTAAAATCTCAGGTCCTGTAACAGCTAGTAGATGAGATGGACATTGTCTCTAATCAATCTCAGGTCCTGCAACAGCTAGTAGATGAGATGGACATTGTCTCTAATCAATCTCAGGTCCTGCAACAGCTAGTAGATGAGATGGACATTGTCTCTAATCAATCTCAGGTCCTGTAACAGCTAGTAGATGAGATGGACATTGTCTCTAATCAATCTCAGGTCCTGCAGCAGCTAGTAGATGAGATGGACATTGTCTCTAATCAATCCCAGGTCCTGCAACAGCTAGTAGATGAGATGGACATTGTCTCTAATAAATCTCAGGTCCTGTAACAGCTAGTAGATGAGATGGACATTGTCTCTAATAAATCTCAGGTCCTGTAACAGCTAGTAGATGAGATGGACATTGTCTCTAATAAATCCCAGGTCCTGTAACAGCTAGTAGATGAGATGGACATTGTCTCTAATAAATCCCAGGTCCTGTAACAGCTAGTAG
The DNA here is from genome assembly GCA_014155875.1 of Cepaea nemoralis. Classification (NCBI taxonomy): domain Eukaryota; kingdom Metazoa; phylum Mollusca; class Gastropoda; order Stylommatophora; family Helicidae; genus Cepaea; species Cepaea nemoralis. The sequence continues at coordinate 133,226 of JACEFZ010021861.1, forward strand.
ATGAGATGGACATTGTCTCTAATAAATCTCAGGTCCTGTAACAGCTAGTAGATGAGATGGACATTGTCTCTAATAAATCCCAGGTCCTGTAACAGCTAGTAGATGAGATGGACATTGTCTCTAATAAATCCCAGGTCCTGCAACAGCTAGTAGATGAGATGAGTATGGAAGACTACTGGCAGCAGATTCAAAGCAGCTAGAATAAATCAAGTATGGAAGTCCTTGGCATAAGTTAAGGTAACAAAAACACAAACAATGGATAGCACCCTAAAACTCTCAATAACAACAAAATAAGAAGGTGAAATTAAGAAAACCATATTTAAATAAAAGCCAAACTAGAGCTACTAAAGTCAGAGCCCATGAGAAATGCACTAAAACTAATAAAGAAGTTAAAACGCTGATCATCATCATCTTGTGCTATGTCGATAAGCGTGGACGGTCATGTTCTGCCATCTCACTCGATCACAAGAGTCGTGGATCAGCTCTGTGTTCTTGTCTCAACCATACCACATGGTCAAGCCATCCAGGTATTTACTTCTCTACCTTCCCCTTGTTCTCTTCCCCCTAGATTTTGCCAGTTGTCACCAAGTTCTCCAATTTATTTCTTCTCATAACGTGACTAAGACATTTTGACTGTCTATGTCTAATTTCTCTAATCAGTTTATGATTTTCATTTGTTTCTTGTAGGACTTGGTCATTGGTTTTTCTGTCTTTCCATGGTATTCTTTGCATTATCCTCAGAAACCACATTTCCACAGCCATCAGATGTTTTTAAGTCTGTTTGCTCATTGTCTACACTTCATATGGATATAAAAACACAGATTCTATGTAACACCTCAACACTCTTTTTCTGGTTGCAAATGACATCTTTTTAACACTGACAGGGGCAAATAAATGAAAATATTTAGTCAGCCCAGCAAGAGAGGCATAATAAGCAGCAGTGGGGGAAAACTCTGTACAGCACCACAAGGAAAATGTAATGCACCACAAGGAAAATAGCAGGAAAATGTAGTCCAAAAGAAAGCAGCCTGATCAAAAGTGGAATAGGGAAAGGTCTCACCAACATTAAAGATCAAATGAACAGATGGGCTGAAAATTGTGAGTAACTTGAGAATAAAGCAGTCCCACAATACTCCATTAATTCAGCTTGCAGAAGTTTAGAAAAAAAAAAAAAAAATCAAGAGAAGCCATCTAAATATAGTAAGAAATGAGAAAATATATCAAACTCCTTAAGGATGAGAAAACTCCTGGTGTATATTCATCAAGACCATAATAATAATATAATTTACTATAAATAAGCATGTCTACTGAATTACTGGATAAATTATTTAGCAGAGCTGGGGGGGGGGGGGGTATATATAACTGAGAACTCTGGAGACAACTTGTCTGAACAGAAACAATCACCAAGAGATGCAGTAGCAAATTTCTCACAGGAAGCAATTCCTCAAAAGATACAACAAACGTTTCCTGCAGGCGGCAGTTATGTGGTTGCCACTGTTCTGATTCTGTTTAATTTGTTGTCCCTTTGCCTTTCCTTTACCTGCCTTTACCTTTACAATACATACAATTTGAATTTTTACTATAATATATTAATTATATATACTAATTACTATAATTTATACTATACTGTATACACTATACTTTGAGTATGTACTGTATACTATACTTGCTCAACTCATGATCATGAAACAACGATGTACACTTTGTACAGTACATTGTACTGTCTCCGCTCCGCCAGCGGCACTCGCTTGTTGAAATAACAATCATGAGATGACATATATTAATAATATTATATTCATAACAACAAAACACAGCTAACGCGATGTTAGTCAACGTCCAACGACAAACTAACCAAAAATGAAGGAAACATTCATTCGTTTACCTGGAATCTATAAACGAAAGTACGTCTATTAATAGCAACACGGTATGTTAAGATTCTTGCAAGTTACCGCATTTCGGAATTCAAAATGAATGCAGTGCGATTAAAGTGTTCAATTTCTTGTCTCAAAAAGTAATTTATATAAAGTCTAAGATCGTGTTAAATCAAAGTTCGGCACTCTTCCGAATTCCGGTCCCAAATAGTTCCGCAGTGAATACGTGATTTTGGTATATCTTACAGAGCCTCAATGGGTCAAAGGTAATAGGTCAAAGGCAATGGGTCAAAGGCAAGTCTATGTGATGTCATCGGGACTAACTACATGACATATTTTTGTTAAACGTTCGTCGTGTTCTCAGTGGCATAGCGGTAATTATCTCCGCCTGTAACGCGGGAGACCGTGGTTCGATTCCCCACCGGCGAAATGGGGTGATTTTTTTTTTCAATTTTCATAAATTAATTAAGCGAAAGCGACAAGATAACTATGTACAAAGACAGTTATTCGGCATATTGACAAAATTAGCTAACTTTTGATTGCCTTTTTTGTAATCAATGTTATTATGTATTGTTAGAATTGATTGATTGATTGATTGATTGATCTAGGAACCGACATCACAGCATTCGGGACATTCCCATAAGCGCTCCGTCTCCATCCTCAGCAGCCAGCGAAGAGTTCCAACACTAATAGTTCCAGTAGCAATCTGATTATATGTCCGTCTCGCCTTTCCTCCGAGCGCCGAGCGTCGGCCAGAACCCCTCGTCACACCTCGTTGTCTCATTCTTACCAGACCATGGTGCTCCATCTGCTCCTCCGAGGTGTACACGTGCTCCCACAAGGCCGCAACCACGTCTGCCTTGTCCTGCATCAATACTCCACCAAATTTTGCCGAGCCAGCCAATCTGTCCGCCTGTTCATTCCCCAGCACACCGGCATGCCCAGGAGAAAAGATCCAGGTGATGCTTACTACTGTATTGTTAGAAGATTTTACTCAATGAAGAGATCCTTTGTATCGTTTTGTTTACGTTACTTTATTTTTTTTGTCTCTGTGGGAGTCTCTGTGGCGAAGTGATCAAGCCGTTTGACTCGTGCTTCGAAGGTTGTGGGTTCGATTCCGGGCCGGTTTACGAGTTAAATGATTCAGAGACTCCTGTGGGTCGTCGCTAAAAAAAGCTACGGCATTCGTGCTTTTTGCGACGCTTTCCACGCTGCGGGAAGATACCGAGCCATATGGGATAAACCCGGTGCAATGAAGTCGACCTTGTCGACTTTTAAGCGACTTTTTTTTAAAGCCGTTTAAACGCTTATTTTGCTGATGATATTCGCTCGACACCACTGCACCAGTCCATCCAACATCATTTCTGTTAGCCTCGATCGTTGGGCGGCGCTTACCAAACCCGACACCCCACATTGTGCCAACGGCTTCGGGCGGAAGAGCGCAATTGGGAGGGTATAAACATTGAGCACAACCTGTCAGCAGTGGGTTGTGCTCAATATTTAAATCTATCGTCTGTTAAGACAGTAAGTTGCCAGTGGTAGATAATACAAATTACTGTGGGAATATATGTGATTTATATTTAAGTTTGAAATATTGTTCTTATTGCTTTAGTTTATGGTGTGAGAATGCTGTAGTATGCAACTGACGAGATGCAGTGAAATAAGCCTGGCAATAATGTGTGCAGCCTGATGTTTGGTGTTTTTATTCTCCAATTTATTTACGGAAAACATTGCATTGAATGGTATAAGTGTCGGCCGTTCAGAAAACAAATTCAGTTACCGACAGTAATAGTCTCTAGAAAATCATAAACAGTTAATACATGCTTGGGTTGATTGTCATGTTCTGTAAGGGACATACAACTTACTTTCTAAGACTTTGGACATACAACTTTTTTTGTAAGACACGGGACATACAACTTACTTTCTAAGACATGAGACATACAACTTACTTTCTAAGACACTAAGACAACGTATCACAAACACAAGAAAGAGGCGTTAGTCATTTTTGTCACAGTATTAGAAAAGAAAAACAGAAACAGTTCAGAACAACTGGAAAGAGAGATGAAAAGAGAGATGGATAGGAGAGGACATCGAGAAAAAATGTTTGATGACCTTTCATCATGACGTGAAGAAATGTCAGATCACACTTCATACAGTCCTCCCGTGTGTTGCCGGGGCCCATAAGGGAAGCAAAGAATAGCAACACTGTAGCCTACCAGGCATGTCGTAAGAGGCGACTAAGGAGGCTTGATGGTTCCGTCGCCCTGCTACTGAGTGAGTGCGTGGCGCGACACTGTGAGCTGTGAGTTTCGTGTGAAGTGCTTTTGAATCTGCCCGAGGTTTTTGGAACGTGACTGCATGTTCGGAGTGATGGCAGATGGCTATGTCCCAGAGTTGACCGGTTTTTGCCTTATGCAGAAATGCGTGGCTGCTGGGCTTCTGGTTGACTGCCACTGCCATCGACGATGAACTGTATTTCGTGGACTGTGTGGGTGAACATCTAGAAAACATCCAGATGGGAAAATGGCTGCAGATTCCATCAGAAATGAACTGGGTGTTTTGTGGGGGACTATTGTGTTGACATTCTGGCGGCGGCATTATGCATAGTGCATCTGTGCGGGCTGATGTTTGTCGAGACTCAAGTCTTTTCCACTTTTCACATTGGGCGGTGGGGAGCGTTTTGTATGATATTCACTGGCACAGGAACGGAGCATAATGGGGACGACCCGTTGCTGTGAAGTTGGAACTGCGACTAACTAACTAACTAACTAACTTCATACAGTCGCGTGGAAATCGCAAGATGAGATACAACATGATCGCCCATGATCGTCAAGGCACTTGGTGATGCTGATGATAATTATGATAAAGTATAGCACGTTAATTACCGATTCTTAATATGGTCAGGGGGAATCCAGCAACAGTGTATAAAAACATACATTCAACCCATTAACTATCCCCAAAAATCACACAATATGCAATATGTCTATAGCACTTTCTGTCTCTCAGGTTTGCGTGCCGCTCTGGTAATCACGCATTCAATACCGTGATTTCTTTTATTTATTTCTTCCTTTATTTATGTATTAACCTTGGTACCCAGGTAAACACATTATGACATGTGTACCATGAAGTTTAGTGGGAGGCTAAGGCGGTGGTCGAGATATTGCCGACATCAGCCATAGGGTGCCGGTTGGTGTACACACGTAATGCACAATACCATATACCCAATACATCTCATGGTGGGAAATGGGACATATGTGTTACGTCACTTATCTTGTCTGTCTCTCTCTCTTTCTCTCTCTCTTTCTCTCTCTCTCTCTCTCTGCGCTCTCTCTCTCTCTCTATCTCTGTCTCTCTCTGTCGCACTCTGTCTCTCTCTGTCTCTCTCTGTGTCGCTCTCTCTCTGCTGGTACATTATCACTGTCTCTCTGTCGCTCTCTGTCTCTCTCTGTCTCTCTCTCTGTCGCTCTCTCTCTCTCTCTCTCTCTCTCTCTCTCTCTCTCTCTCTCTCTCTCTCTCTGCGCTGGTGCATTATCACAGACGTATGTTCTTTCATCTTTTGATAACTTCCCACCCTCTTCCTATCTCTATCCCGCTCTTCTCTTTCTCTCACTCTCTCTTTCTCCCTCTCGCTCCCTCAGTTTCTCTCTCTCTCTCTCTCTCTCTCTCTGTCGCTCTCTCTCTCTCTCTCTCTCTCTCTCTCTCTCTCACTCTATCTTCCGCTCTGCTGGTACATTATCACAGATGTATGTTCTTTCATCTTTTGATATCTTTCTTCCCTCTTTCTATCTCTCTCTGTCTCTCTGTCGCTGTCTCTCTCTCTCTATCTCTCTCTGTCTCCCTCTCTCCCCTATCTCTCTCCCTCTCTCCCTCTCTCTATCTCCATCTCTCCCTCTCTCCCCCTCTCTCTCTATCTCTCTCCCTCTCTCCCTCCCTCTCCCCCTCTCTCTCTCACTCTCCAGGTATATTATCAGACAGATACGTATGTTCTGTCATCTGCTGATATCTTCCCACTTGTGTTTCTCTCTCTCTCCCTCTCTGTCTGTCTGTCTGTCTCTCTCTCTCTCTCTCTCTCTCTCTCTCTCTCTCTCTCTCTCTCTCTCTCTCTCTCTCTCTCCAGGTATATTATCAGAGACGTATGTTTTGTCCTCTGCTGAAATCTTCCCACCCTCTTCCTCTCTCTCTCTCTCTCTCTCTCTCTCTCTCTCTCTCTCTCTCTCTCTCTCTCTCTCTCTCTCTCCTATCTATCTATCCATCTATCTATCTATCTATCTATCTATCTATCTATCTATCTATCTATCTATCTATCTATCTATCTATCTATCTATCTATCTATCTATCTATCTATCTATCTATCCGTCTATCCGTCTATCTGTCTGTCTGTCTGTCTGCCTGCCTTCCTGCCTGCTTGTCTGTCTAATCATTTATTGGTTGCAGTTAGAACAACCTTAGGTAAACGAAGACCAACTTACAAAAAGTATTAGAAAGAGCACTTGAAAGATCTTTACATCTTCCCCCAACAATTAACTTAGGTAAATGGAGCGGCGGCAGCAGCAGCAGTAGAAGAAGAAAAAGGAGGAGTAGAGGAAGGAGGAGGAAGAGGGAGGTGGAGGAGGGAGGAGAAGGGAAGAAGAGGGAGGCGGAGGGAGGAGGGGGAGACAGGAGTAGGAGGGAGGAGGAGGGATTAGGAGGGGGAGGAGGGAGGACGATGAGGGAGGAGGAACGAACGAACGAACGAACAAACTTTATTTTAAAAGGGTAACAAATTGGGCACGCAGGCCCGTCTTACATTCGGCCCTTTCAATCACTCATCTTTCATTCATCAAATGTGCATGTTACATTAACATAGAGGAAAAAACATTTTCAAATGGAGTTTGTAAGCATTAACAATGCATATTACGCATGATACATTCACATGAGAAAAAAAAACATTATCAAATGAAAGCTGTAACCATAAACAGTGCATATTGCCATGTTGTGAGACACATCCCCCTTCCACCCTCATATCCCGCAGCCACCAACATATCCCCGACCCACCAAACCTCCCCCACCTACCCACACATACCTCCACACACTCACACAGAACCAGGCGAACATACATGCCGCCACATATCCACTGATCCCCCACCCACACACATTTCCCCAAGAAGAAGAAGAAGAAGAAGAAGAGGAAGAAGAAGAAGGAAGAAGAAGAAGGAAGAAGAAGAAGAGGAAGAAGAAGAAGGAAGAAGAAGAAGAAGGAAGAAGAAGAAGGAAGAAGAAGAAGGAAGAAGAAGAAGGAAGAAGAAGAAGAAGAAGAAGGAAGAAGAAGAAGAAGAAGAAGAAGAAGAAGAAGAAGAAGAAGAAGAAGAAGAAGAAGAAGAAGAAGAAGAAGAGGAAGAAGAAGAAGAAGAAGAAGAAGAAGAAGAGGAAGAAGAAGAAGGAAGAAGAAGAAGAAGAAGAAGAAGAAGAAGAAGAAGAAGAAGAAGAAGAAGAAGAAGAAGAAGAAGAAGAAGGAAGAAGAAGAAGGAAGAAGAAGAAGAAGAAGAAGGAAGAAGAAGAAGAAGAAGAAGAAGGAAGAAGAAGAAGAAGGAAGAAGAAGAAGAGGAAGAAGAAGAAGAAGAAGAAGAAGAAGGAAGAAGAAGAAGGAAGAAGAAGAAGGAAGAAGAAGAAGAAGAAGAAGGAAGAAGGAAGAAGAAGGAAGAAAGAAGAAGAAGAAGGACGAAGAAGAAGAGGAAGAAGAAGAAGGAAGAAGAAGAAGAGGAAGAAGAAGTAGGAAGAAGAAGAAGAAACCACCACACACACATACCCACACATCCTGCACCTATCCACACACATATCCCGCACTCTCACAATTTTCCCCACCCACCCACCCACACACACATCAGCCAACCTACACCCACCCACCCAATATTTGCCATCTCTCAACTACACATCCCAACCTATACACACATCCCCACCCATAAACACATCTCCCCACCTGCCCACACATATCCCCCACCCATAACCCAAAATCACACACCTCCCACCCACACACACCCCGCCACCCACATATACCCCACAAACACACATCCGCCGCTCACACACATCTTCTCACAATTACACACCTCCCCCACCCATACACTCATCTCACACACACATCCACCCACTCACGTACACATCCATCAACCACTCACACACACACATCACCCACGTGCCCATCAACACATGCATCTCTCGTCTACCCTCCCACCCACACATACCCCAACCACCCAGCCAAACACACATCCCCCATCCTCGCATGCATCCTTCAATCACCTGCACATCCCACATATCCCCCACATCTCCCCTCCCACACAAAACTACACCCATAAACACATTCCCCCCACACACACATCCCCCACATACATTCCCCATACACATCTACCCACCCACTCACACATCCTCCACCTACAAACATCCTCACCAACCACACATACATCCTGCACCTACTCACATTTACCCCATCCACACTCACACACTCCCACCCACACAGACATATCCCATTCACAGACACCCCTCACACCGATTACACACCCATCCCTCAACCCACACAATCTCCTACACACCCATTCACCCACCCAAACACACACTCCCTACCCACACCCCTCCCAACCCACCAACACCCACATACTTCCAACTATCCTCTCAAATATCCCCCCCCCCCCCACACACACACACATATATCCCTCACATACACATACATCCAACACCGACTACAAATCCCTTCACACATCCACACATCACCCATTAACCCATACACATCCCCCACATACAACCCCTCCACACATACATTCCCCACATCCCCACACACACCCATATCCCTCACATACACACTCATACACACATCCTCACATCTAGACACATACATGATGCCTCACATGATCACTGAAACTAATAAGAACAAACTCCCACACTTTACACACAATTGAGACAATGACGATTGTCGTGAGAATTCTCGCAATTGCAAGAAGTGGAGAAATAATTTTACATATACATTATGTAGCGTAAACTTTAGTGATGCAATTGAACTCTCTCTCTCTCTCTCTCTCTCTCTCTCTCTCTCTCTCTCTCTCTCTCTCTCTCTCTCTCTCTCTCTCTCTCTCTCTCTCTCTCTCTCTCTCTCTCTCTCTCTCTCTCTCTCTCACACATTCACATCCAAAATACACACGCAAATACACACATATACCCACGCACATACACACACCTACACACATCCATATACTTACGCACACGTACTCACATAACACCCGAAGATACACTCCCTCGCATACACTGCATGCATGCACACTTACACACACAATGTGGTGGATGGGTGGAGGCATGTATGTGTATCTGGGTTGTGTGTGTGGTTGGGTAGGGGAGTTGGGGTGAATGGGGGATGTGTGGGTGGGTGGTGGATGTGTCTCATAACATGGTAATATGTATTGTTTATGTTTACAAAATTCATTTGACAATGTTCTCTAGTTATATTTGGTCTCTGACTCAGATCCCTGGGTTCAACTCCATACTTGTAGGTCAGCATGGCCGAATGGATAAGAACACGTGTTCTTAAACATCCGGTGTGCTGATGCCGAGGTAAGGGGCTCAACCCCTACACCGGGCAGTTTGACCAAAATGCTGACCTATCGTCCTTGCTTGGAGATGTAAATTACAAGTACCTCTGAAGTCGGAGTGCATTCACTTGATGGCAAGGGACACTGTTAATAGGGGAAGCTAATCCACATGCAAAGTTCATTCCAGCATTACTTGAAATAGTGTGTATGGACTACGCTTGAGTTCAATCCAATGCATGAATATGTATTGTGTATGGACTACACTTGAGTTCAAAGTTCAGTCCAATGCATGAATATGTATTGTGTATGGACTACACTTGAGTTCAAAGTTCAGTCCAATGCATGAATATGTATTGTGTATAGACTACGCTTGAGTTCAAAGCACGGGAGCGCAAATAAAAATCATGCTTCAGAGAATGTTCAATCAGACCCACATCAGCCTGGTGACAATGATAATGATCAATCAAACCTACAGCAGCCTGCATCAATATATGAAATTATATCTCGAAATTGTGGCACAAAAGTTGTAAATATTGTCCGAAAACATGTACTTTGTGACTGTGGCGCCACTGAAATTCTGCTAAATAAGTGTTAAACACTGTACGACTAGTGCCACCTTGGTATCTTTGTTTCCTTTTTACTTGCATCCACAACCCTTCAATTGTTTGGGTGTGAATGTCACTGTGTACAGGGTCAACAACTGCATGATCATAGATGCCATGGTTTAGTTGACCTACGTTGTTGTAGCCTCGCCAGGCATCGGTGACAATGGTCGTTCCTGGTAAGACGTGATCACTTATAATGCGTTCCAGTGTTGTCGCATCTCGCCTTTCCACAACTTCCAACTCAACCAGCAACGACCACCACTACCACGTTCAACTAGGCCAACTACCCATTGACCACGACGAAAGTGACCACGGCGGTACTTTCGGTGGAAAAAGTAGCTCTCGTCAGCTTCAACGACCACTGACTGTCCCTGAGCATCAAATCCTCCCAACAATGGATTGTTACGCAGCATCCAGTTGTAACACTCTACCCGAGCTGATGGTCTGCCTGGCATTATAATATTTCTTTACATCAAGTAGAAACAAGTGTATTGAAAGCCTCTGTATCAGTATCGGTATCTCCGTATTTATTTATATGTAACTAAGGAAGTAGTCAAAACGGAAGTAATCACACAATGAGGTCCTGTAAGGGATTCTTATTCACTACATTCACTGCGGAACTATTTGGGACCGGAATTCGGAAGAGTGCCCAAAGTTCTTTAATAAGATGCAGTTGATATAAAGTTTTAAAGTAAACAAGAACCGTTGTCTATTTACCATAAAGCCGTCCTCACAAGCTGGCAACTCGACGGCAAGCACTCTGTAATCATGGTCCAGATTTGCCCACAATTGTAGGTCATGCCGGATTGTTTCTATTCTATTGTGATTCATTGTCGGCACCTATATCCCAACATGGAGCTTATTCATGACAGTGTCCAGAAATGTGACACTCACCATAACCACAGACTTGTAAAATTTACTAAATTAAAAGTCAATTTAAACAACACTGTGGATATACAGACGAATATGTCGTATTTCATGGAAACAAAAACAATCGAATGCAGAGGTTCTAGAAAAACTGGGAATGAAGAGAGAGAGTTGATGAAAGAAATAAAGAGGAGGCAAGTGAAATATTTCGGCCACGTTAAAAGACAAGATAGACCTACTCTTATAAAAACAATACTGGAAGGCAAGGTTGAGGGCAAGCGAGCAAGAGGTAGACAACGATACAAGTGAGAAGATAACATCAAGAGATGGACGAACATCAGCCTGGCTGAATGTACAGTCTAGGCGAGAGAGAGTGTTGGAGATCTATTTGTGGAGACGGCACCTGATTGATTGATTGATTGATTAGTGGAAAGCAATTGCAAAACCGCGCAGAAATGTGTCGGGATCAGCTGGTTAAAGAGGAGACTGGTTGTCAACCACACAGGATTTTATTTCTCGCCATCAACGTGACACTCGTAAAACGTTACAGTTTACACTGATGTTTATACTGAGCTGCAGAATTAACAGAAGCGGATGAAAGGACTCTGTACCTCGCATACACACTATGACCCACAATATGTCACATTCATAGCATTTACACAGGCAGCAGGCTGTACACTGAATATATACTATGTTATATAACAAAAACCTAAACTGATTTATTTGGTTGTTTCGGGATTTGAGATTTAAAGATTGAGCACAACCCACAACCGGTAACGTTGATTGTATTCTTGTACAAACCTAAAGCCTTGTCCACGTCAATTTGGAAATCTTTATAAACCTAAACAATAAACACGTAATTAGAAAGTCGAACCGACCCTCATGAAGTGTGGATACGCAGAAAAAACAGATCGTAAGTCGTGGAAACAAATACAATTTCCACCACATCGACATTTTATATTGGATGCAATAATACTGTATGTATCTCGCCATTTTAATCACAAGAAATCTCAGAGATAGTGCGTCAAGTATTTTACCTTCCAGGATTTAAAACGTGACACGCCCATGTAAACAGGCTGATTATTTATGGGGGAAAGTTCAAGGCTGGGGTGATCACAAACAATCTGCAGGCACCGACCTTGATATACATTTGTTGAGCAGAGAACTGGCGGACTGAGGGAGGGGAGGCGGTCATGGAGGAAGGTGAGCCTGTCACTGAGGGAGGGGTGGACTGACACTGATGGTGAGTGGACTGACACTGAGGGAGGGATGGGCTGACACCGTGGGTGTGGTGGTAACAATGACTCAAAGTCAGACATTTTCTAATGGTTCTACGAACAGGCGTGAATTGCGAATGGTAGGTGTGGGGTGAGGGAGGAGTAGTGTAGTTAAATAAATTACAACTTTATAACTGCAATACGATGTCATCAAACCATCTTCAAGCGCCTTGCCAGCTGGCATAGGCATTTATGTCTCTCCACAGATCTCGGTCCTTGGTGTTTTGGATCAACTCTGCAGATGATATTCTTCCATGCCACCGTCTCAGTCCATCCTGCCTGTCGGTCTGCTTGTCTCATTTCGTACTGATCTTTCCAGGTAACACGATGTTCTCCAATGTCTCTCTTCTCAACCCATGACCAAACAATGTTTTTTTTCTTCTTCTTACAGTTGTATATAATATTCAAGAAACATTAGCCTCTACCAGACAATCGTTGTTTGTTACTCTGGCAGTCCAAGACATTCGTACCATTCGTCTTGGAAACCACAACTTCGTTGCTTTTAAGCTCTTCCTTATTTGTTCATTCACTGTCCGTGATTTACTGAGTTTCAGTCAAACAGGTTTTATATAGTATTTCAGTGCTCTCCTTCTTACATTCAATGAATTCGACTATTTGTGTATGATACTTTTCATTTTCTGAAATGCAGCTTTTTCTTGACCTATTGTGATCTGTATCTCTGTCATACAGACTTGTAGAATGGGCAAAAGAACAAGAAATGGTTGTAGGAAACACCTGGTTTAAACAGCATCCTAGAAGATTATGGACATGGAGGAGTCCAGACAGGAGGATTAAAAACCAGATAGATTACATCCTGATTAGGAAAAGGTTTCGAAATGCGTTAACAGTCGTAAAAACAGTTCCAAATGCAGACTGTTACAGTGATCACAGATTAATTACAGGTACATTGAGGGTAAAGTTAAAGAAAGTCAAGTATACAGCAGGAAACCCTAAATATGACTTGTGCAAATTGAAAACTGACAAAGAAATACAAGATAATTTTAACATAGAAGTAAAGAACAAATTTGATATATTGTCTGATCTAGAGATCCTGTTTCAAGATGTAGATGATCAATGGGAAACGATGAAGAATTCAATCAGTTGCGCAGCAGAAAAAACTATTCCAAAAATAAAGAAAGTGGGCCGTAAGACATGGATGACTGAAGAAATTTTACAACTAATGGAAACAAGAAGACAGAACAAAAATAATCCTGCCAAATATGAAGAAATTCACAGAAAAGTGAGAACCTTATGTAAGGAGGCAAAAGAAACATGGCTTGAGAAAAATTGCAGAGAAATTGAAAAACAACACAACAGTAACAATGCGAAACTAATGCACAAAAGAATTCAGGAGCTCACTAATCAAAGAACACGTACATCAGCAGGCTGCCTAAAGACAAAAGATGGAAGAGTCATAATAGAAAAAGATCAGATCTTACATGAATGGTCAGATTATGTGAAAAACCTTTATGACGATAACAGAGACGAACAGTATGATGTCCAAAATAATAATGAAGGACCAGCAATTTTAAAGATGGAGGTTCAGAATGCGCGTAACCATATGAAATCTGGCAAGACCCGCGGTTCAGACAGCGTCACAACAGAAATGATTAATGCTTTAGAAGAATATGGAATAGATAAAGTTACCAGTCTGCTTAATACAATATATGATACTGGAAATATACCTCAGGAGTTATGTAATTCTGTATTTATTGCAATCCCAAAGAAATCAGGAGCCTTGGAATGTGATCAACATCGAACAATTAATTAGTATAATGAGTCACATCACGAAGATTTTGCTAAGAATTATCATGCAAAGAGTTAGGAGGAAAATACAACCTGAAATAGGAGAAGAACAATGTGGGTTTGTGGAAGGCAAGGGTACAGTAAATGCTGTGTATATACTGAGAAACATAATCGAACGTTCTATAGAAGTAAACAAAGATCTACACCTTTGCTTTATTGACTACACAAAGGCTTTTGATAAAGTGAGACATGTCAACATGATAAGGATGCTTGAAGATCTACAAATTGATGGAAAAGATCTTAGACTTGTAAAAAACATATATTGGAAACACAAGCTGCCATAAGAGTTGATAATGAAGTAAGCCAATATCAGCCTATTAAAAGGGGTGTGAGACAGGGATGTGTAATGTCTCCAGATCTGTTTTCCCTGTACAGTGAAAGTATTTTCAGAAATATTGAAGATATGGAAGGAATCAACATTGGGGGACGATGCATCAATAACATTAGATATGCAGATGATACAGTCTTGATTGCAGACAATGAACAGGACCTGCAAAATTTAGTAGATGCGATTGTTACACACAGTGAACAACTAGGGTTAGAATTAAATTGTAAAAAGACACAGATTATGGTCGTCACTAGGAAGGACGAAATACCACAATGTAATATACAAGTAAATGGGAATATTCTTCAACAAGTGAATAGGTACAATTATCTCGGAACAGTAATAACATCTGATGGAAGATGCCTTGAAGAGATTAGAACAAGAATCGCCATGGCAAAAGTAGCCTTTAGCAAGATGAAAAACATATTGACCAATAAAAAGATGTCAATTGAAACGAGAAAAAGAGTGTTGAGATGCTACATTGAACCTGTACTTTTATATGGATGTGAAGCGTGGACAATGAGCAGTCAGGCTGAAAAAACATCTGATGGCTGTAGAGATGTGGTTTCTGAGGAAAATGCAAAGAATACCATGGACAGCCAGAAAGACCAATGAACAAGTCCTTCAAGAAACAAATGAAGATCGTAAATTGATTAGAGAAATTAGACGTAGACAGTCAAAATTTTTTGGGCATGTTATGAGAAGAAATGGATTGGAGAATTTGGTGACAACTGGTAAGATCGAGGGGAACAGACGAAGGGGAAGACCTAGAAGCAAGTACCTGGATGGCTTGGCCTTGTGGCATGGTCGAGACAGAAACACGGAGCTGATCCATGACTCTGGTGATCGAGTGAGATGGCAGAACATGACCGCCCACGCTTACCGGTATGGCACATGATGGATGGATCTCTGTCATGCATCTTTCATCTGATGTTACAATTTCCCCCAGGTATTCAAATTTATCAACTTTTCCATCTACTGGTATCTAACATGTTGGTGTTTATCCTTTTCTTTGATGACCTAAGACTTATTAGTAACTTGTACTTGGAACAAATGGTGTCTGTTAGATGCGGAAATAATTATTCGTCGCCCATAGAGATCAAATGAGAAGTACAGCAGGGATGTGTATTGTCCCCAAGCCTATTCAACCTATTCACAGAAATACTTTTTAAACAAGTTGAACTGCCTAGATCAATTGCGCAAGATGCTCACTCTAGAAGTAGCAGTCGAGGAAAAGTAATATCAGTTGCGCAACGTGCTCATTCAAGAAGAAGCAGTTGAGGCATAAATTAGATCAGTTGCGATCTTGCTCTCTCTAGAACAATGGTTCTCAACCGGGGGGGGGGGGGAATTTAAGGTTTTCTAGGGGGGAGGGGGAAATGAAGATTATTTCAAGATCGCGTTAAAACAAGAACCGATTACTTGATATTGTTTTTCCCTTCATACTTTGCGGTTCTGTACGTCTCACCCCTTCTAAAATACATTTTATAAAGTAAGTAGATCCACAGATCACGTTTTATGTGGACATCTAGACTTGTTGTGGTATGTGCTTCCATTATTACGTATACTGTGTAGGGGTGGGAGTGGGAGGGGGAGGGGGGGTGACATTGTGAAAATATGGTGAAGGGGGATACGGGCCACATTTTTAGGTAGGAAATACGAAAGGGGGGAATGACGTTCTGAAAATATGGTGAAGGGGGGCACGGGCCAAAAAAGGTTGAGAACCACTGCTCTAAAAGAAGCATTTGAGGCATAAACAAGATCAGTTGCGCAACGTGCTCACTCTAGAAGAAGGAGTTGAGGCATAATAAAATCAGTTGCGCAACGTGCTCACTCTAGAAGAAGAAGTTGAGGCATAAATAAGATCGATTGCGCAACGTGCTCACCCTAGGAGAAGGAGTTGAGGCATAAATAAGATCAGTTGCGCAACGCGCTCATTTTAGGAGAAGCATTTGAGGCAAAAATAACGTCAGTTGCGCAACGTACTCACTCTATAAGAAGCAGTTGAGGCATTTATAAGAACAGTTGTGCAGCGGGCTCACTCTAGAACATGCAGTTAAGGCATAAATAGGATCAGTTGCGCAACGTCCTAACTCTAGGAAAAGGAGTCGAGGAAAAGTAATATCAGTGGCGCAACGTGCTCACTCTAGAAGAATCATTTGAGGCATAAATAAGATCAGTTACGCAACGTGCTCACACTAGAAGAAGCATTTGATGCAGAAATTAGATCTTTTGCGCAACGTGCTCACTCTAGAAGAACATAAATACGACCAGTTGCGCAACATGCTCACTCTAGAAGAAGCAGATGAATCATAAATAAGATCAGGCGAGCAACGTGCTCTCTCTAGAAGAACATAAATACGACCAGTTGTGCAACATGCTCACTCTAGAAGAAGCAGATGAATCATAAATAAGATCAGGCGAGCAACGTGCTCTCTCTAGAAGACGCCGTCGAGGCAAAAATTACATCAGTTGCGCAACGTGATCATTCTAGAAGTAGCCGTTGAGGCATTCATAATATTAGTTGTGCAACGTGCTCACCCTAGAAGAAGCAGTTGAGTCATGAATAAGATCAGATGCGCAACGGGCTCACTCTAGAAGAAGCCCTTGAGGCATAAATTAGATCAATTGCGCAAAATGCTCACTTTAGAAGAAACAGTTGAGGCATAAATAAGATCAGTTGCGCAACGTGCTCACTCTAGGGCAGGAGTTGAGGCATACATAAGGTGAGTTGTGCAGTGTGCTCACTTTAGGAGAAGCATTTGAGGCAAAAATAACGTCAGTTGCGCAAAGTGCTCACTCTAGAAGAAGCAGTTGTGGCATAAATAAGATGAGTTGCGCAACGTGCTCACTTTAGAAAAAGCAATCTGATGCATAAATAAGATCAGCGGCGCAACGGGATGCTCACACTAGAAGAAGCAGTCGAGGAAAGTAATATCAGTTACGCAACGTGCTCACTCTAGAAGAAGCAGTCGAGGAAAGTAATATCAGTTACGCAACGTGCTCACTCTAGAAGAAGCAGTTGAGGAAAGTAATATCAGTTACGCAACGTGCTCACTCTAGAAGAAGCAGTTGAGGAAAGTAATATCAGTTACGCAACGTGCTCACACTAGAAGAAGCAGTCGAGGAAAGTAATATCAGTTACGCAACGTGCTCACACTAGAAGAAGCAGTTGAGGAAAGTAATATCAGTTACGCAACGTGCTCACTCTAGAAGAAGCAGTTGAGGCATAGATAAGATGAGTTGCGCAACGTGCTCTCTCTAGAAGAAACAGTCGAGGCATAAATAAGATATGTTGCGCAACGTGCTCACACTAGAAGAAGCAGTCGAGGAAAAGTAATATCAGCTGCACAACGAGGCATAAATAAGATCAGTTGCGCAACGTGCTCACTCTAGAAGAAGCAGTTGAGGAAAGTAATATCAGTTACGCAACGTGCTCACACTAGAAGAAGCAGTCGAGGAAAAGTAATATCAGTTACGCAACGTGCTCACTCTAGAAGAAGCAGTTGAGGAAAGTAATATCAGTTACGCAACGTGCTCACTCTAGAAGAAGCAGTTGAGGAAAGTAATATCAGTTACGCAACGTGCTCACACTAGAAGAAGCAGTCGAGGAAAGTAATATCAGTTACGCAACGTGCTCACTCTAGAAGAAGCAGTCGAGGAAAGTAATATCAGTTACGCAACGTGCTCACTCTAGAAGAAGCAGTTGAGGAAAGTAATATCAGTTACGCAACGTGCTCACTCTAGAAGAAGCAGTTGAGGAAAGTAATATCAGTTACGCAACGTGCTCACACTAGAAGAAGCAGTCGAGGAAAGTAATATCAGTTACGCAACGTGCTCACTCTAGAAGAAGCAGTTGAGGAAAGTAATATCAGTTACGCAACGTGCTCACTCTAGAAGAAGCAGTTGAGGCATAGATAAGATGAGTTGCGCAACGTGCTCTCTCTAGAAGAAACAGTCGAGGCATAAATAAGATATGTTGCGCAACGTGCTCACACTAGAAGAAGCAGTCGAGGAAAAGTAATATCAGCTGCACAACGAGGCATAAATAAGATCAGTTGCGCAACGTGCTCACTCTAGAAGAAGCAGTTGAGGAAAGTAATATCAGTTACGCAACGTGCTCACACTAGAAGAAGCAGTCGAGGAAAAGTAATATCAGCTGCACAACGAGGCATAAATAAGATCAGTTACGCAACGTGCTCACTCTAGAAGAAGCAGTTGAGGAAAGTAATATCAGTTACGCAACGTGCTCACACTAGAAGAAGCAGTCGAGGAAAGTAATATCAGTTACGCAACGTGCTCACTCTAGAAGAAGCAGTTGAGGAAAGTAATATCAGTTACACAACGTGCTCACTCTAGAAGAAGCAGTTGAGGCATAGATAAGATGAGTTGCGCAACGTGCTCTCTCTAGAAGAAACAGTCGAGGCATAAAGAAGATATGTTGCGCAACGTGCTCACACTAGAAGAAGCAGTCGAGGAAAAGTAATATCAGCTGCACAACGAGGCATAAATAAGATCAGTTGCGCAACGTGCTCAAAAGTAACTGTTCGCAGACCATTATTATTCCAGGCCGACGCCGTACTCGTCGGTAAAAGTAACAGAACGCAGACAATTGTCTTGGCAGACAAACACACTAAACACTGCGGATCATTTTTAACACATCTTACGGCAGTTAGACGCCTGGTGTGCGAATCCATATGTACCTGTACTTTCAATTTTTCAATTATTTGGTGCCTGGTCTCATCTTCATGTCTATCCTTTGCTTCTATGTGTGCCAATTAATACATGTGCATTTAATTCTCACGGTATTTCAATAGCATCAACAATCTCCTTCCAGGTCGCCTGGTGGCTAAACACTCGCCTGCCAACTCGGTGGCCATATTTTCGATCCGAATTGGAGAGGTTAAGTTTTATTTTAATGGCCCAGCCTGAAATGAGTCCAGGAATTGCTTACCACAGGACGCCAGGCGAGCCGATTGGTCTATAAAATACGACGGGTCCAACACTGTATGTCCAGTGCAGCTTAAGGCGTATAATAGGGTCCTTTACTTACTCAATTATTTCCGGGAGCCACGGTGGCCTAGTTGTCAGTGTGCGTGCATGCCAGGACTAGTGTCTGGTATCAATCCCCAGCAGTGGCAGGGTCATTCTTTCGAACGAACTCGACTCTGGGATCTACCTAGACTTTCAACATGGGTACAAGACACGATTAAGACTTTTAGGGGAATTTTAAAGGACAAAATAGAAGACGAGGAAGGTAGCTGGCCACCTCAAACAAAGCAGTGACCAGGCATTATCTTTACACGCCAACGGCAATATCTGCCACGTAACTTTTTTTTTTTTTTAGTGTTGCATATCCCTTACAGGGGTTAGCAGCTTTCTCCGTAACCCCGAATACTCTCGTGGTTGACGTGAGCGCACGAGAATTGGAAGCGGTTCGAGTCGCGCCAGTGACTTATGAGCGTATGGAGCCGGTCGGTCAGAAAGCAATGGCAAACTACTGAGCGTAATCTTGCCAAGAAATCAACAATCAGCTGAAAGATTCTGATGTTGACAGCGAGGTTCTGTAAAGGATATGCAAAACATTAATTTTTTTAATATCCTTTACAGGAAGTTTCAGGCAACATCAGCATTTTCAGCTGCTGTTGATGTACTAGGCAAGTTTTACGTTCAGTAGTTCACGCCATGTAACTATCTTTCCCCTTTAAGTGATCCCATAGAGATTGATTAATAAACTCAGAAAAATGGGTACAGAACAACCTTGTTATGTTCTCTTTTTTTGGTTGTTAGTGTTCACTATAGTTCACTGCTGTCTGCTCGCAGTCTTGAACACCGGTCACACCTCGCCACAGTAAACACCGATCACAGCAGGCCATCATGATCATCGGTCACACCCATACCTTCGTGATCACCGACTCTCAATGGTCCCTGGTCACACGAATAAGGCCGTCGTGTCATGGTTGGTTTAGATCTTTAAACAATTTTCAGACTCTCCGTGATTTTATTCGACATCCGTCTTATATTTCCGAGTACTGTTTAAGTCGAATTCACTTTATCGTCTGTAAAGATCTGTGGTTGTGTCAGCCAGCAAATATTTGACGGTACATCGTCGGTTTAAAGCTTAAACTTTCTCTTCCGATGGTGTCAAAAGTATAAAATAACAGGAAGTAATTTAACTTTACAGAACAGAATTACTGAAAACATAGAACGTTGCGGCGACTAGCCTTCATCAGCAAACAAATACACAAAACAGAGGAGGTATGAGATGGTACAGGGGTGGTATACCGTGGTAGCATATCCTTTACATGCACCTTACTAACCTCAAAATACACACACGGGAAGACACTACAATTACTATATTCCTGTGGTGGCGTTGTTGGATCGTCCACATTTCGGTCAGTTGTACGTAAATGTTGACTTCCCATTCAGAAAAATAGAAATGACAAACTAACGTAAATTTGCCTATTAAATCGCAAACAACAAGTAGAGGCTGGGTGTGATTGCAACGTCCAGCAAAAAACATGCACAATTTTAAATCACCCACCTGCGTTACAATACGTAGTTGTGGTTTAGAAAGGACATGCACTAATGTAAGTCATTCATCTGCGTTACTACACGTCATTGTCGTTTAGAAAGAAGTCTATCAGTCGTGCCGAAGCTCTCTCCTCCAGGCCTAAACCACGAAACAATAGGCCGATCCTTTCACTAACCTACCACCCCCATAACATTGCTGCCAAGAATATCCTCCTACGGCACCTATCTATTCTCCATGCAGACCCAGTTACTCGTGATGTCTTTTCAGACCCCCCCCCCCCCCCCCCCCCCCCCCAGGTGGCTTACAGGCGGGATGTGCTGGTCCATGTCAGTCTACTCTAACCTCATAATTCTCTCCCTCCCACGATAGCTTGTCTTCGATCACGTTGTAAGACCTGTCCACATGTATTTCAACCCCAGAGTCTGGCATTCCTTAAGACCACTTTCCACATCCATGAGTGTTTCTAATGCACGAGTCGCAACGGTATCTATGCAATCATCTGCACACGTTGTGACATGAGATATATTGGAGAAACAGGTCTACGTCAACAGTGACAGGTCTGATACCAACAGTGGTGCCCAGAAACCGGTATCCATACATTTTAACAGTTCTGACCACTTTAGCGTGGCGGATATACAGGTCACGGCGCTCAAATCGTGCGCATCTCACGAACGTGATCGTAAGACACTGGAAAACCGTCTCATCTTCCAGTTGGGTTCACTCTCCCTTCATGGCCTCAATGTCCAACGTAGTTTCATGTAACTTCCAACCTCCCCTCCCCCTTTTCCATCTTCGCAGTTGTATAGCCCACTATTTAAAAAAAACGTGGTAGCATATCCTTTACAGGCTGTCGCAGTCAACCCCAGCATTACTTTTGCTGTTTGTGATTTCTTGGCAAGTTTGCGTTCAGTGGTTAGTCATTGCTTTCTGAGCAACCAGCACTTATGCCATTCTATACAAACCAACGCAGCGCGGACTGTATTCCAAGCGCCCGCAGCTGTGTTCCTACGCGGTATGTGGAATTGCGAACTACACTTTCACCACAGAGCCGGCTATAGTTCACTGCTAATCCACTTTTTACCGTTCTCTCACATGGGCGTCCCCCCATCCCTCCCATCGGGCGGCTAAGCCAATACCTGTCGCCCATCGATCCGTTTAAACTATACACCCGGTTCTTTCCATCCACATCAAACGGTAAGCGCTTAAGGCGCATTCAACCAATCAAGGCTTCAGATAAGTAACCTTTGTATTTTCATGTAGCGTTGTGTGTGTTGTGTAGTTGTGTGTCTGTTTGTGTTTGTTTGTTCTGTGCTGACGAAGGCTTTAACAGCAACGTCCATTTTGTTTCTTGTAATCGTGTTCTATTAAAGCTCACAATCTACTTCTCGTTTTTTGGTGATTCATTCATTGCTGTTTAGAAAGAAAATGCACTGTTTGAAATCATGTCTGCGTTACAATACTTCACTTTGGTTTATAAAGAACATGTATTATTTTAACTCGTCAGTCTGCGTTACAATACGTCATTGTTGTTTAGAAAGAACATGCACTGTTTGAAATCATGTCTGCATTACAATACGTCATTGTGGTTTAGAGAGAACATCAATGGAAGGGAAAATGCACTGCCTCCAGCCTCGTGTATTGTAATCTTTTCTGGTACACACGTTCCTCCAGAACATGATGTCAAATTGTCCAGTAACTTCTAAGATGGTTTTCCCCGGACTCTCTACCCCTCTAACTTTCTCACTGCCACAGTGCACTCCAGCTTATCCCATCTCATAATGTGCCGAGAGAATGAGAACGCAAGTACCAGATTTCTGTGTGAACTTTGTTTTAAAGACAAGGTATCTTCAGTACACTTTATTACATGTCCGTGTGTTTACCCATTCGTAGTTACCCTCACTGTGCATCGAATCATTTAGTCCTTACTGTCTGGCATCCTTTCCTCAGTATCTCCTTCAGCGTGTAACGGTCGACGCCAACAGTTCTGTGTTGGTTGAATATTCTTGTCTGTGATTGATCATCACTCCTGGGAGAGAAAAGGGTTTTGTAGGGAGTGACCAGAGGTTCTAGTTGACACTCAGGACTCCGAGGAAAGGCTATACAGAGACATAATCAGACTGCTACTGATACTATTGGCATTTGGACTCTTCGCTGGCTATTGCAGATGAGGACGGAGCACATAAGGATATATCTCTACTGGTGTGATGTCGGTTCTAGCTAGACTCAACTCCCCCCCTCTCCCACGCCCCCCCCCCCCCCTTGCATAAGGCCTTTCACATCTTTTGAATGTGTTTTCTTAAAGTTTGTTCAAAGCTGCAGATTCACTTAGTCTTTTGTGGTCGTTTACCCAGTCTACCACATTCTAACTCCATATCCAAACAGTTTACTTAAAAGTGTTAATGTGGCATGTTTATAGGACATAAGTAATTCTCAGCAACAATGTTGTACCTCAGATTTTGTACACAATTTGTGGACAACTTCTAGCAGGACAGAGTGATTGCCCATACCAGTAGCAATATGGCGTCTACAGTCAGGGACAGAGCTCTGTGCTTGAGGTAATTTCATGTCCAGATGAATGTACTAACTGCCGCATAGTAATTAATCAATTTATAAAGA
This sequence comes from Cepaea nemoralis, assembly GCA_014155875.1. Classification (NCBI taxonomy): domain Eukaryota; kingdom Metazoa; phylum Mollusca; class Gastropoda; order Stylommatophora; family Helicidae; genus Cepaea; species Cepaea nemoralis. The sequence continues at coordinate 156,678 of JACEFZ010021861.1, forward strand.
TTGGCTTGAATAGGCGGCAATGTAAAATATTGAAAGCGACACGCTAGATTAGCTTCTAATAGTATACTTCTATTGCCGCAACTAATAACTAATAACTTACAGACAGAATTCAAAGCTGCTGACACTGATTCAGTGATTGCCACTCACTAACTTTGTCTTCATGACATCAGGTCATCGGCGTTATAGCAAAATCATTTGAACGTTATTTTTAAAAAAAATGTTTCATATAACAGACAAAGTGAAATAAGAGAATACCTGAGTTAGATAACTACGTTATAAGCTGGTATTATTGATAAGAGTTTGCTTATTTCAAAATTGGAGCAGGATGAAGGGTGGCAGGAGAAAGACATTCCAAGAAAGAAATGTCACCTACAGAATATTTGCATGACGTCGTCATTTTGTGGTGTTTGTGCTGATTCTTTTGAGTGATAAACAAGCAGGAAACAGAGTAGCCTTATCTAAATAGATGTTTAATTATGTTTAACCGAAAGTCAGGAGTTAGTCAGATTTGACTGAGCTACAGTATGACAGTAGACGGTACTACCTGCTTTCTGTTGGCGCCCAGTGTTGGGCGGCACTCAACAAACATAACACCCCACATGTTAATGGCTTCAGGTGGAGGAGCGCAATTGGGAGAGTTCTAGTGTGTGGAAATGCAACCTAAAGACTAAATGTCATGGCAGGGCAGACCAGGCTCTAAGCCTTGGTCAACATATGGTCTAGGATGGAAGCTACATAGGCGGACAATTAGAGTATTGCTTTCTGGATCTGTCTGCCTCTGCAGCTTGTCTTGCTCCAGACGTATTGGTATTACCTTTCCTCTGGAGTAAACTAGGCAGGCAGAAAGAGGGATCATGCTGCATGGGCAACACAAGATCTCTACAATTCAGCCCAGGCTTTGTGCTATGGAATGGTCTAACTCCATTTTATAGACTTCTCTATAAAGATGGCAAGGTGCCAGTCTTATGTTTAACATCTCAATTGCTGTGACCAGTCTTCTTCTGACTTTTTCTGGTACAATTTCCATTGTTGAGACTTATTTTATACAATCTCTGTTGTTGATACTTCTTTTGTACAATCTCCGTTGTTGATACTTCTTTTGTACAATCACCATTGTTGAGACTTGTTTTGTACAATCATCATTGTTGAGACTTGTTTTGTACAATCACCATTGTTGAGACTTCTTTTGCAGTCACCGTTGTCGAGACTTCTTTTGTACAATCACCATGTTTGAATAAAGTATTCAAAGTTTGTGACATTTTCAGTTTCTCCATTGTTGAATGTAGTTGTTGGTTCAAAAGTAGTTTTGTCTGTAGGTGTTTGGTTTTTTAAAGTTCAGAAACAAGATTGTGACCTTCATTGTCTTTTGACAGTCAGGGATTAACTGTTCTAATCACTTTACAACAATAACAAAGAGGTATGTGCAATCAACATACCTGCGCTTGAATTTAGATCTCCAGTAATTAAGAATGAATCATGTCACAGGTGTCATAATTCTTTGCATGTTTCTGAATAATATGAATATAATATTTAATGTTCCATACCATTATCTCTTAAATCTTACATAGATTTACCATTCTAGGTGGCATTTCTAGAGATGTTTCTAGGTGGAGGTAAGTTGGCCATCCAGATTCCTTAAGCTTTCTCCACATCACGTCCCACTTCTTTAGAAGGCACTACTTTAATCTTGGTTGGCATGGGTTATATTATTTTCCATTTTTGTAGAATTGTTAATGGTTCATTGAATGGGATAAGTCGTCCTACAACCACTATACTTTGTTGCTTATTTGTTACAACATGCATAATAGGTAACAATGTTATTATGTTTTGTTTATCTGAAGGACACCTCTAAATTATGAGTGAAAATGTACTGCAATACTTGTTATAATATGTAGCCAGATTTTTTGAGTATCATCAATCAATCATGGGCCATGCCGGAAAGCGTGGGCTGTCATGACTCGCCATTTCACTCGATCACCAGAGTTGTGGATCAGCTCAGTGCAGAAACCAAATTTAAAAGATATAACATCCATGTTTTGTTTGATACAAGTTCAAAGCAAATCACATATCGTGCAATGTTTGGGGAAGGAATAGTTTATATTCAAGAAGAAAATCATTCTCGTGAGTTGTTAAATGGTTAGTTAGTTAGGTTTGGTTGGTTGGTTGGCTGGTTGGCTGGCTGGCTGACTGGCTGGTTGATCAACAGATCACCCTCACTGGACGTCAAACTATTAGTCCATAAGTGCTCAGATCCCCTTCTCAGTATCTCCCTCAGCGTGTAGCAGCTGGGCCACACCAGTTCTGTGTTGGTTGACCATTCTTCATTGGCTTTCCCTATTGTGCTCTAGTCTAGTTTGACCCAATTCAACTTGATGTTTTTTCCAGTCTGGTCTCTTGAGCTGTACAACTGACTAATCACTACATATCTGTGCACATAGACCAGGTGATAACAAAGGCCAAGCGGGGTTTGGCAGCGATGCGGGTGATGGCGGCAGCAAACTGTGAGCAGCGCCATCTATGTCTTCTGTACGAGGGGCTGGTCATGTCTGTTTTGGAGTATGCAATGGCAATCCTGACTCTCAGCCATAAGCAGATAGAAAGGATGGAAAGGATACAGAATGAAGCTATGCGCATTATCCTTGGATGTACAAGAGATACAGCATGCAGGGCGAGGCGCTACCTTCTTGATTTTCCAACCATTGAAGAGAGAATACAAGTTTGCAGGGCACGCGCCTACCTCAGAATTAACGCAAACACACAACATCCACTGCATAGTGAAATTAGGAAGGTGAAGGGCAGCAGGTTAAAAAGAGGACGGTCGTGGATGGGTCAAGCCGAAGACATTCTTCAACAGGTGTGTTCACTTGAGGACTTAGAACCTGGCAAGGAGTGGGTGCAAGTGCCAACAGACTTCTGCACATCCTTTTCAGTTTGTATCCAACTAGATAGAAAATGCAGACAAGAAAATCCGGCTGCTGTTGAGGCTGAAGTACAAGCGTTGATTTTTGAGAATTCGCTAGACGGTGACGCGGTCATCTACACAGATGGGTCGGTCGTCCAACATGTGAGAAGCTCATGGGCCTTTACAGCTCGGGCCGGAGGGAGAATTGTGAAGGAGGACTCTGGTGCTTTCACTGAAACCACAAGTAGCCTGACCATGGAAGTCATGGCAGTAAGTAAAGCAATAACATGGCTCGAGACACTGGCATTCACTAGGGCTTGTTTCCTTAGCGACTCAATGAACATGATCAAGAGGATAGAGGAGGGGTCGATCCGAAGAGAATGGTTGCTGCCCCTGAAGCGGTCTCGGCTGGCAAAGATTAGTTTCATCTTCGTGCCAGGTCATGCGGGAGTACAAGGAAATGAGCGGGCTGACAAGCTCGCAGGTGAGGCTACTGTGGAGGGCGGACGCGCCATGGACCAGGCTGACATTCTGAATGCTCTACGAGAAGTGAGACTTTTGCGAGAACCAAGTGATGACTGTGAATCTACAACAATGGCCAGACTGCGGGAGCAGCAAATTAAAAGAGGGGTGGCCAAACAAGAACACTACGCAGGAAGCCAAAGAAGATTGATAAACCAACACAGAACTGGCGTCGTTAGCCGCTACACGCTGCAGGATTTGCTGAGGAGGGGATCCGAGCACTTATGGACTGAATGGTTCGATGTGCAACGAGGATGATCTGTCGACTAACTAACTAACTAACTAACTACATATCTGGCCCCTGACACTACATGATGTAGAAATATGAATCTTTCTGGTTGGCTCCAGTACTTGAGGTTTCTATGAGTTCAGAGGCTCCAATATTAGAGGCTCTGTGTGTTCAGATTATGTGAAATACATGGCTTCCTCCTGCTCCTTACATTCATCATCCTTCAGCAGAGCAAACATGAGATGGGTTGAAATGTAGTTAAATAATGAATAAAACTGGGAGTAGAACTAAACTGGGAGTAGAAATGTATCAGCCTTACAAGAACACAATCATTAGAGGCAGCAGACTGAATAGTTGTAAAGCTTTCAACAAACAAAAAGACCATTAGGACATTAATGCATCTTAGAAAAACTACACACACTGAATGAATACTATTCCAGAAAAACCAGCATTAAATCTGTGGTCAGACCTATAATAATTTGGGGCTCTAACTTAAGTTATGATCTGGATGAAAGATTGGGATGAGTTGGGGCAGGCATGTAGGTAACAGCTATGTTGTCAGTATTTAATTCTATTCTTTATCTTCTTAGTCAGATATGACTGAGCTACCATATAACAGCAGCTGTACTACCTGCTTTTTCTGTTAGCTCCGAATGTTGGGCGGCGTTTACCAAACCCGACACTCAACATTGTACCAATGGCTTCGGGTGGAGGAGTGCAATTGGGAGGGTACAAGCCTTATCCTAGTGTAAGTAAATGCAACCTAAAGACTAATTGTCATGGCAGGACAGACCTGGCCCTGAGCCCTGGTCAGCAACTGGTCTAGGATGTAAGCTCTGACAGGCGGACAGTTAAAAGTATTGCTGATCCAGTAGCTTCTGCAGCTGGTCTTGTTCTAGACATACTGGTGTTACCTTTCCTCTAAAGTAAACTAGGTAGGCAGAGAGAGGAATCATGCTGCATGGCCACCACATGGTCTCTAAATTCAGCCCAGGCTTTGTGCTGTGGAGAGGTATAACTCCATTTTACAAACTATCGTCTGTCAAGACGGCAAGGTGCCAGTCATGTCAGTACAGAGATTGTAATCTGCATATTTTTGTGATAGTTGGTTACCATTAGTTTCACTGAACTAGATCTCTAGTTTTTTTTTCTTCTGGAAGATATGGTCAGAGAGAAGGTGCTGGACTGGGCACTCCTCATTTTGTAAAATGTTGTTTAGTGTTTATTTACAAATGTAAACTTGATCTTCATTGTCTTTTTGTATGAAAGTGAAATCAAGAATCAGCATCACTTGCACTTGGACATTTCCACACGTGTTACATCCCTTTGTTCAGTTGCTAATGGAGAGTTTCCCATGTGGATGGTGCCAGAGGTCGCCTAGGTTGAGCATCTGCCTGAATCTCTTCGGGGACAGTGAGTTGGTTTTACTTTATAACACATAAAAAAAGGCAGGTAAGTGTGCAGGTCAGGAGCACACTTAAAAATGGTGAAAATGTAACTAAAACAATAAACATACTCAGCTCATTTATAAATTAGTAAATGTAAAGGACACTTCACTTGCCTTAAGAAATATTGGGCATATGGTGCTGGACCTGTATTTTGTATAGACCAAGTGGCACTCCAGGGGTTATTTTTATTGTTTTGGACCTGTATCTTGTATAGACCAAGTGGCACTCCAGGGGTTATTTTTATTGTTTTGGACCTGTATCTTGTATAGACCAAGTGGCACTCCAGGGGTTATTTTTATTGTTTTGGACCTGTATCTTGTATAGACCAAGTGGCACTCCAGGGGTTATTTTTATTGTTTTGGACCTGTATCTTGTATAGACCAAGTGGCACTCCAGGGGTTATTTTTATTGTTTTGGACCTGTATCTTGTATAGACCAAGTGGCACTCCAGGGGTTATTTTTATTGTTTTGGACCTGTATCTTGTATAGACCAAGTGGCACTCCAGGGGTTATTTTTATTGTTTTGGACCTGTATCTTGTATAGACCAAGTGGCACTCCAGGGGTTATTTTTATTGTTTTGGACCTGTATCTTGTATAGACCAAGTGGCACTCCAGGGGTTATTTTTATTGTTTTGGACCTGTATCTTGTATAGACCAAGTGGCACTCCAGGGGTTATTTTTATTGTTTTGGACCTGTATCTTGTATAGACCAAGTGGCACTCCAGGGGTTATTTTTATTGTTTGGGACCTGTATCTTGTATAGACCAAGTGGCACTCCAGGGGTTATTTTTATTGTTTTGGACCTGTATCTTGTATAGACCAAGTGGCACTCCAGGGGTTATTTTTATTGTTTTGGACCTGTATCTTGTATAGACCAAGTGGCACTCCAGGGGTTATTTTTATTGTTTTGGACCTGTATCTTGTATAGACCAAGTGGCACTCCAGGGGTTATTTTTATTGTTTTGGACCTGTATCTTGTATAGACCAAGTGGCACTCCAGGGGTTATTTTTATTGTTTTGGACCTGTATCTTGTATAGACCAAGTGGCACTCCAGGGGTTATTTTTATTGTTTTGGACCTGTATCTTGTATAGACCAAGTGGCACTCCAGGGGTTATTTTTATTGTTTTGGACCTGTATCTTGTATAGACCAAGTGGCACTCCAGGGGTTATTTTTATTGTTTTGGACCTGTATCTTGTATAGACCAAGTGGCACTCCAGGGGTTATTTTTATTGTTTTGGACCTGTATCTTGTATAGACCAAGTGGCACTCCAGGGGTTATTTTTATTGTTTTGGACCTGTATCTTGTATAGACCAAGTGGCACTCCAGGGGTTATTTTTATTGTTTTGGACCTGTATCTTGTATAGACCAAGTGGCACTCCAGGGGTTATTTTTATTGTTTTGGACCTGTATCTTGTATAGACCAAGTGGCACTCCAGGGGTTATTTTTTTTTTTTTCTTGAGTGTGTTTTCTTGATTGTGATCATAGTACACACACATGCTACTACTAGTGTTTGTTATTTTGCATGAGGGTTAGCTTTCCCTGTTTCCAGTGTGTGGTGTTATAGAAGAATGCTGAAAATTAATTGGACAGCCAAAATCAGCAGTCAGGACGTTTTAAGGGAAGCTGATTTGCAAAGATGACTTATCACACCATCAGAAAGAGGCAGTCATTGTTTGTTGGCCATGTTATGAAAAGACAAAAACTGGAACATGTTTTGACAATCGGAAAGATTTGTGGAAAGATAGATAGAGGAAGACAGAGTGAGAAGATTCTTGACAGTCTTGTATCATGGCATGGAAGGGAGTCAACACACGAATTGATCCATGACTTTGGAGATCATAATTTGTGGAGAGGCATGATCGCCCACACCAGCCCGCAAGGCACTGGATAATGATGATTACAGTGTCCTTGGGCATCAGGCGAACGCTTCTCCAACTTCAGACATCATGCCAGCGGTCATGTGGTCATTATCACACAGGGGTCATGTGGTCAGTATCCTGCCAGTGGTCATGTGGTCAGTATCCTGCCAGTGGTCATGTGGTCAGTATCCAGCCAGGGGTCATGTGGTCAGTATCATGCCAGTGGTCATGTGGTCAGTATCCTACCAGCCTCCTTCACTTCCCAAGACATTTTCTGGTACCCAGGTTAGACTGGGTCAACCTGGCAATCCAGATCAGTTTTACACATCCACCTCCATGCAGGTTCGAACCTCACCGGGCAGGCAGAGAAGCAGTATTTTTATGGGGCCACAAACATGATAATACAGTGAGGTGATATTCCTTATTGATGGAGCGGAGCAGAGACAAATTGAAAGAAAACACGTTATCAAAATGTTGTGGATCTTAGAGAACAATATACGAAATGTGTGGATCTTAGAGAATTATAGTGGCCCAGAGGTTAGAACACTTGCCTGCCAGCATGGTGATGGTTGAATTGAATTCCACTTGGTGCCAATATTAAAACAAAATTGGCCTGGGTTGCATGTCGACATAACCTAAACTTGAATACCTTTCCTTCCTTCCTTCCTTCCTTCCTTCCTTCCTTCCTTCCTTCCTTCCTTCCTTCCTTCCTTCCTTCCTTCCTTCCTGCCTGCCTGCCTGCCTGCCTGCCTGCCTCCTGCCTGCCTGCCTGCCTGCCTGCCTGCCTGCCTGCATCCATTCATCCAGTCCATGCCTCTTTATTGTTTACATCCTTCTGTTCTGTAGGTTGCACTATACAAGCATCAGTGAAGCTGAGCACTGAAAGTCCTCCAGACCCAGGCCAGCACCAGCTGACAGACAAGTTGCCTAACAGTTCAGACAGTAGCAGCTGATGTCACCAGCTGTTGTCATGACGTGCCAGGATGTAGGAAGGGTGGTTGTTTTTATTTTAATAATCAATCACCATGTATTCTCAAACTTGTTTTTGGTGGTGTTAGAACAGTAATAAGTAATTGACTAATGGGAAAACATTGATTGTGTAAATTTATGACACTGTTTTATGGTTTTGGTGTTATGGTGTTACGTTCATGTAACCTACTTGGGTATATTGAATATGATGGTGATGTCATGTGCTATTTGAGTCATATTTAAATAGTTACATGAAATATCTGCAATGCAATTATTTCACACAAATATGAAAACAACAGTTTTGCAGGTGACATGTTTGAATGCTATTCTAGCTGCGGCTGTATAATAGTAATTTAACTCAGGTTGATAAACCTCTCTAGTGCGAGGAAATACAACCAAAGACAATGTCATGCAGGGCAGAATAGGCCCTAAGTCTTGTTCGGCACCTGGTCTAGGATCAAAGCTCTGACAGGCAGACAGTTAGAGCATTGCTTTGCTAATTCAGCAGCTTCTTCAGTGTGTCTGGCTCCAGATGTATTGGCATTACCTTTCCTCTGGAGTAAACTAGGCAGGCCGAGAGAGGGATCATGCTGCATCTGCAACACATTGTCTCTAATTCAGCCCATGCTTTGTGCTATGGAGAAGTATAAATCAATTTTGCAAACTATCCTTTGTCAGGACGGCAAGGTGCCAGTTATATTTTTAACCTTTGCACTGCAAATGTAGAAGATATGAAAGGAATCATCGTTGGGGGATGTAACATCAATAACATTAGATATGGGGATAATACAGCGTTGATTGCAGACAATGAGTAGGATCTGCAACATTTAGTAGATGCTGTTGTTGCACACAGTGAACAACTAGGGTTAGAATTAAATTGTAAGAAGACACATTATGGTCATCACTATGAAGAAGGAAGCACCACAATGTGATATACAAGTGAATGAAAATATTCTTAAACAAGTGAATCGATGCAATTATCTCATAACATCATAACATCTGATGGGAGATGCCTTGAAGAGATTAGAACAAGAATCGCCATGGTGAAGGTAGCCTTCTGCAAGATGGGAAACATACTGACCAATAAAAAGATGTCAGTTACAACGAGAAAGAGTGTTTAAGTACTTCATAGAACCTGTACTTTTGTATGGATGTGAAGTATGGGCAATGAGCAGACAAGCTGAAAAACATCTAATCACGGTGGAAATGGGTTTTGAGGAAAATGCAAAACATAACAATGGACAGACAAAAAAGCCAATGACCAAGTCCTACAAGAAACAAATGAAGACCTTAAACTGATTGGAGAAATTAGATGTAGACAGTCAAAATATTTTGGAAAAGAAGAAGTAACAAAGACATTTATGATCTGTTTAAGTCCCCGCTAATCACTGGTATCATGAAGGCTAATAGACTACAATGGCTGGGGCATATAGAAAGAATGGAAGACAATAGGGAAACAAAACTCGCTTACACTCAGGAAATAAATGACCGTAGACCCCGAGGTAGACCAAGAAGACGGTGGAGAGATAATATACATACAGACCTACAAGCACTTGGAATCAACGACTAGCAAGAGAAGGTTAACCAGAGAGACGAACGGAGACGGATTGTATCTGCAGCACAGAACCTCAATGGCTCGGAACGCTGAAGAAGAAGAAGTTATAAAAAGAAATAGATTGGAGATCTTGGTGACAACTGGCAAGATTGAAGGAAAAGAACAATGGGAAGGCAGAGAAGTAAATACCTGGATGGCTTGACTAAGTGCATGATCGAGACAAGAACACAGAGCTGATCCACAACTCTGGTGATCAAGTGAGATGGTGAAACATGACCACCCATGAGAGATGGTGAAACATGACCACCCACGCTTATCGGCATTGCACATCATGATGATGATTGCTATGATCAGTCTCCTTCTGACTTCAAGACGGCAAGGTGCCAGTCATTGGTAAACAAGAAATTACAACCATTAGTAATGTCGACAATGATTCAGAAGTATAATTTCACATATTCACAGTAAACATTTCCACACATTTAGTGACATATTCAAGTGCAGCTGAGTTGCTTTAAGAATAACATTTTCACAGTTGCTTCTGTTGTCCTTAGACTAATTACTCAGCTTTGGACAATTGCCAGTTGCTTAGATCTAAAAGACATTCTTTAATTGTTTGTAATTGTGAACAATTATTTCAGGCAGAAATAAATGGTTTTAAACATTTTGTTATCCCACAGCAGATGTTACTGTTGGGTGTGAAGTGTTAGGCTTCACATAGTCTGGATCATAGTATATGAGGTGGCATAGCCAGTTCCCTTCCTCGTCATCTTTGTGAGTGCAACTGATAAATATATTTTATCAGTATTACTCATCACACTTTAAATCACTGAATATATTCTTTGCACATTCCTGATTTCTGTTCTGCAGTCTAATGTCCTTCAGTCTGGTATTACAATAATATTTCTCACGAGGTTAGTTGATAATAGCTTATCTGAGATCTTCTCTTTTGATATTTAGGTGTTCTGTTGAAAGGAGTATTAAGTATGAAACAAGCTAATTTTACATTGCTATAATTACAAATATTTGTATATTTGCAATAATATCAATGTTAAATTAGCTTGTTTCATAATTAACTGTGAGCAACAACAATAAACCGGTTAACTAAAAGTCTGAGAGAACAGGAAGCTTACTGCCAAAACAAAAGTCCTAGTCTTAAAATAGTCTTAAAAGTTGAGAAGATCAACTTTATTGCACCATGTTTTATCCCATATGGCTTGGTCTCTTTCCGAAGAGCATCACACAAAGCACAAACTCTGTAGCTCCAGTGACGACCCCCATGAGTCTCCAAGAAAAAAGCACTCGTGAACTAAAAGACTATGAATCTAACCCACAACCTTAAGGAGCGCGAGGCAAACGGCTTGACGGCTTCGCCACGAAGGCTCCCTGTAGTCCTGGTCTATCAATCCTAAGTCCTTAGTACTCTTCTTTATGGCAGTGAAGCCTGGTCAAGTTACTCACACCAAGAGAAACGTTTAAAAAGCTTTCATGTGCGGTGTCTGCGAATAATACTTGGTATTAAGTGGCAAGACAAAATCATAAATACTGAAGTATTGGAAAGATCAGGTTGTGTGATGGTTTGTTCCATGCTCAGTCTTCGTAGACTTAGATGGATAGGACACATTAGGAGGATGGATGATGGTAGAATACCGGACATCTTTTTTGGTGAATTGCAGATGAGTAAAAGATCTCAGGGTTGGCCTCTACTACGATACAAAGATGTGTGTAAGCGGGACATGATTGATACAGGCATTGATAATGCACATTGGGAGCAAGTCGCTGCTGAACGTGTTGCATGGAGGGCAAACATCAGAAATGGAATAAAGACAAAGGAGAAAATTATTGCAGATAAGTCACACACCGAGCATGTGAGACATAAGATGGTGCATGATGGTGGAATGACCATGTATTCACATGCATCCATTGTGGATGAACATTTACCATGCAAATTGGTCTCATTAGTCACATTCACTACTGCCAAGGGTTGTAGTTATGCCTATTTTAAAGTGCAATGTAACAAACAATTGTCTTTCAAGATGGCAAGATGTCCGAGATATTGCAAAATAATTCAGTCATGTGTTCTTGTAAATTATTTATATTTTATAATTGCAAATAATAATTAGTCACATTAAAAAAGTTTTAGGTGTGTTAGCAAAAAGGAAGAAATATGATTTAAGTATGTTCATGACAGCCACTCATGCTTTTGTTACACAGGCCATATTGATGTTGAGTCTCATCTCATCTTATATCATCTTGTTTCTCTTGTACCTTGCAGTGTCGAGGTGAAGCATAAACACAGAGGCAGTGTCTGTTTATAAGCTTCATATATCAATCTTCCCGTGGACTCTGCTATTCCCTCTGTCCATCATTTACGTGGCTGGCCTCTTCTTCTGCTTCCAGTTTGTTTTTACATCATTGCCTGTTGTGGTATATTGTTAGTTGATAATTTAGTTATATGGCCAAACCATTTAACTTGCTACCTTCTGATAAAATCTAGCGCTGGTGTAACCCCATTTTAGTCCTGATTTCTACATTTGAGATTTTCTCTCTTCTTGACACATTGAGTATTCTTCTCAGGAATCTCATATCTGTTGTGATTTTTGTCATCATCCAGGTTTTGCAATTTTTGTATAGAGTTGGTAGGAAGATTGTGTTGTAGAGTGCTTCGTTAGCCTGGTTATACTTCTTAGTTTTTCTATGAGCAGTATGAAAATCCTCTCCTGGCTTGCTAGACCAGTCGCAGGTTTAGTACATAAAAGTCTGACTAAGTGAAGTCCATCCCGATTGGTGCATAACCTTGCCGTCATGGTTTCCCGGTCTACACCATAGGGACGTGGGGTGTTCATGTTGAATACTTATTGAAAAATCAGAATGAGGTTGAATTATAATTTTTTTTTTTTTTGCACGCACTCGTTTTGAAATCAAACGTTGTCCATGACACTACTTCTAGTATTGCTGGACTGAAGTTTTGCTTGTGGATTAGCTTTCCTTATTAACAGTGTCCCTTGCCATCAGGCTAACCCACTCTGACTTCAGAGGTACTTGTAATTTACGTCCCCAAGTCAAAGACGACAGATCAACATTTTAGTCCAACTGTCCGGTGTAGGGGTTGAACCTCTTACCACCGCATCAGCACACCAGATGTTTAAGAACGCGTCCTTATCCATTCGGCTATGCTGACCTACATATACTTATTCTGAACTCCTAACCAGAAACCAAACGATCTCAAGGACTGTGCTGCAGAACTCTCCTGTCCTTCTGTAAGCTCAGAAAACAGCAGGACATGTACATCAGTTCACTTCACATGAGGGGAGAGACATGTTAGGATGTAAACCGGTCATGGTTCAACACAGCACAAATCAGTGGAGAGACATGTTAGAATGTAAACCGGTCATGGTTCAACACAGCAGAAATCAGTGGAGAGACAGGATGTAAGCCGGTCATGGTTCAACACAGCAGAAATCAGTGGAGAGACATGTTAGGATGTAAACTGGTCATGGTTCAACACAGCACAAATCAGTGGAGAGACATATTAGGATGTAACCCGGTCATGGTTCAACACAGCAGAAATCAGTGGAGAGACAGGATGTAACACGGTCATGGTTCAACACAGCAGAAATCAGTGGAGAGACATGTTAGAATGTAAACCGGTCATGGTTCAACACAGCAGAAATCAGTGGAGAGACATGTTTGAATGTAAACCGGTCATGGTTCAACACAGCACAAATCAGTGGAGAGATATATTAGGATGTAACCCGGTCATGGTTCAACACAGCACAAATCAGTGGAGAGACATGTTAGGATATAACCTGGTCATGGTTCAACACAGCACAAATCAGTGGAGAGACATATTAGGATGTAACCCGGTCATGGTTCAACACAGCACAAATCAGTGGAGAGACATGTTAGGATATAACCTGGTCATGGTTCAACACAGCACAAATCAGTGGAGAGACATGTTAGGAATGTAAGCCAGGTCATGGTTCAACACAGCACTAAATCAGTGGAGAGACATGTTAGGAATGTAAACCGGTCATGGGTCAACACAGCACAAATCAGTGCAGAGACATGTTAGGATGTAACCCGGTCATGGTTCAACACAGCACAAATCAGTGGAGAGACATGTTAGGATGTAATCCGGTCATGGTTCAACACAGCACAAATCAGTGGAGAGACATGTTAGGATGTAACCGGTCATGGTTCAACACAGCACAAATCAGTGGAGAGACATGTTAGGATGTAAACCGGTCATGGTTCAACACAGCACAAATCAGTGGAGAGACATGTTAGGATGTAACCGGTCATGGTTCAACACAGCACAAATCAGTGGAGAGACATGTTAGGATGTAACCCGGTCATGGTTCAACACAGCACAAATCAGTGGAGAGACATGTTAGGATGTAAGCCAGTCATGGTTCAACACAGCACAAATCAGTGGAGAGACATGTTAGGATGTAAGCCAGTCATGGTTCAACACAGCACAAATCAGTGGAGAGACATGTTAGGATGTAACCTGGTCATGGTTCAACACAGCACAAATCAGTGGAGAGACATGTTAGGATGTAACCGGTCATGGTTCAACACAGCACAAATCAGTGGAGAGACATGTTAGGATGTAACCTGGTCATGGTTCAACACAGCACAAATCAGTGGAGAGACATGTTAGGATGTAAACCGGTCATGGTTCAACACAGCATAAATCAGTGGAGAGACATGTTAGAATGTAAACCGGTCATGGTTCAACACAGCATAAATCAGTGGAGAGACATGTTAGGATGTAATCCGGTCATGGTTCAACACAGCATAAATCAGTGGAGAGACATGTTAGAATGTAAACCGGGCATGGGTCAACACAGCACAAATCAGTGGAGAGACATGTTAGGATGTAATCCGGTCATGGTTCAACACAGCATAAATCAGTGGAGAGACATGTTAGAATGTAAATCGGTCATGGTTCAACACAGCATAAATCAGTGGAGAGACATGTTAGGATATAACCTGGTCATGGTTCAACACAGCATAAATCAGTGGAGAGACATGTTAGGATATAACCTGGTCATGGTTAAATACAGCATAAATCAGTGGAGAGACATGTTAGGATATAACCTGGTCATGGTTCAACACAGCACAAATCAGTGGAAAGACATGTTAGAATGTAAACCGGTCATGGTTCAACACAGCATAAATCAGTGGAGAGACATGTTAGAATGTAAACCGGTCATGGTTCAACACAGCATAAATCAGTGGAGAGACATGTTAGAATGTAAACCGGTCATGGTTCAACACAGCACAAATCAGTGGAGAGACATGTTAGAATGTAAACCGGTCATGGTTCAACACAGCACAAATCAGTGGAGAGACATGTTAGGATAGTAACTGGTCATGGTTCAACACAGCATAAATCAGTGGAGAGACATGTTAAAATGTAAACCGGTCATGTTTCAACACAGCATAAATCAGTGGAGAGACATGTTAGGATATAGCCTGGTCATGGTTCAACACAGCACAAATCAGTGGAGAGACATGTTAGGATATAACCTGGTCATGGTTAAATACAGCATAAATCAGTGGAGAGACATGTTAGGATGTAACCTGGTCATGGTTCAACACAGCACAAATCAGTGGAGAGACATGTTAGAATGTAAACCGGTCATGGTTCAACACATCACAAATCAGTGGAGAGACATGTTAGGATGTAAGCCAGTCATGGTTCAACACAGCACAAATCAGTGGAGAGACATGTTAGGATGTAACCTGGTCATGGTTCAACACAGCACAAATCAGTGGAGAGACATGTTAGGATGTAAGCCAGTCATGGTTTAACACAGCACAAATCAGTGGAGAGACATGTTAGGATGTAAGCCAGTCATGGTTTAACACAGCACAAATCAGTGGAGAGACATGTTAGGATGTAAGCCAGTCATGGTTTAACACAGCACAAATCAGTGGAGAGACATGTTAGGATGTAAGCCAGTCATGGTTCAACACAGCACAAATCAGTGGAGAGACATGTTAGGATGTAACCTGGTCATGGTTCAACACAGCACAAATCAGTGGAGAGACATGTTAGGATGTAAGCCAGTCATGGTTCAACACAGCACAAATCAGTGGAGAGACATGTTAGGATGTAAGCCAGTCATGGTTCAACACAGCACAAATCAGTGGAGAGACATGTTAGAATGTAAACCGGTCATGGTTCAACACAGCATAAATCAGTGGACAGACATGTTAGGATATAACCTGGTCACGGTTCAACACAGCATAAATCAGTGGAGAGACATGTTAGAATGTAAACCGGTCATGGTTCAACACAGCAGAAATCAGTGGAGAGACAGGATGTAACCCGGTCATGGTTCAGCACAGCAGAAATCAGTGGAGAGACATGTTAGGATGTAAACAGGTCATGGTTCAACACAGCACAAATCAGTGGAGAGACATTTTAGAATGTAAACCGGTCATGGTTCAACACAGCACATATGGGCTATTAGGAATTAGATCTAGTCTTGTCATGTTTCTTCCACAGGTTTAAGGTATTTAATTGTCATAGTGAGCATAGCTGAAAAAACATCTGTGACAGTGGAATGGGGTTTCTGAGGAAAATACAAAGAAAACCATGGACAGACAGAGAAAACAATGAGTAAGTCCTACAAGAAGCAAATGAAAGCTGTAAACTGATTGGAGAAATTAGACGGAGTCAAACATTTTTGGGCACGTTATGAGAAGAAATAAACTAGAGAACTGATAACTGGCACGAATGAGGAGAAATGAATCGGGAAGGCAGAGAAGTAAATATCTGGATGGCTTGACCGCATGGCATCGTCGAGAGAAGAACACAGAGCTGATCTACAACTCTGGTGATAGTTAGAGATTGTAAAACATGACCATCCACGCTTATCGGCATGGCACATGATGATGACGATTGTATTATTTTTGGAAAAAAGAATGACGGCCAGATGAAAGGAGAGGAGGCTCTTCTAGAAGAGGTATGACATGATGTGGAGAAAGCCACAATGATTGTGGATTGCTTATTTACATCCTTTTACCGTAGGAAATTGTGGAATTGGCACCTGGAATGTTAGAACTATGTATGAATTGGGAAAGATGGCACAGATGTGAGAATAATGAAGGGAAGACATCGCAGGCGCTACATGAGATTGTAGCAGATAACATGACTTGGCATGTGTTGGCTGAAGGCTTAAGCACTAAAAACAAATGTTTTGCGTATCCTTTACAGGACATCGCTGACAACATCAGCATCTTTCAGCTGATTCTTGTTTTCCTTGGCAAGATTACGCTCAGTAGTTTGCCATTGCTTTCTGAGCGGGTGGCTAATTTATCCCGCAAGTCACCAGCATGGGTAGAACCGCTTCCAATTCTCGCGCTTTGCGAGACCCTGCATGGATAAACGGGATTACGGAGAAAGTTGTGTAACCCCTCGGCCAGAGAGACCGGTGCTTAAGCACTAGCAGAGGATAAAGGGCAGAAGAAAATGGCTTGAACCCAATGCCCAGAGGACTTCATGTGAAGAACAATTTGAATGCAATATAATATTCCAAACTTATGGGACAAAGCAGAGAAAATTTGAAAGGAAACACTTGCAGACTGTTTAGATGTGGGGTAGAAAATTAAAAACCAAATAGTTTGTAAATACTATTTGCAAATCACAACCCCCATTATGATTTCTGCAGGTCCATCTGCCACATGGCTTCCTTCATTCTTCCCTCTTCCTCCCCTCATTAGTTTTCACCACTTGCATGACTGTGTTATTCACATATTCTGTTTCTGCTCTGTCAGGATTCCCATCGAAGCACCAACAAAGGTAAGACCAGAATACAGATCTTCAGATACACCAAGCCAGCACCAGTTGACAATAAAACAGTTCTCTAAGTGTCAAGACTTTGCTGTGGCAGCTGATGTCAGCAGTAGTTCCCAGGGTGTAGGCCTACAGAGGGTGGTTAATGTTTTTACTTTAAAAATCGGTAATTATACATTCTCAAAATGTGTTCGATAGGTTTAGAAAAAATGAGCAATGCTTAACTAATGTTAAAATGTTGAGTGTGCACATTTATAACACAGTTTGAGAGTTAGATTTATGTAACCTACTTGCATATATAATGGTGACATAATTGTGCCACGTCATATTTAATTAGTAAAATTTTAAATTAGTCAAATTATTTTACATAACTATAAAGCATGATAGCAGAAGTAATGGGAAATAAGAATTGAAAATGCAGATAGCTCAAAACTGAGAATTTTCATCATACCAGAATATAGATCTTCAGATACATCAATTCAGCACCACAGAGTTTGCTAAACAATTAGTCATTAAATGACTACAAAACTAGTCTGAAACAGTATTATACACTAGCGTCAATTTGTGTACGCAAGTACGTAATTTGCCATGTTGGAGGAAATATTCAGTGAATGTGGAAATAGCTAAAAACTGAGATTTTTATAATACATGCGGAAGGGAAGTTGAAAATAAATTCTAAGATGGTTGATCGCTAGATAATTAACCTTGAACAATCTGTAACATAACGCCATTCATGAATTTTCCCCAAAATTTAAAAGTTTCTGGATCACTAGGAAATTAGTCTAAAACAATGTGCTGACACTAGACATGACCATAAAAGTAATAATTTGCACTCCTGGGGCAATTTTGTTGACAAATTTGAGATAGCTAAAAATTGAGAAATTTCAACAGGCGGCCGGTCATCGATTTTTCCCAAAATATAAAAGTTTCTGGATCACTAGGAAATTAGTCTAAAACAATGTGCTGACACTAGACATGACCATAAAAGTAATAATTTGCACTCCTGGGGCAATTTTGTTGACAAATTTGAGATAGCTAAAAATTGAGAAATTTCAACAGGCGGCCGGTCATCGATTTTTCCCAAAATATAAAAGTTTCTGGATCACTAGGAAATTAGTCTAAAACAATGTGCTGACACTAGACATGACCATAAAAGTAATAATTTGCACTCCTGGGGCAATTTTGTTGACAAATTTGAGATAGCTAAAAACTGAGAAATTTCAACAGGCGGCCGGTCATCGATTTTTCCCAAAATATAAAAGTTTCTGGATCACTAGGAAATTAGTCTAAAACAATGTGCTGACACTAGACATGACCATAAAAGTAATAATTTGCACTCCTGGGGCAATTTTGTTGACAAATTTGAGATAGCTAAAACTGAGAAATTTCAACAGGCGGCCGGTCATCGATTTTTCCGAAAATATAAAAGTTTCTGGATCACTAGGAAATTAGTCTAAAACAATGTGCTGACACTAGACATGACCATAAAAGTAATAATTTGCACTCCTGGGGCAATTTTGTTGACAAATTTGAGATAGCTGAAAAATGAGAAATTTCAACAGGCGGCCGGTCATCGATTTTTCCCAAAATATAAAAGTTTCTGGATCACTAGGAAATTAGTCTAAAACAATGTGCTGACACTAGACATGACCATAAAAGTAATAATTTGCACTCCTGGGGCAATTTTGTTGACAAATTTGAGATAGCTGAAAAATGAGAAATTTCAACAGGCGGCCGGTCATCGATTTTTCCCAAAATATAAAAGTTTCTGGATCACTAGGAAATTAGTCTAAAACAATGTGCTGACACTAGACATGACCATAAAAGTAATAATTTGCACTCCTGGGGCAATTTTGTTGACAAATTTGAGATAGCTAAAAACTGAGAAATTTCAACAGGCGGCCGGTCATCGATTTTTCCCAAAATATAAAAGTTTCTGGATCACTAGGAAATTAGTCTAAAACAATGTGCTGACACTAGACATGACCATAAAAGTAATAATTTGCACTCCTGGGGCAATTTTGTTGACAAATTTGAGATAGCTAAAAATTGAGAAATTTCAACAGGCGGCCGGTCATCGATTTTTCCCAAAATATAAAAGTTTCTGGATCACTAGGAAATTAGTCTAAAACAATGTGCTGACACTAGACATGACCATAAAAGTAATAATTTGCACTCCTGGGGCAATTTTGTTGACAAATTTGAGATAGCTAAAAACTGAGAAATTTCAACAGGCGGCCGGTCATCGATTTTTCCCAAAATATAAAAGTTTCTGGATCACTAGGAAATTAGTCTAAAACAATGTGCTGACACTAGACATGACCATAAAAGTAATAATTTGCACTCCTGGGGCAATTTTGTTGACAAATTTGAGATAGCTAAAAACTGAGAAATTTCAACAGGCGGCCGGTCATCGATTTTTCCCAAAATATAAAAGTTTCTGGATCACTAGGAAATTAGTCTAAAACAATGTGCTGACACTAGACATGACCATAAAAGTAATAATTTGCACTCCTGGGGCAATTTTGTTGACAAATTTGAGATAGCTAAAAATTGAGAAATTTCAACAGGCGGCCGGTCATCGATTTTTCCCAAAATATAAAAGTTTCTGGATCACTAGGAAATTAGTCTAAAACAATGTGCTGACACTAGACATGACCATAAAAGTAATAATTTGCACTCCTGGGGCAATTTTGTTGACAAATTTGAGATAGCTAAAAACTGAGAAATTTCAACAGGCGGCCGGTCATCGATTTTTCCCAAAATATAAAAGTTTCTGGATCACTAGGAAATTAGTCTAAAACAATGTGCTGACACTAGACATGACCATAAAAGTAATAATTTGCACTCCTGGGGCAATTTTGTTGACAAATTTGAGATAGCTAAAAACTGAGAAATTTCAACAGGCGGCCGGTCATCGATTTTTCCCAAAATATAAAAGTTTCTGGATCACTAGGAAATTAGTCTAAAACAATGTGCTGACACTAGACATGACCATAAAAGTAATAATTTGCACTCCTGGGGCAATTTTGTTGACAAATTTGAGATAGCTAAAAACTGAGAAATTTCAACAGGCGGCCGGTCATCGATTTTTCTTAAAATATAAAAGTTTCTGGATCACTAGGAAATTAGTCTAAAACAATGTGCTGACACTAGACATGACCATAAAAGTAATAATTTGCACTCCTGGGGCAATTTTGTTGACAAATTTGAGATAGCTAAAAATGAGAAATTTCAACAGGCGGCCGGTCATCGATTTTTCTTAAAATATAAAAGTTTCTGGATCACTAGGAAATTAGTCTAAAACAATGTGCTGACACTAGACATGACCATAAAAGTAATAATTTGCACTCCTGGGGCAATTTTGTTGACAAATTTGAGATAGCTAAAAATTGAGAAATTTCAACAGGCGGCCGGTCATCGATTTTTCCCAAAATATAAAAGTTTCTGGATCACTAGGAAATTAGTCTAAAACAATGTGCTGACACTAGACATGACCATAAAAGTAATAATTTGCACTCCTGGGGCAATTTTGTTGACAAATTTGAGATAGCTAAAAATTGAGAAATTTCAACAGGCGGCCGGTCATCGATTTTTCCCAAAATATAAAAGTTTCTGGATCACTAGGAAATTAGTCTAAAACAATGTGCTGACACTAGACATGACCATAAAAGTAATAATTTGCACTCCTGGGGCAATTTTGTTGACAAATTTGAGATAGCTAAAAACTGAGAAATTTCAACAGGCGGCCGGTCATCGATTTTTCCCAAAATATAAAAGTTTCTGGATCACTAGGAAATTAGTCTAAAACAATGTGCTGACACTAGACATGACCATAAAAGTAATAATTTGCACTCCTGGGGCAATTTTGTTGACAAATTTGAGATAGCTAAAACTGAGAAATTTCAACAGGCGGCCGGTCATCGATTTTTCCGAAAATATAAAAGTTTCTGGATCACTAGGAAATTAGTCTAAAACAATGTGCTGACACTAGACATGACCATAAAAGTAATAATTTGCACTCCTGGGGCAATTTTGTTGACAAATTTGAGATAGCTAAAAACTGAGAAATTTCAACAGGCGGCCGGTCATCGATTTTTCTTAAAATATAAAAGTTTCTGGATCACTAGGAAATTAGTCTAAACAATGTGCTGACACTAGACATGACCATAAAAGTAATAATTTGCACTCCTGGGGCAATTTTGTTGACAAATTTGAGATAGCTAAAAATTGAGAAATTTCAACAGGCGGCCGGTCATCGATTTTTCTGAAAATATAAAAGTTTCTGGATCACTAGGAAATTAGTCTAAAACAATGTGCTGACACTAGACATGACCATAAAAGTAATAATTTGCACTCCTGGGGCAATTTTGTTGACAAATTTGAGATAGCTAAAAATGAGAAATTTCAACAGGCGGCCGGTCATCGATTTTTCCCAAAATATAAAAGTTTCTGGATCACTAGGAAATTAGTCTAAAACAATGTGCTGACACTAGACATGACCATAAAAGTAATAATTTGCACTCCTGGGGCAATTTTGTTGACAAATTTGAGATAGCTAAAAACTGAGAAATTTCAACAGGCGGCCGGTCATCGATTTTTCCCAAAATATAAAAGTTTCTGGATCACTAGGAAATTAGTCTAAAACAATGTGCTGACACTAGACATGACCATAAAAGTAATAATTTGCACTCCTGGGGCAATTTTGTTGACAAATTTGAGATAGCTAAAAATTGAGAAATTTCAACAGGCGGCCGGTCATCGATTTTTCCCAAAATATAAAAGTTTCTGGATCACTAGGAAATTAGTCTAAAACAATGTGCTGACACTAGACATGACCATAAAAGTAATAATTTGCACTCCTGGGGCAATTTTGTTGACAAATTTGAGATAGCTAAAAACTGAGAAATTTCAACAGGCGGCCGGTCATCGATTTTTCTTAAAATATAAAAGTTTCTGGATCACTAGGAAATTAGTCTAAAACAATGTGCTGACACTAGACATGACCATAAAAGTAATAATTTGCACTCCTGGGGCAATTTTGTTGACAAATTTGAGATAGCTAAAAACTTGAGAAATTTCAACAGGCGGCCGGTCATCGATTTTTCCCAAAATATAAAAGTTTCTGGATCACTAGGAAATTAGTCTAAAACAATGTGCTGACACTAGACATGACCATAAAAGTAATAATTTGCACTCCTGGGGCAATTTTGTTGACAAATTTGAGATAGCTAAAAATTGAGAAATTTCAACAGGCGGCCGGTCATCGATTTTTCCCAAAATATAAAAGTTTCTGGATCACTAGGAAATTAGTCTAAAACAATGTGCTGACACTAGACATGACCATAAAAGTAATAATTTGCACTCCTGGGGCAATTTTGTTGACAAATTTGAGATAGCTAAAAACTGAGAAATTTCAACAGGCGGCCGGTCATCGATTTTTCCCAAAATATAAAAGTTTCTGGATCACTAGGAAATTAGTCTAAAACAATGTGCTGACACTAGACATGACCATAAAAGTAATAATTTGCACTCCTGGGGCAATTTTGTTGACAAATTTGAGATAGCTAAAAATTGAGAAATTTCAACAGGCGGCCGGTCATCGATTTTTCCCAAAATATAAAAGTTTCTGGATCACTAGGAAATTAGTCTAAAACAATGTGCTGACACTAGACATGACCATAAAAGTAATAATTTGCACTCCTGGGGCAATTTTGTTGACAAATTTGAGATAGCTAAAAACTGAGAAATTTCAACAGGCGGCCGGTCATCGATTTTTCTGAAAATATAAAAGTTTCTGGATCACTAGGAAATTAGTCTAAAACAATGTGCTGACACTAGACATGACCATAAAAGTAATAATTTGCACTCCTGGGGCAATTTTGTTGACAAATTTGAGATAGCT
This sequence comes from Cepaea nemoralis, assembly GCA_014155875.1. Classification (NCBI taxonomy): domain Eukaryota; kingdom Metazoa; phylum Mollusca; class Gastropoda; order Stylommatophora; family Helicidae; genus Cepaea; species Cepaea nemoralis. The sequence continues at coordinate 179,883 of JACEFZ010021861.1, forward strand.
AAAAACTGAGAAATTTCAACAGGCGGCCGGTCATCGATTTTTCCCAAAATATAAAAGTTTCTGGATCACTAGGAAATTAGTCTAAAACAATGTGCTGACACTAGACATGACCATAAAAGTAATAATTTGCACTCCTGGGGCAATTTTGTTGACAAATTTGAGATAGCTAAAAACTGAGAAATTTCAACAGGCGGCCGGTCATCGATTTTTCCCAAAATATAAAAGTTTCTGGATCACTAGGAAATTAGTCTAAAACAATGTGCTGACACTAGACATGACCATAAAAGTAATAATTTGCACTCCTGGGGCAATTTTGTTGACAAATTTGAGATAGCTAAAAATTGAGAAATTTCAACAGGCGGCCGGTCATCGATTTTTCCCAAAATATAAAAGTTTCTGGATCACTAGGAAATTAGTCTAAAACAATGTGCTGACACTAGACATGACCATAAAAGTAATAATTTGCACTCCTGGGGCAATTTTGTTGACAAATTTGAGATAGCTAAAAACTGAGAAATTTCAACAGGCGGCCGGTCATCGATTTTTCCCAAAATATAAAAGTTTCTGGATCACTAGGAAATTAGTCTAAAACAATGTGCTGACACTAGACATGACCATAAAAGTAATAATTTGCACTCCTGGGGCAATTTTGTTGACAAATTTGAGATAGCTAAAAACTGAGAAATTTCAACAGGCGGCCGGTCATCGATTTTTCCCAAAATATAAAAGTTTCTGGATCACTAGGAAATTAGTCTAAAACAATGTGCTGACACTAGACATGACCATAAAAGTAATAATTTGCACTCCTGGGGCAATTTTGTTGACAAATTTGAGATAGCTAAAAACTGAGAAATTTCAACAGGCGGCCGGTCATCGATTTTTCCCAAAATATAAAAGTTTCTGGATCACTAGGAAATTAGTCTAAAACAATGTGCTGACACTAGACATGACCATAAAAGTAATAATTTGCACTCCTGGGGCAATTTTGTTGACAAATTTGAGATAGCTAAAAATTGAGAAATTTCAACAGGCGGCCGGTCATCGATTTTTCCAAAATATAAAAGTTTCTGGATCACTAGGAAATTAGTCTAAAACAATGTGCTGACACTAGACATGACCATAAAAGTAATAATTTGCACTCCTGGGGCAATTTTGTTGACAAATTTGAGATAGCTAAAAATTGAGAAATTTCAACAGGCGGCCGGTCATCGATTTTTCCCAAAATATAAAAGTTTCTGGATCACTAGGAAATTAGTCTAAAACAATGTGCTGACACTAGACATGACCATAAAAGTAATAATTTGCACTCCTGGGGCAATTTTGTTGACAAATTTGAGATAGCTAAAAACTTGAGAAATTTCAACAGGCGGCCGGTCATCGATTTTTCCCAAAATATAAAAGTTTCTGGATCACTAGGAAATTAGTCTAAAACAATGTGCTGACACTAGACATGACCATAAAAGTAATAATTTGCACTCCTGGGGCAATTTTGTTGACAAATTTGAGATAGCTAAAAACTGAGAAATTTCAACAGGCGGCCGGTCATCGATTTTTCCCAAAATATAAAAGTTTCTGGATCACTAGCAAATTAGTCTAAAACAATGTACTGACAATAGACATGACCATAAAAGTTATAACTTGCACTCCTGGGGAAGTTATGTTGGCAAAATTGAGATAGCTGAAGAATGAGAAATTTCAACAGGCGGCCGGTCATGGATCTTTCCTTAAAATATAAAAGTTTCTGGATCACTAGGAAATTAGTCTAAGACAATGTGCAAACACTAGACATGACCATACAAATAATAATGTGCACTCCTGGGGCAATTTTGTTGACAAATTTGAGATAGCTAAAAATTGAGAAATTTCAACAGGCGGCCGGATCGATTTGTCATCGATTTGTTCCAAAATATAAAAGTTTCTGGATCACTAGGAAATTAGTATAAAACAATGTGTTGACACTAGACATGGCCAGATTGGTTCAGAAATTGAACTGGATGAAGATGCAAAACGTTTGTACCAGGCCATGCGTAAAGCCGGTACAGATGAAGACACAGTTAGCGGTATCATTCTCAAGAACTCCAATGCGGACAGATAGAAACTGAAGCAGAGGTACCAGGAACTGTATAACCAGGATCTGATCAAAGACTTGAAATCTGAGCTAAGGGGGGATTCTGAACAAGTTCTCCTGGCCTAGGTGAAACAACCGGCTGAGTTTGACGCTTATTGTCTGCATGAGATTGTCAATGATGCCAACAGAGATAATTCCTTCCTGATTGGCTCTGTTTGCTCAAATAACAAAAATGAGCTTCGGAATGTCAAAGATATATGTAAACAAGTATACAAGAATGATCTGGAACTGGACATTGTCATGATCACTGTTGGAGATATCAGAGAGCTTCTACTGCAACTGGTCAGTGGCAGGAGAGAACAGAACCCAATGGATCAGGCTACTTTGAACATTTATTGCAACATCCCATGATGAATTAAATATGAAAGTCTTCTTGTCATATGCTCGTCCATCTACTGTTACACAACCAGTCATTTTTTGAAACATGATCGTTGATATAGCAAATTGACCATTATAACACCTTCATGGAATATCCATCCACTGGATGTATGTCATAAGGAAACTTTAATTGGTACATTCTTTACCCCAAGGATATTTTGTGTATGTGGCTATATGAATTCATCTATCATCAATGATTACTACCACTGTAAAGTGTATGACATTAAGTCACTAATACATTGTGATAATCAAACCTGGTCATAGCAAACAAACAACCGCTGTTTTTCCAACGAGTAAATATGGGGAGGTCTGCCCTTGCCTTGTTAGATGGGTTGCAGCAGCCCTTTATGAGTGTAAGGTTGCACTGCTCATGGATACCTGGATTTCTGACCCCTGTACTATTACACCTGGGTTGCTGCAGGGATCTGCCTTGTCCCCGGTTTTTTATGTCTACACCAGCAAAATCGCAGCTATTGAGACACCAGGTGTGGGTAGAATCTTGACATTTGCAGATGATGTACTGGTGTACAGACAGGGCCAGTCTGGCGAAAGACTTACAGGTGGCGGTAGACAGGGTGGCGGAGTGGTGCAGGGACACAGTGGCCATTATAAACCCAGACAAGGCATCAGTTGTGTGGTACTCACTGGATAACCGGATCGTCAAGGCAAATGTCCCAAGTATTATGTTGAATGAATGTCCTCTTAGTCGAGAGAGTAAATTGAAGTACTTGGGTATCACCTTTGACAGGTGTTTGTCTTTTAAGGATCATGTGGAGGCTTTGGTGGTGAAGGCTGGTAGGGGACTTAATGCATTGAGGGCTATGGCAGCAACCGGGGTAGATCAGAGGATACTGTACAGGCTCTTTCAGCAGTTAATAATTTCTGTCATTGAGTATGGTTTGGGGCTGATGACAGTATCAAAAAGCCAGCTTGAAAGGTTGGAGCGCATATAGAATGCTGCCATGCGGTTAATACTGGGGTGCACAAAGGACACACCAATTATCTGCAAGAGGCTTATCCTGGCGCTACCTACAATGACGGATAGGCATAGGGTCCTTAAAGCCAAATGGTACCTGAGAGTTGCCGCAGACAGGGATCACCGGCTGCATGCAGCAATGGATATGGTAAAGGGCCACAGATTAAGACGAGGCAGGTCCTGGATGGCACAGGCAGAACTTTCTATAAGTCAGGTGTGTGATCTAGAGACCATCAATCGTGAAAGAGAGTGGGTTGAAGTTCCGGAAGACATGACGGACTGGCACAATGTAATAATAACACTGGGTCGTGAGTGCAGAGAATGGGCAGCGGGCCGCACTGAGTTTGAAGTGCAACAGCTGATCCAGAGCAACACACATCAAGGTGACATAGTCATCTACATCGATGGGTCAGTGGTGAGAAACAGACGTAGTGGCTGGGGCTTTATTGCAAAGGCTAATGGGCGAGTCTTGAAAAAGGAGAGCCTGGCATATGAGACTACGACCTCCAGCATGAGAATGGAGGTGGAGGCAGTAACAGCGGCATTCCGGTGGCTAGAGGAGACTACTGCAACACACGTTGTGTTCATTACGGATTCAAAGAGTATGCTTAGCAAGGTGGAGAAAGGAATGTTTCGTGTGGAATGGCTCTCGTCGCTTCAGAGGTCACAGATTGTGAGAATTGTATGGATATTTTGCCCTGGCCATGCGGGTGTACGGGGGAATGAACAGGCTGATAGGCTAGCAGGGAATGCGCCTCTTGGTGGTATTTTGCCTATAGGACAAGGGGGAGGTGGTCGTGCGCTTGTGACCAGTTGGAGAAGCGGAGGAACAGATTGAGAACCCATATGTGGAAAGAATGAGATTGCGGGGGATCGGCAGGGGTTCTGGAAGAATCTCAAAACTGAGAGGGAAGACCAGGAGAACTTTTAATCAGATAGCGGTGGGAACGATTAGTAGTATGACTCTTCGCTGGCTGTTGAACGAGGGGACTGAGCACGTATGGGAATGTCCTGAGTGCAGTGATGTCGGTTCTTAACTCAATTCTTTGGTATGTGAATAAAAAAAAGTGCATGTAAAGCTACTGGTCACATCAACTTTCTTTTCTTCCCTCCCCCCTCCCCAGCTTGCGGACACGGAGGGAGGAGGTTGTGGAAAAGCTCTTGTATGGGCCTCCCACAGCGTGCCTGTCATTGTCCAAAACTGCCTTTCATTCATCTCTTTCAGGGGCAGAGAGCAACGTTGCGCTTGTCTCCAGCTATCATCATCTTGTGTTCTTGGCAAAGGGAATACTTGTGCTCGTGTGTGGATGTATGTGTGCATGTGTATGTCAAAGGGGGTGTGTGTATATGTGTGCGCGCGCGCACCCTTGTCTGCCTGCCTGTCTCGTCTCATAACGCTGAAATATAAATTGTTTATGTTTGGTGTACATTTACAGCATTCATTTTACAATTTTTGTTTCTTCTTCTTTATTAAAAAAAAAAAATTATTTTCACAGTAAATGTAACATTCATGAAAGATAATTGGTGTGTAAAAGATGAGTGATTGGAAGGGCCGAATGCAAGACGGGCCTGCGTGCCCAATTATGACATTCGGAAAATAAAATTCGTTCGTTTGTTCGTCGTTATTGGTTCGTTCGTTGTTCTGTATCTCCACAGATCTCGGTCGTTGGTGTTCTCGATCAAGTCTGTTGATGACTCCCTCTATTGCTACAATCTCAGGTCATCCAGCAGCATGACTCTCGGTCTGCTCCTATCTCTTCCCCACTGATCCGCCCCTGCCACTTCCCCGCTGGTCTGTCTCTACCACTTCCCTGCTAATCTGTCTCTGTCTCTTCGTGGCTGATCTGTCTCTACCGCTGATCCGCCCCTGCCACTTCCTCACTGATCCGCCCCTGCCACTTCCTCACTGATCCCCCCCCCCCTGCCACTTCCCCGCTGATCTGTCTCTACCACTTCCCCGCTGATCTGTCTCTACCACTTCCCCGCTGATCTGTCTCTACCACTTCCCCGCTGATCTGTCTCTACCACTTCCCCGCTGATCTGTCTCTACCACTTCCCCGCTGATCTGTCTCTACCACTTCCCCGCTGATCTGTCTCTACCACTTCCCCGCTGATCTGTCTCTACCACTTCCCCGCTGATCTGTCTCTACCACTTCCCCGCTGATCTGTCTCTACCACTTCCCCGCTGATCTGTTTCTGTCACTTTCTCGCTGATCTGTCTCTACCACTTCCCCGCTGATCTGTCTCTACCACTTCCCCGCTGATCTGTCTCTACCACTTCCCCGCTGATCTGTCTCTACCACTTCCCCGCTGATCTGTCTCTACCACTTCCCCGCTGATCTGTTTCTGTCACTTTCTCGCTGATCTGTCTCTACCACTTCCCCGCTGATCTGTCTCTACCACTTCCCGCTGATCTGTCTCTACCACTTCCTCGCTGGTCTGTCCCTGCCTCCCCCCCCCCCCTCCCCCGTCTAACCCAGTCGTCAGGATATTGCCCAATGTTCCTCATCTCATTAGCTGACCAAAGAACATTGTTTATCATGTTCTTATAACTGTATTTACTGTTCTACTTTCAGTAGCCTTGTCTAAGCAGTCGATGTTGGTGACTCCAACAGTCCATGTTTCTCCACATTCCACGATTTGCTTTCAAATAACAGAATAGGTTCTATATAATATTTCACGACTCTGACATTTAACGAGAGCCACTGATTACATCAGACACGTGTCACTTTTCTGAAAAGCAGTTTTGTTTGGTCTCTAATGCTTTAAAATCTCTTCATCTGCATGATGATGTTAATGATTATTATTATTATTATTATTTTGATGATGATGGTGATGCCATCTGCCCACCGATTGCAGAAAGCACCGATGTATATGTCTCTCTACCCCCCCCCCCCCCCCCCCCCCCGTAACCGAGCGATATTACTTTGCCTTTATTTTTCAGTCGCTGGCTTACAGCCCAAGCTTAGTCCATACAAGTGCTACAACTTCTGGTTCACTAGACTGATGTTTGGATGTGGATTAGCTTCCCCTGTTACCGAAATGCCCCTCCACCACAAGCCAGATGTGACCTCAACGAGGCAGGCAAAATAAGAGCGTTCGTTCTGAAACTTCCAGTGTGCCGTGGCGAGGTAGGGTGTTAATCCCCTACACCAGCATTCAGTTGAACTTTAACGCTGACACCTCGTTAGAAAACTATGCCAAACTACTGAATGTAACATTACCTATAAAATAACCGCGGGTTGATTGCAACGTTCTGCACAGGCCATACAGCATTGTATACGAGACATGTCCTGTCTCCGTTGCCGTCAAGACAAAGGCCATACAACATTGTATAAGAGACATGTCCTGTCTCTGTTGCTGTCAAGACAAAGGCCATACAACATTGTATAAAAGACATGTCCTGTCTGTTGTTGTCAAGACAATGGCCATACAACATTGTATAAAAGACATGTCCTGTCTCTGTTGCTGTCAAGACAATGGCCATACAACATTGTATAAGACATGTCCTGTCTCTGTTGCTGTCAAGACAATGGCCATACAACATTGTATAAGAGACATGTCCTGTCTGTTGCTGTCAAGACAATGGCCATACAACATTGTATAAAAGACATGTCCTGTCTCTGTTGCTGTCAAGACAATGGCTATACAACATTGTATAAGAGACATGTCCTGTCTGTTGCTGTCAAGACAAAGGCCATACAACATTGTATAAAAGACATGTCCTGTCTCTGTTGTTGTCAAGACAATGGCCATACAACATTGTATAAAAGACATGTCCTGTCTCTGTTGCTGTCAAGACAATGGCCATACAACATTGTATAAGAGACATGTCCTGTCTGTTGCTGTCAAGACAAAGGCCATACAACATTGTATAAGACATGTCCTGTCTCTGTTGCTGTCAAATATCAATTATCTATCACCTTGAACCTGTCTCTGTTGCTGTCAAGTACCAATGACCTATCACCTTGAACCTGTCTACGTTGTGGCCCTCCTCTTTTTCGCCTCTCCGTTCACTTCCCTTCGTAATTGTATTTGCTTTGACCAGTATGGACACTGCTGAGAAGGAAATCAATGGCAGACCATCTTCTTTTTACAAGCCTAGAAAAGCCATCCTCTACAAATGGATCATTGAACAGAAACAAATTATGAACTGAACAATTACACAGTCGAACAGAAATTCATACATACTAGATTTTTATTTCCAAATTCACTCAAAATTCAAAGGAAATGAACATTCCAAGGAAAAACAAAAAGAAACAGAAACTCTACATCCAATCAAACAACAGGTGACCAACCAGTATATAAATATCAGGTTATGTTTATATAAATATCAGGTCATGTTTATATAAATATCTGCACATTTCAGATGAGAATATCCAAATATTTCTTGGCGGGACGTATGTGTTTGTAAACACACAAGCCACGAACAATATATTGTACGATGTTTGCCTGGTATTTCCTCAGGTGCATACTGCAGAGTTGTATATCAGACGAAGCGTATAAAGGAATTATACACTGACTGAAATACTTGCAACACATGGTCACTGAAATTGTGAAGCATTTGTTCTTCCCACGGTCATCGTAAATTTAAAACGAACTCTGTCCGTTTGTACAAAACCAGTTGGAATCGCCCAATTCGTAATGCCTCGATATATATTTGAGCAATCATTTATTGTTTGTAGAATACAATATAAGAAATGATTCTTCTTGGGTAACATTATGTCAGTTATTAAACAGGATTGCGAGATCGCAGAATTCGACTGTTTATGACCTGTCGACTGCACAGGAATTCCTGAAGACTGATTAACTCTCCTTTTCCACCCACACTGGTATGTATTCTGTTACTCGATTGACTAATTGTTGTTCCGTTCTACCTATAAATAATCCTGGCAATAAATCGTGCAACATATTGTTTGTGGCTTGTGTGTTTACATTCACAAATTGAATACCTTGTTTCGAATTGTATGTTTGTGTTGTACATGGCGACATGTAAAAAATATTTGTCTCAAACAAGAGTACGCTGTGGATAGGGGAGGCAATCTGATGCTCGGATTTAATAGTGTTCAACCAAGTGTAGATTTCAGTTGGCGGGAAATGACAAACCAAACTGAATACATGAAACTGCACAAAACGAATACACTTTACAGATTGACGCTAACACTCATTTGTGAGAGGTATTTGCAAGATGTGGATAATTTACTGTGGGATGTTTGTCTAAACGTGCTTACAGCTAGACTGGGGTCACATAGGCAGGGGCGTATCCACCATTCGTGCATTGAATGAAACATGTGCTCACACGGTCAGCATGAGATGAAATCTTATCTCCACAAAATGTCGATCTTTCAGACAACTGGTCTATGATCTCTTGGCTTCCTTACTCTCTTCTTCGTTTACACATAATGTCCAGTGTGGTGACTTCTACTTTATGTGCTTTCACTTTTGTCTGAAACACCGGGAAGACTTTTCCAGAATGTCCTCTCAGTAAAGCTCTGCTGATGTCTCTTAATCTCGTGGATACTTATGTTTGTTCACATGACCTTCACACTGATGTCTCTTAATCTCGTGGATACTTACGTTTGTTTATCATTCCTTTACACAATTTCGTTTCTCGTCTGTTTAGCAACCAAGTTCTCTCTGCGTTACATTCTAGGATGAAATATTTATCTCCGCTGCATTAAAGTTCCAGATTTATAGAAAATACTTTCCCCCACAAATATCGAAAGAACATGACAGCTTGGCAGTGAGTCTTCTTTTAATATTTATATCATTGTAGTTTGTTTATCATCAAAATTTATTTCAGTTACGGTTTATTATTTTATAGAAAGATGTTTTTAATTGAAAGCATCCTGGGTGTGGAAACATAAAGTGATAATAACTAATAACGCACGAAAGATAAAAACATGACGCACACACAAACAGACGATGAATAACTTAGGAACACAATGAAAGACATGAAATGTGGTTTACAATATATAAATTCTGTACTCATTTTCATTTACTCTACGTCTTTGTTAAAATGTCCTGCCGACTGACACAGGCGATCACGACCCCCTGATCTTACAGTGGTGGTGAACAGTTCATGTGATGCCGCAAGGCACCCATGTGATATACAGGTAATAAACACCCACTTTAGTCTGATTTCTTCATTCTGATTTGCGCTCTTCTTGATACATTTAGTATTATTCTCATGAATCTCATTTCTGTTGCAGTAACTTTTCTTTTCTCTTTTTATGTCCTTCGATTATTCCTGGGAATTTCCTAACTTCTCTCATTTGTTGGCTGTAATTCATTAAGAAAAAAAAAGCCCTTGAAGAGAATTGGTGCCGTGACAAGGCTTATGTTATAGCACTTAAGCGCTTTGAAGACAATCACAAAGTCACATAGCAAATAAATCTTTCGCATGAAACCCTCCAACATTGCTTAGGGAGACTGATAACCTAATGACTTTACCTGATTGCCGTGCTCTAAGTGAAAGATAAATTATCGTCTATTTTCATTGTATTGGTTCATACTATTTCATCTGTTTTAATAGAATGTAAATATTGTTTTTTTTTAAAAATATATATTATTTCTATTTTTCACATCAACACATACACGCACGCACACTTAAACCCATCTAACCGCACACCGTTTTGATATTCTGAACCACAGGCAATGGGGCATCCTGGCAGGTGATGCAACCCGCCTCTCCATAACGGCATGTCACCCTGTACGACTTCCTCTCCCTGTTTTCTACAATTATTTATCACAGTTGTATTTTTAAGTAGTTATTTGCGAGACAAAGAGTTCACTGCTTGTATCTATTTTCACGCCCAGTGGCGAGAATGTAAACATGGAATATAAAAAGAAACCAATAACGACTAGGATCAGTTTAAATGTCACGTAAGGACACAAAGAACAGCATTTTAACCATTCCGCCCAAACTGTAAAATTCTGCTCTAAGTGTCCCTAAGCAAAACAAAAACACAAGACTGTCAGAATTTGGAATTGACTGCTCCACAATGGGGCTTCAGGACAGTTCTGGCCAATTGACCTCAATAACATAACCATGTTGCATATCTATTGCAGGAAGTTGCGATCAAGCAGAGGTTGATTGTCTATGCACTTTTACTTTCATTAGTTTACCATTGCTTCTGAAAGAGAAGTCCACCATTTGTTCGATGAATTGAATGCCTGATCTCGCCATCAGCGCATCAGAAGTTTAAGAGCGGGCGCTCTTATCCATGTACCCAAATATATTCCATATACAGAGTGTATTTTTAATGACTGTGCAGTGTTCGAAAATATTGTCATTCCAAGTTTTGTATTTACCTAATGTGTTGCATGAACATTACAGAGGTGAATACAAAACTTGGACCTGCAATATTTTAAAACACTGCACAGTTATTATAAATACATCCTATAGTTTCACAATACAGTATTATCTGTCTGAGTTTCTGGAAGAGATGCTTTTGTACCTTGTATATGCCCATTGATCTTCAGTGTGAAGATAATGATAATACTTCCTGGTTAATTAATATTACATTATAATTATCAAACAAAAATGGCGAGCCCTTTGATGATTCATAATTTTAATTCATGAAAGACACGTCACGAGCGGTAGTTTCGTTTACACTGGCTTGTAAAGAAATATGTGTACAACAGAGAAATGTATTATATCAGTTTCCCGAGACAAGCTTCTCATTGCAATAACACATCGCTTTGTTGTTGAGTGTGTTTATGTAATCACTGGAACAATATACTGATATACCACGATAATGGTTTATTTGATAAAGCTCCCACGAGAAATTGCTTCACACATCTTTAGTGTTCTCTTAATTTTTTACAAGTTATGTCCCTTTATGAATTTACCCGATGAAGAAATCTGTGGAAACACTCTCAAGTGTGTACCAATTTCCCATTTGTGACATAAAATACATCTGTCTTTTGCATGCTTCATCCCAGGATCTTTATTTCAGCCAATTTTTGTTTCTGTTCTGTATTTATTACCCAATTACATGCCATAAGAAAGGGGCCTAGTCACACGCCAGAAGATATTTATGAAATGTAATGCAAACAGCTAAATATACATATCTACGTCAACGAGGAAAACAAACAGTTCTTGTTGGATGGTTCACACAGCGCGACGGTTAATCACCAACTTTTCACTGTATTTCTAAATATTACAATAATTTAATGCTTATTTGATGGTTCTCTGGGTATAACAATGCATTGGCGTTGGCTTAGTTTGGTTATTATCAGAACTAGTACTTGCTTTATTTAGTTTCATTCGTTCTTGCATATTATTGGGGAAATATCTTCTCATTCCCTTGCATCATTGCATTCATTCTGCAGATCGTTGCATAATATTGGAGAGTTGTATTCTGATTCCCTTGCATCATTGCATACATTCTGTAGATTGCTGCTTATTATGGATGAGTTGTCTTCCCATTAACTTGCATCATTGCTTCCCCGCTGTACATAGAGAGAAGACCGACAAAAGCGACAACTAAATGACCCCCAACCAGGAGTTGAGACTTCCAGACGACCAAGAACTCGCGGAGCGACACAATGAAGAACTCTCTGATGGATCTAAGATTTCGCTTGACAAAGACAACCGTTGACAGAATGTACAGGGGGATCTTCGTGTGACCATAAACTCCAGGTTGAAGACAAAACCAACCCTTGCTCACACATATGTGTAGTGCCACATATATATACAGCTAGCAGTCAGCGTGTCAGTTATGTCATCAGCAACATTTCAGTAATTCCCTGACATTTCCAGTTCACCTTCTTTCATGAACTTTTTTGATGCCTTTATTATGATGCCTTTTTGATGCCTTTATTATGTTTTCCAAGCTTCAGACTTCCAGCAAACAGAAAACAAGATTCACTTTTCTTGATTTCAAAGCTGCAATCAGATAACAAACAATGTCATGATACAAGTGAAAGAGATAACAAGTAATGTCGCGAGAACAAATCCATTTTTTAAAGCAGTTATTACTGAAATTATCAGCTATATTGTTGCCTACCCCTGACACAAGTTCTCCATGTTGTTTATCTCTCCCTTTTAATGATAAATAACACGAGTCCACCCTTCGATAATGAGCCTTGCGAACGTCCTATCCATCAAATGCTGATGAACTTTACTGAAATTGTATAATTGTTGGTGATTAATTTCACGATAACTATTAAATACAAATACTTTTCACATCTAGAGAAAAGAATAATAGAATGGGTTGCCATCTTGCCCTAGTGGTTTCCCTATCACAAGTCTGTCCCAGGAATAATGGGCTGTTTGTATGCCACTGATGGATACTGGCCTGATCCATACCTATAATCCACAGTTGGATAATGATAATCATGTTGATCTGTGACTTGTTGTGTGTCGTAGCTTCCCTGGTGCCAACTCTTGGGTCTGGCAGATTGATGTGGGTTCGGTCGCTTCTCATCCCAACCGGATCTCCTAGAGTCTTCTTGCCTTCTGGGTTGTTGGTAGTCCTGCCGCCTGGCGTCCGGTTGTTGTCTCTGCCAGTCTTGGAAGCGGTCAGCCGCCGAGGACTCCACATTGCTTTGCCACGCCTGGACTTTGTTGTAATTCTCCTGCTGTTGTTGTTGCTGGACCGTGGAAGCGGGCTGTGACGGAGCGAGTTGACGGATTGGAGAGATGTGCTGGAGTCTCTCGGCTGTAAGACAGAAGAAATTGAAGTGTTCACTGTATGTGACATGGTTAACTTTTTGTCAATACGTTATGGTTAATGATGGTCTATACATCATAGTTAATGTGGGTCAGTACATCATAGTTAATGATGGTCTATACATCATAGTTAATGTGGGTCAGTACATCATAGTTAATGTGGGTCAGTACATCATAGTTAATGTGGGTCATTACACTATGGTTAATGTTGGTCAGTACATCATGTCCTTGTGCAACACAACTTTGCACTTTTCACAAATACAAGGCATATAGACACACAGAAATATAGAAATATAGGTAGGCAAGCACGACATAGACCGACATGTATGTAAATGTGTATATATATATACACACACTATATGGTGCAGAAGCCTGGACATTGAACAAGCAACTAGAAAGCCGCATAGGAGCCCTGGAGATGTGGATATACAGACGAATGTGTTGTATTTCATGGAAACAAAAATAATCAAATGCAGAGGTTGTAGAAAAACTGGGAATGAAGAGGGAGTTGATGAAATAAATGAAGAGGAGACAAGTGAAATATTTCGGCCACGTTAAAAGACATGATACTCTTATAAAAACCATACTTGAGGGCAGGCGAGCAAGAGGTAAACAACGATACAAGTGGGAAGATAACATCAAGAGATGGACGAACATCAGCCTGACAGAATGTACAGTCAGGGCGAAAGACAGACAGTGTTGGAGATCCATTGCAGCCAGCCTTCATTGTGGAGACGGCACCTGGTTGATTGATGATGATGGCGCACACACACACGCACAGAAAATTAAGACATAGACATACACACCGAGATAGCTAGCAGGCATGCAGAATGACAGACAGACTGAAAAATACAAACATAAAAATATTAACTAACACAGACAGACAGGAATACAGACAGATACTAGCATGTATACATTAACTGGAGACATACAGTCGGACGGACGGACGGATATTGCAATCCTTCCCACCTGCCATTCACAAACACAATGTTTTGTTTAGTCAGAACCCAACAACCCGAGTGAGTGTCCCCCACACAGTGTGGTATCACCTCAGTATAGGCACCCTGTGATAGGGAACACCTGTTTACACCTGAGCAAATGTCAACTGGCAATCAAGTGTGACCATATTTGAAACATAAGTACACGTGGTATCTCACATTCTGAAGTATGAGGTGATCTACTTTGGGGGATGGGGGTGCAGGTACTCCTACATCAAATCTTACTTTAAGGTTGGAGAAGTTGTAATGTCTATATATCATCATCATCATCCAATGCCTTGCCGACTTGCGTGGGCTATTATGCCTAGCCACAAATTACATTCACCGACGTCATGGATCAATTAGTGTGTGACTCCCTTCCGTGCCATGACACAAGACTGTCAAGAACTTACTCACGTTGTCTTCCTCTATCTCTCTTTCCGTAAATCTTTTCGGTTGTCACAGCATGTTCCAGTTTTTGTCTTCTCATAATGTGGGCAAAAATCGATGACTGCCTTTTTCTGGTGTATGTGATAAGTTGTCTTTGCGACTCAGCTTCCCTTAAAACGACTTAAACAATCTCATTTTAGCTGTCCAATGAATTTGCAGCATTCTTCTATACAACCACACCTCCAAGGCTTCCAGGGATTTTATCGTCTGTTTACTAATTGTCCAGGATTTGCAGCCGTATGTTAAAACGGGTTGTATGTAACCTGTAAGGGTTGTTTTTCTAACTTCAAGGACAGTGACTTATTGCACAAAACATTCTTCATTTGTCTGTATATATTATATGGTTATAGTGGTAGGAGATGGGACGACCACCTTCCAAGCTCTCTACCTTTCGTTCCTGGAAACAGTTGCTGGTACATAGTTATAAGGCATTTGATTGAGAGAGTATCCCGTCATTTCTTGGCAAGAAGTCTTTCCTCACTGAGATGGTCAGGGCAGTTAATCAGTGCAGTAGCATTGCATTTTCTCTCTCTCTCTCTCTCTCTCTCTCTCTCTCTCTCTCTCTCTCTCTCTCTCTCTCTCTCTCTCTCTCTCTCTCTTTAGTAATTGAGTGTAAACATCGTTATTACGTGGTTAAACTAGGATTTAAAGATGGTGTCATGAGATCGTTTTCTCGGTGTCTTATTAACTCTTAAAGGACACATATATTTCTCTCGGGATTGCTCTCTCTGAGTTTTAATTTACTGTTACAAAGTAGAATTAATTACTTTTTGGAGTTTCAAAACTCTATTGGCGTATTAAGGGGTAACAAATTTGATATTTTCAAATGTATAACCAGAGCGAGACGAAACAAACAATTTATTATAGGCATAATTAAATGCTGCCGGCTGCCTGGCCGAGGGGTTAGCACCTTTCTCCGTTAATCCCGAATACTCTCATGGTCGACGTGAACGGACGAGAATTAGAAGTGGTTCGAGTCACGCTAGTGACTTATGAGAGTATGGAGCCGGTCGCTCAGAAAGTCGTGGCGTGCTGATGAGCGTAATCTAGCCTAGGAATCAACATACAGCTGAAAGATGCTGGTGTTGACCGCAATATCCTGAAACAGGATGGAAATGCGGGAAAACAAAATTAAATGCTAGTAAATGTCTGACCCACATAATGGTCTCTCCACGTTTGACAGTTAATGTTAATCATATCGTCAGTGGAGACCAACAAGGCCGAATGGATAAGAACACAATCTCTTATACTTCCGGGTTCAACCCCTACACCTGTCAGTTGGACTAAAATGTTGACTTCTCGTCGCTGACTAGGAAACTTAAATTTCAAGCACCTCAGAAGTCGGAGTTGTTTCGCTTAATGGCGAGGGACACTTGTAATAGGGTAAGCTAATCCACACGCAAAGAAAATCATGTGTACTAGAAGCGATATCACATGTATGGACTACACTTGAATTCAAAGCCAACGAACGCCAAAAAAAAAAAAAAAAATACACACACACACACAAGTGTTTTCAGTGTAGCAGATTGGAAACATCTGGTCGTAACTTGAACCAGGTGCTTTCTTCACAAACAGCCCCTAACAAATGAAGCAGAGAGGAGAACAGTCGACTTACCCACTGGATACTCGCCTCCCCCCGACCATCCTTTGGCCAGCCGGTTGAAGTTTTTAGTCTTCAGCAACAAGGGCGAGTCTTCCGATTTCAGAGATGATCGAACTAAAGGCACCACGGGTATCTGAGCATTCTGCAAGGACGCCGGGTCTCCTTTCCAGCCATGTCTCAGGGCCACCTCTCTGGGGTTCAAATGATGATCTGCACTTTGCGTCATGTTATCTGATTTCCCATGGGGAAGAGGGAATTTCGCATTAGTTTCATCGAAAACGAACTTGTCTGACCGCTCCTTCCGTTTCTCGAACATCCGGCCACCCTTTCCTTTATGTGCTTTCAAATCGGCCACAATATCAAAGCAGGAATCAGGGGCTAGCGATTTGTGGTCGCATTTCTTGGAACTCAACCTCAGTTTCTCAAACTGTTCTTGAGTCAGCGCCATCTTGGTTTGTTTGGCTTCATTTCCTATCCGCTGTTTGATGCTGGGAATTTTGAAATACAGAAGGGGCTTGTTGCCGCCGTCGTCTGGGTTCAGCTCGCTGTCCAGTTCATGGATGTTGGCCACGTCCCCTGCTGAAGAAGATATCTCGCTGTGACCTTCGTGAATCCACTTACTGGACTTGCGTTTTCGTTTCATGAACATTTTGGCGCCTCGTGCGCGTTTGTTTGCAGCAGAGGTCAAGGACTGGGCGATCTTCTTGCACAGTTTCATCTGCTCGGTGATGGTTGGATAACTTTTGCCTGGCGTGTTGTAGAAGGCCGAGTCGGAGTAGAGCTTTTCTGGGTTGGAGTAGAAAATAGGTCACATTAGAAATAAGCCCAGTGGTTTTATATCTGTCATATCGTGTATCACACTATATTTCGACGGGGTTTCAAATGAAAACATTAAAAGTGTGATATTAAATTACAATAACCATGCCGTTGTCTTGAAACCTGCAAATATTGTTACGGATGTCAAGAATGATAAAGCTGTGGCATCACGGTGCAGACGAACACGGTGACGGAATAAGGAAATGGGTGTTTGATGTCTAGAACACCGTCTGTAAGTTTATGTGGGTTTGTTTGGTATCTAGAACACCATCTGTAGATGTATGTTGGTGTGTGGTATCTAGAATACCGTCTGAAGGTTTATGTACGTGTTTGGTATCTAGAAAACCGCCTGTATATTTATGTGGACGTGTTTGGTATTTAGAAAACTGAGAGGGAAGAACAGGAGAACTTTCAATCAGATAGTGGTGGGAACGATTAGTAGTGTGACTCTTCGCTGGCTGTTGAACGAGGGGACGGAGCGCGTATAGGAATGAGTGCAGTGGCGTCGGTTCTTAGCTCAACTCAACTCAACTTGTTATCTAAAAACCGTCTGCAGATGTATGTGGGTGTTTGGTATCTAGAACACCGTCTGTAGGTGTATGCGGGTGTTTGGTATTCCTCTCTCCGCCTGCCTAGTTTACTCAAGAGGAAAGGTAACAGTAACACCAATACACATGGAACAAGACAAGCCGCAGAAGTTGCCTGATCAGCAAAGCAATGTATTAATTGTCCGCTTGTCGGAGCTACGATCCTTGACCAGTTACCAACCAAGGCTTAGGGCCTGGAGGTTGCATTTCCTCGCATCAGGATAAGGCTTTATCTTCCCAGTTGTGCTCCTCCGCCAGAAGCCGTTGGCACAATGTGGGATGTCGGGTTTGGTGAGCGCCGCCCAACAATTGGCGTTAACAGAAAGCAGGTAGTACTGTCTACTGTCATATGGTAGTTTAGTCATATCTGACTAGCCATGTAACACTTTAATTAGATAGAAGATTTAATTATCTACAATAAGCGAATTAGTCAGAAGATTAAATTGTCAATTACAGGTGAATTAGGTAGGAGATTAGATCATCTGTTACAAATTAATTAGATACAAGATTTAATCATCTGATACAATGTATTAAGTAGGCGATTTATTCTCTGTTACAGGTGAATTAGATAGATTTAATCAACTGCTACAAGTGAATTAGACAGAATATTTAAAAATCTATTACAAGTGAATTAAATAGAAGATTAAATCATCTGCTACAAATGAATTTGATACACGATTTAACCATCTGCTTCAAATGCACTAGGTACGAGATTTAATAATCTATTACAAGCGAATTAGGTAGAATATTTAATCATCTACTACAAGTGAATTAGATAGAGCATTTAATCATCTACCCCAAGTCCGAGTCCGGGTCCTCTGGGATTCGGACTACCGCAAGTGAAAAAAAAGTACATGTTATATTGCAAAACACCGAGAAGACAACAGAATGAATAATCTAATACATACTCTTTCGCCTGACTCCCGTGGAGTCTGGGCTGGAAAGTCCGTCCTCGGAGTCATCCATGTAATAATGATCCTCGTAGGCGTGGTGCGGAGTGTCCTCATCGGCGTGGATCTCCACGGGCGGGGCGAAGATGTGCAGTCTGTGGTCCTTGTGGTGATCCTCTGAGATATCCTGGGGTTCCTGTCCGTACACATCGTTGTACCTGCGGTTGTGGAAGAGACAAAGCCAGACAGAGATTGGCATGATCTGATTTAGATGCATTTTCAGAGAGTAGATAAGGCCGTGGTCGTCAGTTAGTTGGTATTTGATATGTCTTTGTTAGTTAAGTATACTCATTTATATTTGACATACATATATAAATGTACTAATTGGTGTTTGAATTATCTTTGCTAGTACTGTATACTTATTGGTAGTTGATATATCTTTGCTAGTTAAATATACTATTGGTAGTTGACATGCTTTGTAGTTAAATATACTCATTGGTAGTTGACATATCTTTGATATTTAAATATACTCATTAGGAGATGGCATAATTTGACTAGTTAAATATAATATTGGTAGATGACATAACGTTGCTAATTGTTGATATATCTTTGGTTGTTAAATGTACTCAACGGTAGATGATATATCTTTGCTTGT
Organism: Cepaea nemoralis; assembly: GCA_014155875.1. Lineage (NCBI taxonomy): Eukaryota > Metazoa > Mollusca > Gastropoda > Stylommatophora > Helicidae > Cepaea > Cepaea nemoralis. The sequence continues at coordinate 199,022 of JACEFZ010021861.1, forward strand.
TAAATATACTCAACGCTAGATAATATATCTTTGGTTGTTAAATATACTCAACGGTAGATGATATATCTTTGGTTGTTAAATATACTCAACGGTAGATGATATATCGTTGGTTGTTAAATATACTCAACGGTAGATGATATATCTTTGGTTATTAAATGTTCTCAACGGTAGATGATATACCTTTGGTTGTTAAATATACTCAACGGTAGATGATATATCTTTGGTTGTTAAATATACTCAACGGTAGATGATATATCTTTGGTTATTAAATGTTCTCAACGGTAGATGATATATCTTTGGTTATTAAATGTTCTCAACGGTAGATGATATATCTTTGGTTATTAAATGTTCTCAACGGTAGATGATATATCTTTGGTTATTAAATGTTCTCAACGGTAGATGATATATCTTTGGCTATTAAATGTTCTCAACGGTAGATGATATATCTTTGGTTGTTAATATACTCAATGGTAGATAATATAACTGTGGTATTTAAATGTACTCATTGGTAGAGGATATATATTTGGTAGTTAAATATACTAATTGGTAGATGACATATCTTTGGTTGTTAAATATACTAATTGTTAGATGACATATCGTTGTTATTTCGAGTGAGAAAGTGTGTCCTCAAGGGCTATTAAAAGTCTAACAACTCTGATACAGGAAACGAATTACGGACAGCCGGTTGAACCAGACATTGCTTAAGGTTGCAGAGATGTGGTTCAGTAGAAGAATGGCGGCGACAACACGGGCAAAAGAAGCTACTATTGGGGAGGTTTTGACAGAAGCTATCTCTTGAAGAGGGATGCTTGCTCTCGGCGGATGTTAGCGATCCACACACCCTGGTTTTGTCGGAAGGAGGTGACTGCTACAGGGACAGATAAAGACAGGAATAGAACTAAGGAACAGATAGCAGGCAGCTAAGTACCGTAACGTGAAGAAACATATGAATATTAAATCATAGGCGAAACATGAGGATGTGGACATACATGACAACTAAAGCCAAGTGGCATGGATTAACAGAAGATGACTGGCATTTAGATAAACTCGTTTCGTCATTGGCCAGGTCTTTCGCACATCTAAACCAACGCCAATTATTCCATTTGAATTTGAAACCCATTCAACAGTTATTGCAGAATCGGTCACACACTTGAAACAAAACATCTCATTATTTCCTTTGCTCCTTTATTCCCATTGGGGCATAGATACACAACCAGCTCCCGCCAAGCCGCCTTCCTACCTTTTGGCATCTCGAGGAGCTTCCTCCGTGTTCTCCGATATTATTCATTGATGTATTTAATTCTAACCTCCGTGTGTTTTTATGTCTCTTCATTCAACTTCATTCACCCTGTGGATTTCAGACAAGGAAGTGTCTAGTTATGCTATCCTCAGGTTGTCTCGGTGTGTGTCCTTTCCATCTACAGCACCTTTTCTTGGCTTTCTGTGATGTGTTTAGTTCCCTCCATGAGCTCCACGTTGTTCATTGTGTCATACCACTTCAGTCGCACTATTCTGCTCAGACACAATACGCTTCTAAAAAACATGCTTTAGTCTGTCTGGATAATCACATGGTTGTGAAACACTTCTTGTAATGATGTGCTTGTGTGGGTCGTCGCTAAAAAGCTACGGAATTCGTGCTTTGTGCGACGCTTTCCGTGCTACGGAAAGAGACCGAGCCATATGGGATAAAAACCCGGTGCAATGAAGTCGACCCTGTCGACTTTTAAGCGACTTTTTTATGTGCTTGTAAAGCACGTTTCTTTTATTAATCTGCTGACATTGATTGTTTCGTGTGTTCGTATTTCGATGTGACGGAAACTGTTCTGGTATCTGCTGACATGACAACGCCCACGTAAACATAAATCAGTACACATAAATAAACTATGCCTGTCCCCTGTAGGACGTTGCGACCAACCCTAGGTTCAATTTTAGACAATGTTTCGTCTGCTAGTTTTCTGAACGAGATGTTATCGTTTCATATCGAACAAAAAGTCAATATATATATCCCAGGATGTGTTATTTCAATGTGAGAGGTGAGATCATCGGAGTCATGAACTAATTTTAACAGTTATTTCGCCGGACAGAATCAGAGTCAGTAACTAATTATAACAATTATTTCGTGATAGCATTAGTCATGAAGTGATCGTAAAATTTATACAACAGTCATGTAGATTTATGTGGGTGATTGGTATTTAGAACACCGTCTTTATATTTATGTAGATGTTTACTATCTAGAACACCGTGTTTTAATGTACGTGGGTGTTTGGTATCTAGAACAATGTCTCTAGATCATAGATGTGTGTTGGTGTATCTGGTATTTAGAATACCGTCTGTAGATGTGAGTGAGTGTTTGGTATTTAGAATACCGTCTGCAGATTTCAGTGGGTGTTTGGTATCTTGAACTCCGTCTGTAGACGTATGTTGGTGTATCTGGTATCTGGAACACCGCCTGTAGATTTATGTGGGCGTAAATGGTATCTACAACAAAGTTTGTAGATTTATGTGGGCGTAAATGGTATCTACAACAAAGTCTGTAGATTTAAGTGGGTGTATATGATATCTTGAACATCGACCTCTGTAGAAGACACTAAGTAGTGCAGTGTGAATGCTTGGAAGTTCTGTGTACGGACTTACTCTTGCTTGGGAGCGTGCGAGGCCATCAATTTCCTCTTCTGTTCTTCAACGAAGGAGTAGCCTGGCTTAGATGATCCCACAGGGAACTCCTCTCTGTTAGTGACAGTCTGTGGCTGATCATGTGGAGAGGGTGGCTGTTGGCCAGGTAGCCACATGTTGGGGCGCCAGATTTCTGGAGCCGAACTCTTGTCTGAGACAATGTTCTTGACCTTTGAATAAAACCACAGAATTAATCAATTTAAACTCCAGCATTTTGTTGTTGTGTGATTGTTTTTATTTTCTTGGCAAGCTTTTACTTTCACTAGTTTGCCTTTGCTTTCTGAACGATCGGCACTCATACCATTGTATGAAGACCAGCACAAGGCGACCTGCTTCCAAATCGTCCGTAGCTGTGTTTCGAATGCGGGATGGCGAATTGTGTTCATGTTCGCCACGGTTCGCCACGAAATTCAACAAAAAGTAATGAAGCTGGCGACTGTAATTACCGACAGCTGGATAGAAACCACAATGGCATATGTTTAGATAAGTCCAGATAGTTCGTCGTTACAGTAGAGTATGCAATATACCAGGATATGATTGATTCCTTGAATGCTCTATTTGATACCGCAGTTCTTCTACTTGTTCTTCGTTCCTCTGTCAAGGAGAGTGGGTCACACGTAGCTATGTACCTCAAAGATCAGTATATCAGACTTCAGCATACAGGTGTGTCAGGTATGGTTCCTATAGACAGATTCCACCCTAGGTAACCTGCTCTATCTATCCCTGGGTAGGTTTGTCTGTCCTGAGAATTTTGCCAAGGCACCCACCTTACATAGTGAGAACAAAGAGGACACCCAGAACCCTTCACCATAAGATCCGGAGTACGACAAGGTTGTGTCCTGTCTCCCTTCTTGTTCAAAACCTATATAGAGAACATATGTAAAGAAAGCAGTCAGACAGAGACCGCAAGAACACCACATGATAAACAGAACCCAGAAGAAGAACCAACGGCAAATTACACAATTAAAGAACTCCTATATACGGACGATCAAGCATTAATAGCAAAATCAGAAGTAGAATTACAAGACCACATGAATAGTCTACATCAGTGGTTCTCAACCTTTTTTGGCCCATTCCCCCCTTCACCATATTTTCAGAACGCCATTTCCCCCTTCCTATCAAAAATTTGGCCCATTCCCCCCTTCACAGTATTTTCAGAACGTCATTCCCCCCCTCCCCCTTTTCATATTTCCTATCTAAAAATCTCCTCACCCCTACACAGTATACGTAAAAGTGGAAGGCAAATGTAATAGCACATACTAAAACAAGTCTAGACATCCACATAAAACATGATTTGTGGGTCTACTTACTTTATAAAATGAATTTTAGAAGGACGAGACATACATAACTGTAAAGTATGAAGGGAAAAACTATGTCAAGTAATCGGTTCTTGTATTAACACGATCTTGAAATGGTCTTCATTCCCCCCCCCCCCTGGAAACCATGAAATTCCCCCCTGGGGGGGGGGGGGGAAATTCCCCACCGGTTGAGAACCACTGGTCTACATGAAATGTTTAAGGAATATAACATGGAAATTAGCATAAGGAAAACAAAGGTAATGGATATAAACAAAGAAGAAAAAACAACAACGATCAATCTAACAGAATACCCCCTGAAACAAGTACGGAGCTTCAAGTACTTAGTAACTATAATATCATCAAAGGGAAAATGAGAAGACGAGATCGAAATTGATGTAATAAGGCAAATCGGCTCATTGGACAAATGTCACCATTACGAATTACAAACACGTATCAATATCTACTAAGAAAGCACTCTACAACACAATTGTCCTACCAACTCTATGCTAACAATGCCAACCCTGAACAATGACAGAGAAAGAGAAAAGAAAACTCACAACAGAAATAAGATTTCCGAGAAGAGTACTCAATGTATCAAGAAGAGAAACAATCAGAAATGAAGAAACGAGGATTAAAGTGAGGGTTATAGAAGAGCTAGATTTTATTAGAAAGCTGCAAGTTAAATGGTTTGACCATGTAACTAGGTTTCCAACTAACAGTATACCACAACAAGCAATGATGGACGCCGAAGAAGAGGCCGGCCACGTGAGCGATGGGTAGAGGGAATAGCAGAGTACATGGGAATATCGATACATGAAGCCCATAAGCGGGCACTTTCCCGCTGCTTATGCTTCACCTCGACACAGCAAGGTACAAGAGGAACAAGATGCGATGAGATGATGGACTGGCACTCTCCCGCTGTTTATGCTTCACCTCGACACAGCAAGGTACAAGAGGAACAAGATGAGATGATGGACTGGCATTCTCCCGCTTTTTATGCTTCACCTCGACACAGCAAGGTACAAGAGGAACAAGATGAGATGATGGACTGGCATGCTCCCGCTTTTTATGCTTCACCTCGACACAGCAAGGTGCAAGAGGAATAAGATGAGATGATGGACTGGCATTCTCCCGCTTTTTATGCTTCACCTCGACACAGCAAGGTGCAAGAGGAATAAGATGAGATGAGATCGAATGAGACACGCCTTACAGCCTGCTCTTTGCGATTTTCAGCTGCGGTGAGAGTTTTGGCCTCCACAGTTTACATAGGGACTTCCTGTTTTCGCACTTATCAGTAAAGGCTAGGTATCAGATCTCACTACCCAGGGGATCAGTGGGTTATGTGAAATCATTAGACATATATGGTTCTTGTGGGCCGATTCCCAGCTCTGTGCAGGGATCGAACCCGGTACCTACTGAGCCTGAGGCTACTGTAACCTCTCAACCATGGCGAGCCCTTCAGAGTTAAGTTGAGATAGGTTGAGTCACGGAACGACATCACAGCACTCGGGACATTCCCATACGTGCTGCGTCCTCGTCTTTCCCTTAAATATCTTGAATATACTCATACACACTCCTTGTGGATGGGAATTAGTGTGTATTAGCTGGTTGCGTCTGACGCACCGTTTAGCGTGTTTGATTACTTTTCTCGTTTGCTGGTTCCAGGTTGGCAATGATGATGACGCAGTTAACTGACGAACATATAACAGGATGTCAGTGCCACAATACACATACACAGATCACCCAGCGACCGCTGACTGGCCAATGCAAATGTGGGTCTAGCACCATTTTCTCAGGTCGACCCAATGGGTACCAGGAAATCACTTGGGAAGTGAAAGTGGTCGTGGTGTTGACCATATCACCCAGCAGTGCCAATTAGTCTATGAAATAATGCATGTTTAGAAACATGTGCAACAATGGACCTTACGACGTGAAAACTGGTCCTGTTCTTCTGACTACACAGACACTGCTTTACGCAATCTACAAAACACACCGTGTTATGCAATCTACAAACCACATGTCTTTACACAATTTACACATACACACAGCTTCACGCACTCTATAAAACACACACCTTTACACAATTTACAAAACACACAGCTTTACGCAATCGACAATACAGTAGCGCCGTTAAAGTTGTGAATTTATGGCAAATCATCTAGTTTGCTCGTGAACACAATTCGACATCAGCGGATGGCCATGTTCAGTCAACATCTGCATGGAAAATGATGTCAATATTTTAAAGAAACGTAATGAGTTTAATCAAACATGTGAATGGGACAGAAAGAGTTAATCAAACATGTAAATGGGACAAAATCTCATATAATCTCTAATATGAATTGCTTACTTGAAACATTGGCTGAGGCGAAATGTTTTCCTTGCCGTCCTTGAACCCGCCCTGAACATTGTAATCAACCAAGGCGACGATGGCGCGAGGAGACCTGGTATGTCCTTCTTGCCTGAACTGGGCACAAACTTTGTGGGCTTAAACAACTGCGTCTCGGGTTTCTTGAACTGATTGTCCGTGCTGTAACTTGATGGTGGTATTGCTGTTTGGTATTGCTGCTGTAAAATATTCGAAGGGGCCGAAGTGACGAATGGCGTGGGGCCTTTCTGGCTGATAATGCTGGTCGTGGATTTCAATGTGGTGGTTGTGGTTTTGTAGGACTTCTGTGTCGGCTGGGTGATTTCACGGGGCTGGACTGCGTTGAATACAGTAGCTTGACCTTTGACAAATGATGGACGTCCTGAAGTTGTGGTCACTTCTTTTTGTATTATAGTCGTATTGCGGCCATCTGGGCTTTTCTGCACGCGCTGCTCTCGAGTGACCTCCCGATGTGTTTGACCGCCGTCGAAAGATGATGACACAACACTTGTTGTCACGCCTGAAGGTATAGCAGCCACACTGGGAGGCTGGGGGCTCAGGTATCTTTGAGGTTTAGGGCTTACTGGTGGGGGAGGCGGTGCTCGAGGCGGCTGAGAACTAAAGCGTGGTGGTTGAGGCGGGGTGTGGGACTGTGGTAAAGTGATACTAGTTTGAGGCCTTGGACCTGCGGGAGGAGGGGGGTGGCCGAACTGGCTGGGGCTGGCTAGGCTGAAAGTAAGGAGGGCTTTCGGATCCGGCCTGGGTGACATAAAACGGTTTAGCGGTAACATTTGGGGCAGATGTCGCAGAGTGTGTATCCCTGGGTCTGACTTCGCGAGAGATCACCGGGGCTCGCTCTAAGACAGCAGCACTGGATGAGGACCGGGCGTCGCTGCTGGACACAGCAAGCACGCGAACAGGCGATGAAAAGGCAATCACCCTAGAGACAGACAGGCCGGGTCTGGCGTCTGCTGTGGTAAGAGATTCCGACGTCACGCTGTCACCAGAAGGAATCAGGACAACCTCTCCAGGAGAGACACCATCGTCGCTTGTGGTCAAGAGACGAATGGTTCCCGTTGGGGCACGGTGAGAAGTTTGTACTTGTATCAGCTTCTGAGGCTTGCCCTGATCTCGGTCATTTTTATCGCCTCTGAAATAACCAAAACTGAAAATATAACACGCTTGTACCTCGTTGTACCTTAGAACATTTGCAAATGAAAGAAGATGATCGAGATTAGGCGATCAGTGAGGTGCATCGCAAGCTTGAGTTCTCATATCGAGACATTGTGTGTGTGCGTGTGTGTGCATGCGTGCGTGCGTGCATGCGTGCGTGCGTGTGTAAAAATTACATTTCTTGTCATTGTTCTTAGTAAGAAGAAGAAGACGAATCTCAACTCTGGACCTAAATATTTTTGAATAACGAAGACACAAACAATAGATTGCACGATTTATTGCCTGGCATATTTCGCTGCATCTCGTCAGGTACATACTGCAGAAATCACACAACTTACGTGAAATTAACTAGATAAATCCTTCAAGTTGAAATATACACAATTTCGCACAGTAATGTCGATTGTCTACCACGGTAATTTTAAGCTGACTAACATGTCTTTCTGTTTGCACAATTCTGGCTTGCGTTGATAGATCATAATTGCTTCTGCAAATTTTAACAAGCGAGTATTTTGTGTTCTAAACAACACGCGAAATGCAGTGTCTCTGGACACAACATGGCCACTGGCGACAATGTGCCTGCCGATTGAAGACGCCGGGAGCTTCCGGTGTGTCGGCTCCTCGCGGCTAGCATCTCCTGTGTGTTGTATCTTGTTGACCCATTGAGGTATGTGTTCTGACACCCGTTTGTTAAGCTGTCTCTCCGTTCGACCAATGTAAACGGCCTGGCATGTGAATTGGTAAATACAATTGTTTGTGGCGTACAGAGGAACAGACTCTTTGACTGTTGGTGTAGGAATGGGTACGGTTTTACATCTAATGACTGGAGTTGCCGCACAGAATGTTCGACCTACTGCCGTAGTAAGCCGGTCTTGTAGACGTTGCATTACGTCATCCCCTCGAAAGGTTAGCTGGATGAATACCTTGAGTTTAGGGACTGTAGTTACGTCTGCTTTGGGTTTGGGCTGTTGGCAATGGCGCTTTATAAATCCTGTGGAGTACTCCTATCAACGCAAGCCAGAATTGTGCAAACAGAAAGACATGTTAGTCAGCTTAAAATTACCGTGGTAGACAATCGACATTACTGTGCGAAATTGTGTATATTTCAACTTGAAGGATTTATCTAGTTAATTTCACGTAAGTTGTGTGATTTCTGCAGTATGTACCTGACGAGATGCAGCGAAATATGCCAGGCAATAAATCGTGCAATCTATTGTTTGTGTCTTCGTTATTCTAAATATTTTTATTGCTATAAAAAAGTATTATCATATGTTTTGGGTTACTCATATTTTTTCATCCCATCAATTTTAGTGACAAAACTCTCTCTCTCTCTCTCTCTCTCTCTCTCTCTCTCTCTCTCTCTCTCTCTCTCTCTCTCTCTCTCTCTCTCTCTCTCTCTCTCTCTCTCTCTCTCTTTCTCACTCTCTCTCTCTCTCTCTCTCTCTCTCTCTCTCTCTCTCTCTGTATTTACTAGTTCCTCCATGTCAGCATATCTGTATCTTCCTTCCTCCATCTCCAGCTGACACTCCACCTGCAAGTAAACATCTCTGTATCTCCCCGCCAGCCGGGCTCCTGTCTGTCCACCTGCAAGTCAACATCTCTGTGTCTCTCTGCAAGCCTGTCTGTCCAGCTGCAAGTCAACAGCTCCGTGTCTCTCTGCCAGCCCGACTCGTGTCTCTCTGCCAGCCCAACTCCTGTCTGTCAACCTGCAAGTCAACAGCTCCGTGTCCATCTGCCAGCCGGGCTCCTGTCTGTCCACCTGCAAGTCAACAGTTCCGTGTCTCTCTGCCAGCCCGCCTCCTGTCTGTCCACCTGCAAGTCAACAGTTCCGTGTCTCTCTGCCAGCCCGCCTCCTGTCTGTCCACCTGCAAGTCAACAGTTCCGTGTCTCTCTGCCAGCCCGCCTCCTGTCTGTCCACCTGCAAGTCAACAGTTCCGTGTCTCTCTGCCAGCCCGCCTCCTGTCTGTCCACCTGCAAGTCAACTGCTCCGTGTCTCTCTGCCAGCCCGCCTCCTGTCTGTCCACCTGCAAGTCAACAGTTCCGTGTCTCTCTGCCAGCCGGGCTCCTGTCTGTTCATTTCCCCATCTCGGATGACCTTGTTTCCTTCTTTATAGCAAAAAGTGTTCATCATAATAATCATGTGCCATGCCGATAAGCGCGGGTGGTCATGTTTCGTCATCTCACACGATCACCAGTGTTCTTGTCTTGACCATGCCAAACCATCCAGGTATTTACTTCTCTGCTCTCCCCTTATTCTTTTCCCCTCAATCTTATCAGTTGTCACCGAGTTCTCCAATTTATTTCTTCTCATAACGTGTCCAAATATTGTGACTGTTCTACGTATAATTTCTCTAATTATTTACATTTTTGTTTCTTGTTGGACTTGCTCATTGTTCAGTCCCCGTTCAACCGACAGTCTGTCCACGTAGTTTAATTGGGTTCAATATGATCTTTGTTTTCTGCTTTCGGAAATAATAGTTGCGTGTAATGCTTCAAATTTCTGTCCGTTTCTGGTTTAGTGTTGTTTTCTTTTTTTTTTTTTATTTTTGCTGCTGGTCTTGTCATGTTCAGATGCCTATAGGGCTTGGTGTTGTCATGTTCCTGAAGTCTCATGGTGTTCTTCTTTGAAGAAAAAATTCATCGACAGTCGACCCAAGCATGATTTTATCCGTCTCTCTTGTATCTTGCTCTGTTGTTGAACGTACGTGATCTATCTATTCGTTCGTATCGGACGTCTTCTGTCATCGTTCTTACTAGAGTGTAGTCTTTTCTCATGCTGGTCACCTTTGTTTCTCGGCCACTTTCATTTTCATTTTCTATTCCTTTCTGCTCTTCTGTTGCTTCGTCTGTTAACCCTATCAGCAAAGCTGTTGTATGACGAACACACACAAGCTCTATCAATATGCAGCATATTAAGATTGTATATATCGTAATCTTCATCATCATGTGCCTTGCCCATTGGCCAAGGTGCTCATGTCTCTCCAAAGATTTCGGTCCTTGGTGTTCTGAATCAGCCATGCTGATTATATCTCCCTTGCCACCGTCTCAGCCATCTAGCATCATTTCTCTCTGTCTATTTCTGCTTCTTCTCAGAGTCGCGACATCATTGTTTTCCCGTTGCCTCTCTTGGTGATTGCTTGACCAAAGAATGGCGTCTGTCTCTTCTTTATAGTTGTATACAAAGTGTTACTTTCATTAACCTCTTCCAGACAATCGTTGATGTGGCAAACCCAGCTCTGGGACCGGGCATCCACCGGGATACATGGACAATTCTGCAGATGTGAGTAGCAGGGCACTCACTTGTCCTGACAGTTGGAAACTGCCGTGAAAGCAGTAGTAAAATCCGCGTGAGAATTTTGGAGGCAAAGGGAAACGATTGCACGATGTAATGGTATTTTGCAGATCAGAGTCACAAAACGGCGTTAATTGTTGACTTAGGACATCATCACCCAGCTGGCACTGTCACGAGCCACAGGTGACACCAGACCGCCATCAAGCTACCGATGGCAAAACCAAAACTAAATAGTCAGAAAATTATGTGTATGCCCTTTTCAGAAATGGTTATCTTCCCCTGCCTTTTATTTTATTGGTTCCTGTACCGGAAGTTGTAAACGTTTTTGTTTCCCAGCAGCGCGTGTCCAAGGTTACTGCAATCTCTGATGTTAGTTGCATGACCTTGTGCAGTACGTCACAGTCAACCAGGTCATTCATTGATTGCGATTGTCTAGGCAAGTTTTTGTTCAGTACCTTCTAATTACTTTCTGAACAGCCGACATTCATACCATTGTGAAAATCAACGCAAAGCGATCTGCTGTCAAATCGCCTACTGCTGACTTCCAACCCAGTATGCCAGGACTGTGAAATCCCGCTCACTACCCCTAGGTCACAGAGGACAGTACCAACCTGAAGATCTCTAGCAGCAGAGAGTCGCCGGCGGCCTCGACCAGCTCCAGAGCCTCGTCTTGAGTTTTGTCATGGACGTGCACTCCCGTTGATGGAGATCACAGCGTCTCCTTCTTTCAGACCACGTACATGCGCCTGGCTTTTCTTGCGAATCTGGGGGAGAGTATGGATTTGTGAGGGTTATAGCATGGATTTGTGAGGTGTTATAGTATGGATTTGTGAGGCGTTATAGCATGGATTTGTGAGGGTTATAGCATGGATTTGTGAGGCGTTATAGCATGGATTTGTGAAGTGTTATAGCATGGATTTGTGAGGTGTTATAGCATGGATGTGTGAGGTGTTACAGCATGGATTTGTGAGAGTTATAGCATGGATTTGTGAGGGTTATAGCATGGATGTGTGAGGTGTTATAGCATGGATGTGTGAGGCGTTATAGCATGGATTTGTGAGACGTTGTAGCATGGATTTGTGAACCGTTATAACATGGATTTGTGAGGTGTTATAGCATGGATATGTTAGGGTTATTGCATGGATGTGTTAAGTGTTATAGCATGGATGTGTGTGACGTTATAGCATGGGTGTGTTAAGTGTTATAGCATGGATTTGTGAGGGTTATAGTTGTGATATATTTTCACAAAACGTAACATCGCATTAAATAAATCCAGGACGACAAAATCGGAGTTCACCGAAACAGAATTGGTTTGTTCCACAATTGTACGATCCAAGATTTAATATACCCGTTGTCAATGAAAACCGTTCACTGGGAAAGGACCGTATAAATAGCAGCGTGCAAAGCGACATGGCCTGTTTGTTCATCAGTCAGCATGAGACATAAGAGCTGAAGCAGCGGAAGGAGTGAGAGAGTTTCAAAATTCACTAGAAAAGAAAATCCTCAGCCTACGAAATCGCTGTGAGAAATTGCATCTCATTCAGATCATGAAACGCGTCGACATGTTGAGGTAATTCTGATAAATAAAGTAGTGGTCTTATTCATGTCAATCCAGACCTGACTTGGTGAAGTTTGAATGCAGCACCTGTTGAGTGAGCACATGGTTGAGTGATGCCCTTGATGGAGTAGCGCAGAACCTTATCTACCTGCAACCATTCCATTTGTCTCATAGGAGAGGTAATCTTTATTTAAATAAGTACCGGCCAAGACAAAGGAAAACAAGAGCCAACTTATGTTCTACTACGCCCAGAAACAATAATAATACAATTGATGATTGCCAGAGTGATTCCCAAAGCTAGAAGTGGAGAATCCTGATTGCAGACAGTTCTTTTTTTTCCAGATCCTCCAGGCCAGTAAAAGATTAGCATTACATGCCACTGCGAAAAATCTAAACTGTTAATATCTACCTTATCATGGACACATCAAGTCTGTAATATTTAATGTATATGTATATGTCCTTATTTTATGACAGGAAATTGTAATTTTGAATGCAATTTACAAAATCCATATTTGTGTTTATTAAATCATAAAAACTAAGGTCATGTCATGTATTGATTGTATTTTACTTGTCATAAACAAACTGTTTTAAATTACCCTAGATAGAATTAATTAGTTGGTAGAGGAGAGGCAAGGAACCACTTAAGGAATAAATTGGGTATAAAAGGGAGTACAACTTTTCAGTATTTCCTAAAGGTATTCCTTGGTTCTCTAAAACTCTATTTCTGGTCTCAACAATTGAGTCAGTACAGCTAAATTAATTAAACGGGCAGGATCACATTGGGAAAAATGATGTTTCATCATTTATCTCTGTGGGGTTGAGCCATCAATCACACACGTATCCGACAATAGTGTGGATTTGTGAGGCGTTATAGCACAGATTTGTCAGGTTTATAGCGTGATTTGTGAGGTTTATAGCATGATGTGTGAGGTTTATAGCATGATTTGTGAGGTTTATAACATGATTTGTGAGGTTTATAGCATGATCTGTGGGGCTTATATCATGGATGTGTGAGGGTTATAGTGTGGATTTGTGAGTAATTATAGCATGATTTGGGAGGTTAATAGCATGGATTTATGAGGCGTTATAGCATGATTTCTGAGGGCTATAGTGTGGATTTGTGAGCCGTTATAGCCTGGATTTGTGTGGTGTTGTAGCATGAATTTGTGAGGGTTATAGCATGATTTGTGAGGGTTATAGTGTGGATTTGTGAGGCGTTATTGCATGGATTTGTGAGGCTTATAGCATGGATTTGTGAGGGTTATAGTATGGATTTATGAGGCGTTAAATCATGGATTTGTGTGGCGTTATAGCATGGATTTGTGAGGTGATACAGCATGTATTTGTGTGGCGTTTGGCATGGATTTGTGTGGTGTTGTAGCATGGATTTGTGCGGGTTTTAGCATGGTTTGTGAGGGTTATAGTGTGGATTTGTGAGGCGTTATATCATGAATTTGTGTGGTGTTATAGCATGGATTCGTGCGGGTTATAGCATGATTTGTGAGGGTTATTATGTGGATGTGTGAGGCGTTATAGTATAGATTTGTGAGATATATAGCATGGATTTGTGAGGGTTATACTATGGAATTATGAGGCGTTATAGCATTGGTTTATGAGGCGTTATAGCATGGGTTTATGAGGCGTTATTGCATGGCTTTGTGAGGGTTATATTATAGATTTCTGAGGCGTTAAAGAATACATAATCACTTTCACTGTACACGAATGGCTCTATTAGTGTGTAAGTCTCCACTCTCCACCCAATAAACCCAACTAGGAGCATCTCAGCACATTGCACGAACTCCGTTACCCCGTTGAGGAACCAAACATATATTTACTAGATTCAAGTTATCAACATTTCATGGGTGGATTCTCTCATTTTGAAAATCTGCCACAGCAGCAGCCTATTTGACCTGTTCTGTCCCGATTTCCAAGTGCTAAGGGATTTTAAGGTGCGCTTGGGTCCTCCTAGCTTCTCGCCCTTATCAGCGAAGACTAGGTATTCGATGCACTACCCAATGATCAGGAAGGTATTCGATGCACTACCCAATGATCAGGAGAGTATACAAGTCTTGTATTACTTTGTAAAATGATGTAACATGCACACTATGCTTCGTGCCATGTTAGAAACATATGTCCTACCCCTCAGCCTCTCAACCGCTTGAGATGCTAGTGTGTGAATTCTATACATTGATGACCAAGCTCACACGTCTGTTAAACTGGTCAGAATCGAGCGAGCCATCTTCACTTTCACGATAATTCACTAGTACCCAGTGTGTGGGGGTTTGGTCAGTCCGTCAGTCATCAGCATCATCATCAAGTGCCCTTCCAGCTGGCGTAGGCGTTCATGGCTCTCCACAGATCTCGGTCTTTGGTGTTCTGGGTCAACTCTACTGATGATATTCCTCCGTGCCACCGTCTCAATCCATCCAGCATCATTTCTCTTGGTCTACCTCTGCCTCTCTTCCCCTCGATCTTTCCAGTTGTCACGATGTTCTCCAATGCCTCTCTTCTCATCACATGACCGAAGAAAGATGTTTGTCTCTTTCTTATTGTTGTATATAATGTTCTAGTTTCATAGCCAGCTTCAGGCAGTCGTTGTTAGTTACTCTGGCAGTCGCAACATTCGTCTCAGGAACCACATATCTGTTGCTTCTAATCCCTTCTTAATTTGTTCATTTACATTCCAAGATTCACTGCCATACAGCAAAACAGGTTTATAGCATTTCAGCACTCTCTTTCTTACATTCATTGATAGTTACTTATTGCACAAGATACTTTTGATTTTCTGAAATGCGGCGCTTGCTTGCCCTATTCTGCTCCTAATCTCTGTTGTACATCTACCATCTGATGTTATATATGCCCCTAGGTATCTAAGATTTTCCACTTGGTTAAGAATATGTCCTTCTATCTCTATGCCACATTTTGGTGTCACCATTTTCTTTGATATCACCATTGTTACTGTTGTCTTGGTATTCAAGGAGAGTCCTTTCCTTGCACTCTCGGTTACTACAGTGTCTAACAATTGTTGTAGGTCTGTTGATTTACCCGCCACCAATACTTTTCGTCTGCATAGCGTATATTATTTATATTATAACCTCCGATTAGTATTCCTGGCTTCTCTTTGATCTCTCTCATTATTAGTTCGCTATATAAGGAGAGATCTGGTGACAAGACAGACCCTTGTCGCACTCCTAGCTTTATCTGTTCGTAACTACCCTCTTTATTTCCCATTTTAATTGCTTCTACTTGGTTCCGTAAATATTCTTTATTATTCTTAAATCTTTCCCATCAATGCTGATATCTTCCAACATTTTAATCAGTTCATCATGTTTTACTTTATCAAATGCCTTAGTATAATCTATGAAGCACAAATATATGTCTCTCTGTTTCTCTATTGACCTTTCTATTAGTGTCCGTAATGTATAAATTGCATTGTTTGTGCCCTTTCCTTCCACAAATCCATACTGTTCTTCACTAATTTCCATTTATATTTTCTTTCTGGTTCTTCTCATTATGATTCTGAGTAGAAGCTTAGTGACATGGTTTATGAGATTTAATTCTACGAAAATCTTCACAATCAACTGCTCCTGGTCTTTTTGGGATAGCTATAAATACAGATTTCAGCATATCACTGGGTAAATATCCACTACTGTAAATATCATTCAACATTTTGGTTAATATAATCTAATACCACACACACACACACACACACACACACACACACACACACACCACACACACACACACACACACACACACACACACACACACACACACACACACACACACACACACACACACACACCACACACACACACACACACACACACCACACACACACACACACACACACACACACACACACACACACACACACACACACACACACACCACACACACACACACACACACACCACACACACACACACACACACACACACACACACACACACACACACACACACACACACACACACACACACACACACACACACACACACACACACACACACACACACACACACACACACACACACACACACACACACACACACACACACACACACACACACACACACACACACACACACACACACACACACACACACACCACACACACACACACACACACACACACACACACACACACACACACACACACACACACACACACACACACACACACACACACACACACACACACACACCACACACACACACACACACACACACACACACACACACACACACACACACACACACACACACACACACACACACACACACACACACACACACACACACACACACACACACACACACACACACACACACACACACACACACACACACACACACACACACCACACACACACACACACACCACACACACACACACACACACACACACACACACACACACACACACACACACACACACACACACACACACACACACACACACACACACACACACACACACACACACACACACACACACACACACACACACACACACACACACACACACACACACACACACACACACACACACACACACACACACACACACACACACACACACACACACACACCACACACACACACACACACACACACACACACACACACACACACACACACACACACACACACACACACACACACACACACACACACACACACACCACACACACACACACACACACACACACACACACACACACACACACACACACACACACACACACACACACACACACACACACACACACACACACACACACACACACACACACACACACACACACACACACACACACACACACACACACACACACACACACACACACACACGTGCACGCACACACACGTGCACGCACGCACACACAAAACATATGTGCAAACTATAGACATGCACCCATACACACAAAAGCACACACACACGCGCAGTCGCACATATACGCGCACATGCTCATGCACACATACATGTACAGACATACACTCACACACACCCACACTCACACACAACATGCCCCGCGTGCACCCAACCACACTTAATGCACGTTTCTATATTTAAACAGAGAAACTACTCCTAGCTTCTGCTCCATGCGCAAACCTGCGCGGCAAACAACAGCAGCAGGCTGTATGACGTGTGCAGTACCCATAGACAAGCAGGCGCGCATGATGCCACTGCTGTAGTCTTCCACAAGATGTGATAGATTTTCCACATGCCATTTCTTCAAAGCAGAATCACCCCCTCCGTCTGCTGGACCTGGGCATCTGTGGAAGTGCGTGCCTCTCTTGCGCAGTGTATCGCTTTATCAGACACATTGGGAGATCAAATTGTGTGCAGTGAGTGGTTTTGGAAGTAAAAGAATGCATGGTGAATTCTTGTTTACCTGTTCCAGCAACGGATCGTAGTGAATTGTGTTTGTTAGTAGCGGACTATGTGCAAATATAAATAGTTTGTTTTCATTACCGTTAATGCTTGTGTATGCTGCTGTATGCTGGGTATGGTGGTGTGTGCTGTGTATGGTGGTGTGTGCTGGTGTGTACTAGTGTGTGCTTGTGTGTACTGGTGTGTGCTGGTGTATGGTGGTGTGTGCTGGTGTATGCTATGTATGGTGGTGTGTGCTGGGTATGGTGGTGTGTGCTGTGTATGGTGGTGTGTGCTGGTGTGTACTAGTGTGTGCTTGTGTGTACTGGTGTGTGCTGGTGTATGGTGGTGTGTACTGGTGTGTGCTGGTGTATGGTGGTGTGTGCTGGGTATGGTGGTGTGTGCTGTGTATGGTGGTGTGTGCTGGTGTGTACTAGTGTGTGCTTGTGTGTACTGGTGTGTGCTGGTGTATGGTGGTGTGTGCTGGTGTGTGCTATGTATGGTGGTGTGTGCTGGTGTGTACTAGTGTGTGCTTGTGTGTACTGGTGTGTGCTGGTGTATGGTGGTGTGTGCTGTGTATGGTGGTGTGTGCTGGTGTGTACTAGTGTGTGCTTGTGTGTACTGGTGTGTGCTGGTGTATGGTGGTGTGTGCTGGTGTGTACTAGTGTGTGCTTGTGTGTACTGGTGTGTGCTGGTGTATGGTGGTGTGTGCTGGTGTGTACTAGTGTGTGCTTGTGTGTACTGGTGTGTGCTGGTGTATGGTGGTGTGTGCTATGTATGGTGGTGTGTGCTGGTGTGTACTAGTGTGTGCTTGTGTGTACTGGTGTGTGCTGGGTATGGTGGTGTGTGCTGTGTATGGTGGTGTGTGCTGGTGTGTACTAGTGTGTGCTTGTGTGTACTGGTGTGTGCTGGTGTATGGTGGTGTGTGCTGGTGTATGCTATGTATGGTGGTGTGTGCTGGTGTGTGCTGGTGTATGGTGGTGTGTACTGGTGTGTGCTGTGTATGGTGGTGTGTGCTGGTGTGTACTAGTGTGTGCTTGTGTGTACTGGTGTGTGCTGGTGTATGCTATGTATGGTGGTGTGTGCTGGTGTGTACTAGTGTGTACTGGTGTGAACTGGTGTATGCTGGTGTATGCTGTGTATGGTGGTGTGTACTCGTGTGTACTGGTGTGTGGTGGTGTGTAAGGGTGTGTATTGGTGTGTGCTGGTGTGTGCTGTATGTACTGGTGTGTGATTATTTATGCTGTGTGTTCTGGTGTTAATGGTGTGTGCTGTGTGCTATTGTGTTATGTGTGCTGGTGTGTGCTAAGAAAGATCGAGATGGGCTGGTCCAGAAGCAATGGCTTGAACCTCTGAGAAAGTCAGACTGACTAATATATGTTTCATTATTGTGCCAAGGCACAAGAGGAAAGATGTGTAAGAGGTAAGAAACAGTATATACATTACCAGTTTGGATGCTGAGAGAAGCGGACGAGAAATGGACTATCCAGAACGTCCTTCACGGAGGCAGGAAGAGTAAATCAATCAAGGGATGGATGTGATTCTGCAGCTTTGACCAGACTGCAAGAACATCAAATCAAACGGGTGCAAGTTAGACAAGAGCATCATGCCAAAGGCCACAGAATAATAGTCAACAGTCACAGAACTGGTGTCGTCAATCTCTACACGCTGAGGGAGATACCGAAGAGAGTACTTATGGAATAATAGTTCGGTGTGCAAAGGGGATTATCTGTTGACAAACTAACTAATTAACTAACTAATCAAATAACTAACTAACCAACTAACTAACAAACTAACTAACTAATTAACCAACCAACCAATCAACTAACTATCCAACCATGCAATCAAGAAAAAACCAACTAGCTAACTAAGTAACTGATTAACTAACTTACCAACTAACTAACTTAACCAACTAAATTGAACCCACAGCCTGTTGCTTAAGCGAATAGCATAACTAACTAGATTAAACGGCCAGCCCGTTTGTGGAATGAGTAGAGTCGATTGGTGATTGAATTGGAACAAGCGTCCCGGATTGTGGAGCATTCGACAATATGTATGTATGTGAGAAGTTTAGAATATTTTTCTTGTGTTTTCATCAATGAAATTTTTCATTTTAGCAAGTTGGTAGACTGTTTCTCTGTTTGATTAACGAGCGCTTGAACATGTGGATTACAGGTTAGATTTATATCAGTGGCGAGACCCAATGTTTTGTGCTCAATTACACTTTCTACTGGAATGCTACGTGTAGCTGAAGTGATCTGTGTGTTTTAAGTCTCTGTCTAGTTATTAACAATACAGATTTTATATTAGTGTTATTAAGTTGTATACGGTTTGCATAGCTCCAGAAAACCACATTAATTAATTTTTGTTGCTATGACACTCTAATACATTACAGTTTCCGGCGCCTGTATACATTGTATAGTTGTCCACAAACAGATCGGAAGTCGACGAAAAATATAAAGTTAGATCGTTAATATAAATAGCAAATAATAAAAAGTCAAGCATAGAACTGTGAGGTACTCCAATGCTGAAGGCAGATGTTTGAGACAGAGATTTATCATGTGCTACAAGTTGCTTTTTGCTTGATATAACATATTTTATAAGAGTCACTACAGTAACATGAAAGCCAAACCGACAGGGAAGTGCACTAGTTATGAGCAACCGCTGCTTCCCGTCGTTCAATACCCTGGTGTAAAAATAATACCTGACCTTTGATATACCCAGTTTGAGTACACAGATTCAGAGATCAATCCGCCTCTGGGAACATCTTCCACTGCACTTTCCGTGGCAGATAGTCCAGGTGTTTACACCTTGACATTTATGTCCTTCCTTTTTGTACTGCCGACTTTAGACAGGAGGGACTGGCTCCGGCAGCGTGTCGCGGCGGTTCTCCACCTATCCCCACCTATCCCCACCTATCCTCACATATCCTAGCTTCGTGGAGTGGCCGCAGGACTTCTGTAATGCCCAGTGTTCATTCCACGCGTTGGAGTCGAGTAGTATTGTCGATCGCTACACGCTGAGGGAGGGAGATATTGAGGATTGTATCCGAGCAATATGGACTCAGTGGGCAATGGGGATAATATGACGACCGACTAACTAACTAACTAACCAACCAACCAACCAGCCAACCAACCAACCAACCAACCAGCCAACCAACCAACCAACCAACCAACCAACTAACTAACTAACTAACTAACTAATTGATTAACTGACTGACTGACTAAACTAACTAACTAACTAACTAATTGATTAACTGACTGACTGACTGACTAAACTAACTAACTAACTAACTAACTAACTAACTAACTAACTAACTGACTGACTGACTAACTGACTAAACTAACTAACTAACTAACTAACTAACTAACTAACTGACTGACTGACTGACTGACTGACCGACTGACTGACTGACTGACTGAATAAACTAACTAACTGACTGACTGACTGACTGACAGACTGACTGACTGACTAACTAACTGACTAAACTAATTAACTAACTAACTAACTAACTAACTAACTAACTAACTAACTAACTAACTTACTAAGTAACTGACTAAGTGACTAACTAACTAACTAAATAATTAACTAACTAACTAATTGACTAACTGACTGACTAACTAACTAACTAACTAACTAACTAACTAACTAACTGATTAACTGACTGACTGACTGACTAAACTAACTAACTAACTAACTAACTAACTAACTAATTGATTAACTGACTGACTGACTGACTAAACTAACTAACTAACTAACTGACTGACTGACTGACTGACTGACTAACTGACTAAACTAACTAACTAACTAACTAACTAACTAACTAACTGACTGACTGACTGACTGACTAAACTAACTAACTGACTGTCTGACTGTCTGACTGACTGACTAACTGACTAACTGACTAAACTAATTAATTAACTAACTAACTAACTAACTAACTAACTAACTGACTAAGTGACTAACTAACTAACTAAATAATTAACTAACTAACTAATTGACTAACTGACTAACTAGCTAACTAACAAACTAACCAACTAACCAACTAACTAACTAAATAACTAACTAACTAACTACCTAACTAACTAACTAACTAACTAAATAACTAACTAACTAACTGATGAACTAACTAACTAACTGATGAACTAACTAGCTAACTAACAAACTAACCAACTAACCAACTAACTAACTAAATAACTAACTAACTACCTAACTACCTAACTAACTAAATAACTAACTAACTACCTAACTAACTAACTAACTGATGAACTAACTAACTAACTAACTAACTTACTAGTTAACTAACTAAATAAGTAATTACTAGTTAGCTAAGTAGGTAGTCAAGTAACTAACTAACTAACAAGCTAGACAACTAACTAACCAACATCAGGAATACCGATAAAAGACACACGTGTGACTAGGAAGCCTCATGAAAGTAAACGCACACACAAATACGACCAACGTTTCCACTAAAGTTGTTATCAGCGAACATGAAACAAAACACAATAAACAACAGACAAGAAAATGGGAATACTTAATTGGGGATGTGGAAAGTAATCCGAAAAACATAAAACTAGGAACCACGTACAGTCATCCACAGTGTGAGTTTTGTATCTGTGGGCTCGAGGCTTATTATTTGTCAGCCTAAACACGGCTCACCTGTTTATCTTCAACTGATTTACCTGTCCATCAGCAAGCTGTTTACCTGTCTGTTTACACTATGTTCTTGTCTCATATTTTGTCCACACGTGTCTCAACTCGACATCTGTTTTTAATATGAGTCTTATTTGTATTTTCTTACAAATGTCTTGACTCTCTACCTGTCTGTTAATTACATGTCTACCTGTCTATTACTTACCTATTGCTTACCTGTCTTCATGTGCGTTACCTGTCTACCTGTCTATTACTTACCTGTTTTCATTTATGCTACCTGTCTACCTGTCTATTACTTACCTATTACTTACCTGACCTCATGTATGCTACCTGTCTACCTGTCTATTACTTACCTATTACTTACCTGTCTATATGTATGTTACCTACCTGCATATTACTGACCTATCTTCTTGTCTGTTACTTACTTGTCTACCTGTCTGTTATATATCTGTCTACCTATCTGATAGTTACCTGTCTATTATTTATCTGTCTACCTGCTGTTACCTACCTGTCTACCTGTCTGTTACTTACCTGTCTGTTACTTATATCTCGAAGTGTCAGCAGGTTGTTTACATAAGATAATCCCTGGGAGAATATATTCAAACCGCCATATTTAGAACACCGTTTCATTGCTTGTCGTTCTCTTTCTCTGTATACACAGATGAGACAGATAACCAACGTTTCTCTAAGATCTATCATCTGCTCAGTGTCAAGTGCGCCTAATCATAAAATCACGTGACAAATTGTCTAGAGATTTCGTCTGTACTCACTTCTGAAAATACCTTGTGATAATGACACTTTTGTCAAAACAACGCCTCAAGAAATATGATTACACTAGAGCTGGGCAATGATACGGGTATTGGTACACCCACGATTCAGTAAATACCAGCCCTCTGGCATTGTGGCAACGAAAAAGCAGACCGGCTAACAAAGGTAGGTGGATGTTTACAACAAAATGATTTAAGCTCAACTTAGGTAATAATAATAGTTCCACAAAAAGCTTCTGTTAGGAAAACCATGACAAAAAGCCCAACCTAGTTATATGAAGAATGGCGCTTATCATCAACTTTTAGGTCAGTTCAGGTCATCGCTGTAAAATTGGGAACAGGACAGAAAAATACTTAAATATCATTTATATCACAAGCTTAAGATAGTTCTGCTCTCTCTCTCTCTCTCTCTCTCTCTCTCTCTCTCTCTCTCTCTCTCTCTCTCTCTCTCTCTCTCTCTCTCTCTCTCTCTCTCTCCGTCTCTTAATCCCTCTCTGTTGTATGGTGCGCGCTTGTTTTTGTATGTGTGTTTGTGAGTGTGTGTATGTGTGTGTACGTGTGTGTATGTGTGTGATAAAGGGCTTGGATTATTATAGAAATAAAATCTCTTGGTAGCGTGTGTAACCACTCTGGGGTCACCGCTCGGTGGGCCTGATGTGCGTGTATGTGTGTGTGTATGTGGGGGGGGGGGGACACTAACCCCAAGGTAGCCACCCATCTACAGTCCTGTCCAGTTTTCACACAACGAATATCAACAAATATGGCGCCAGTCAACACCACTAACGAATAGCAGTGTGGTGATTTCATGACCCGGAAGCGGATACCGCTGTCACTAGAGAAAACAACATGGAGGTCTGTGTGTCAAAGAGGATGACGATCACACCTACTCTTCTTGTTATACGATAGCTAGTCATGGACAGCGTGGAACACCGGGGTTCCTGCCTGCCTGCCTGTCTGTCTGTATGTCTGTCTGTCTGTCTGTCAGAAACTGTAGCAATCTCCACCTCCCTGTATACAGATCTCAACCTCTGCCCGCTTGCCACGTCTGGGCTAATCTCGCGGCCATGATGTGTACAAAACATCAAGTACCTGCCTGGGTTGATGTGCTTCGTGCTATATTTGTTTGTTTATTTGTTTGTTCTCATCCCCGACTTTCCTCCACGGCACGGAGATAAATGTGATATGTTGGTATGTGCTGTGTGTTTATGTCAATCAACAAACCGATGTAGGTTCGACGATAACCTGTATGAGAAGATTGCGTTCTGTACAATTCCGTCTGTCAAGGCTGCGAGATGAATAACTCTTGTCTCTCTCTTTCTCACACACAACCTTCTCCCTCCCCCTCTCTCTTTCGCTTTCTCTTTTCCTCTCTCTCTCCACCCTAACTTCTCTCTCTCTCTCTCTCTCTCTCTCTCACTCTCTCTCTCTCCCTCTCTCCTTCTCTCTTTCGCTTTCTCTTTTCCTCTCTCTCTCCACCCTAACTTCTCTCTCTCTCTCTTTCTCTCTCTCTCTCTCTCTCTCTCTCTCTCTCTCTCTCTCTCTCTCTCTCTCTCTCTCTCAACCTAACATTCTCTTCCTTTCGTTCACACCGGTCTCAATCCCTTTCAATGGTTCATTCGGTCTTCATCTCTTTCACTCTCTCCCACTCGCTTTCACTTTTTTTTCTTTCGATCTTTCCCTATGTTTTTCTCATTGCTGAATTATATCTGACGCAGTCTCTTTAATACTTCATTCTCGCTCGTCGATCACATGTTTGTCGATATCTATGACCCTCTCCCCCTCTCTCTGTCACTCCCCTGCCTTCACTCTCTTTCTCTCGCTCTCTCTTTATCTCTCCCTAACTCGCTCCCTCACTCTCTCTGTATCTCTGTTCTCTTCCTCTCTCTCCTCTTCATTCCTCTCTCCCTATCTCCCCCACTCTCTCTCTCTCTCTCTCTCTCTCTCTCTCTCTCTCTCTCTCTCTCAAGCACTTATTCGCAACGTTCGTCAGCATTTGTTCCATTCACTCAACTTCTTGCTCATAATTTGTGTCTTTATTAAGACTCCAGTACATGCTCAGCGGCAGCCGACCCCCAATATTTTCAATACCTGTTTACGACGTTATACACACGGATAAACGTGGGGATTATTTCTGATTCATTTCTTACCTTGTTGATAATGAGGGGCATCCCTCCACCGCCAGATAAACGAAAGCCCCAGGGCGCCCCTCCAGTTAGGGTAATCTGAAGTCTGTCGGAGCTCACCATGTTGCAGTGTTGAGGGCGTGGTCTAGGCACACAAGGAAGGCGTGGTTACAGCGTGACGTCGACTCTTGATCCCCCAGCTGACGTGTGAGGTCACGTCACTCTAGATGCATCACGGAGTCTACGCTGGACGGAAGTGAATACAGATCTGTGAACACCTGCTTCTTGACACTGTAAAGAAAATCAATATAAACCAATAACAAGAAGTATAGTATGCCATTCCATACGTAACATATTTTTAAAGAGTCCTTCCTATATGTTTATTGGTACCCGATGACATAAACTTCGAAGACAGCAATTTGGAATTTACAACCCAGAGCTGCACAACTGAAGTTAACATACGAGGGTAAGTCAGTAAGTTAGTCACAAAACAGTATGTTAACAACTATATGAGATGGGGGAGGAGCATGTATGGGAATGTCCTGAGTGTTGTGATGTTTGTTCGTGACTCAACTCAGCTCAACGGTATATGAGATGAGAACCTGAAAGCCATTTATGATCTCTCCTACATCTCTCCTTATTTCTCAACATAATCTCCTCCATCATTGACGGATGTCTCCCATCATTTACCAGTCCGTCAATATACCATAGAAGTCTCTGGATTGCTGCCATAGCCACGTTGACACCTCACGGTCAGCTTCTACGTCATCAGCAAATCGGTTGTGTGCCGCCTTTCGCGACCAACACTTGCTGGTGTAGACAGCCAAGCTTCCTCCAAAGTCGGAGAGTATCTGCCTGTACGGCGAGGAACCACCAGTCTGCACACCAATAAACCAGACATGGGACAAACGGATACTCACGCAAACCTCAGGTCCTGTATGACATCACACTGATGTTGGACAACAGGATGCCTTCATCCGACATACGGGACTTCGCGTTGGAGCTCAAGCCAACGAACACAACCACGCAAGCAAGACAGCCAAGTATACATAGCCTTAGCAGCTGGTCAGTAATCTCAGACCATTGTTCTTCCATGGTGCAATCTTCGAATGTGGTCAACATTTTCAACACCGCGTAGACGTGAAACTTTGCATGCACACTCATACACGTATACGACAGCTATCGTCTGTCACACATAGACATCAAGCTAGATGAAAGTGCCACATAATGACACCTTTAGAGACTACCCACAGCTGTTTCTCAATTATATTATTTGGTAACTTACTATCAGGCTTACCATGGTATTGTAGTAAAATATAACAAATATTAACGCGTGGATGCGAGTCTTGGATATTTAGTAATCATGTAAAGATCCTTAAGCCAAAAGAACATAATAATAATAAGAAGACGAAGCACATCTGACAGCCAGTGATGAGAATGTTGTGTATGAGACCACCACGCAAAACCACACATCAGCAATACGCAAACAACATATCGTGGTCAGATTACGAGAAGAGAACAACCAACACAAATGTTGCAGTCAGACAGATTAATGAAGACACGGATATGGAGGAAACAGCAAGAGACCATTTTGGGCAGCATTTTGCCGTAGTATGGAAAATAAACCAGCTTATGCGTTGATACATTCTGTTTGAGTTCGCGAGATGCAGCAAAGTATGATAGCCCATCCGACTTGGTGAGGCACTCTAAGGACCAGGATGCAAAGATGGAGACACTTCCTGATCTCAACATGGGAAACACACACGTTCTCTAACTGTTAATATACATGGCCATCGTTCATTGAGAATCTCAACATGAGAAACATTGTTATTGTAAATGGCCATTCTTAGTAGAGAATCTCAATATGAGAAACACTGTTATTCTACATGGCCATCGTTCATTGAGAATCTCTCCAAGAGAAACACTGACGCCCTCTACCTGTTTTACAGGGCCATAAGCAGAACGACAGAAAAAAAACATAGAGACAGAGAGAAAGACTGAGAAAAGGACAGAGAGATACAGAGAGAAAGAGACAGAGAAAGAAAGACAGAGAGAGATAATTAGATAATGAGAGACAAGGCGAGACGGTGAGAAACAAAGAAGAAGACAAGAGAGAGGCAAAGAGAGATAGAGAGGCAGAGAAAGAGAGAGAGGGAGAATCAAGGAGAGAGAATCAAAGAAAGGTAGAGGGAGAGGGCAAAAAGAGTGAGTGAGAGAGAGAGACAGAGAGAGACAGAGAGAGAGAGGCAAAGATAGAGAGAGAGACAGGCAGATACAGATTGAGACACAGAGATATACAGAGAAAGACAGACAGAAACAGATATAGACTTAGAGGGATACAGAGAGAGAAAGAGAGAGAGAGGGAGTGAGCGACTGATTGACTGACTGATTGATTGATTGATTAATTTATTGATTTTTATTTTCGAAGGGTTACAAATTGGACACGCATTCCCGTCTTTCATTCGGCCCTTCCAATCACTCATATTTCGTTCATCAATAGTGCATGATACATTCACATAGGAAAAACATTGTCAAGTGAATGTTGTAAACCTAATGCATATTATTATGTTTTGAGAGACATCCCCCACCCACCATACATCCACCAACACACATCTCCCACCTACCCACACACACTCACAACACACACACACCCCAGGCACACATATATTTTCCCACCCACCCACTCACCCCACCCACACATATCTCCCCACCCACACATACATCTCCCAACCCATAGACACTCACCCACCCACACATTCTACACCCCCAACCACTCAGCCAAACATACATCCCCCAACCACACATTCGCCCACCCACACACAAACACATCCCCTGCCAACCCACACATCCTGCACCCACCCACACACACCCCTACCCACTCTTCGCCCACCCACACAATCTCCCCCAACCACACACATCCCCCACCCACACACATCTTCCACCCACCCACATCTCCCCACCCACACACATCACTCACCCATCCCACACACACACTCACCCACCCACACTTCCTTCACCCATCCACCTACACACCCCCAATCACCCATCCCCAACCACTCATCCCTCAAGCACACTTCCCCCACCCACATACACATTCCCACCAACCCACACATCCCCCACCACAGACATCCCCACCCACACACATGTCCCTATCCACACACACCCCCACCCATACACACATCCCCCACACACATCTCCCCACCCTCAACCATTCACACCCACACATCTCCCACCCTCCATCAATACATACATCCCCTACATGCCAACCCACACTCACACACCCCAACCACCCAGCCAAATACACATCCCTCACCCACACGCACATCGCACACCCAACCACATCTCCCCCACCCACCCACACCCCCACCCACATTCTCCACCCACACACCCTTCACCCACACACACACATCTCACCATACATTCCCCAACCACCCACACAACCCCCCCCCCCCACCCACCCACACATCCCCCGCCCACCCACACATCCCCCACCTACAAACACCCTCATCACTCACACATATAGAAGGAGAGAGAGAGAGAGATCATTTGGCGTGTAAAGCAGCAACAGAAGGCGACGTCCACGAGGTTAAAAGATCAATACCACAATCTACCTATGACCGACTATTGCCTGATGATGCACTCATTCCTGCTGAATCAATACGTCACAGGCTATTGCAATCCACAATCGGGCCTTGAATCAGAAACGATGCTCTGCTGGCTTTACGCATACTATCAGGGGTAGAGAGAGTGGCACCATCCACAGATCAATGTACCTTTAAAAAAAAAAAACGCGAAGAGGTCTGTATTGGAATGTCCGCATCTTTGCTCCTGTTCAGTACAAGCGTGACCTAGTGCAGTCACTGTTCTACTGTTCAGTACAGGCGTGACCTAGTGCAGTCATTGTTCTACTGTTCAGTACACGCGTGACCTAGTGCAGTCACTGTTCTACTGTTCAGTACAGGCGTGACCTAGTGCAGTCACTGTTCTACTGTTCAGTACAAGCGTGACCTAGTGCAGTCACTGTTCTACTGTTCAGTACAAGCGTGACCTAGTGTAGTCACTGTTCAGTACAAGCGTGACCTAGTGCAGTCACTGTTCTACTGCGTCAGGGGATTGGAAAGAGGGGGGCCGGGGGGAGGGGGGTATGTACTCAAAACACACCTGTAGAAACACTTGAAAGTAACTCTATACGGCTGTCCTTCTGGATTCATACAGCGGTACTGCTACCCACCCACATCACCATCCAACGAAGCTTCGGCCTCCACACTGCAGGTATCATTCAGGGGTTGGGTGTGGGAAGGAATAGGTGGTGCAGCGTGTACATGGCCGGCTCAAAGCAAAAGTTGGACGAACGTTAAATGCCGTAGTTCCAGTTAAGAGATACAAAGCCACATCTATACCAACTCCACAGGGACAGAAAATGTGCAGCCAGAAGCCACATTTAATTGCATATATCAATGTAATTCTTTGGGCATGTTGTGAGAAGAAATGAATTGGAGAACTTGGTGACAACTGGCAAGATCGAGGGGAAGAGACCAAGGGGAAGACCAAGAAGTAAATACCTGGATGGCTTGGCCACGTGGCATGGTGGAGACAGAAACACGGAGCTGATCCACGACTCTGGTGATCGAGTGAGATGGCAAAATGTGACCGCCCACGCTTATCGGCGTGGCACATGATGGATGGATGGATGGATCAATTAAAAATTACATGCCAATGCATGTACAAAATAGAATGCCGGATTCTCCTTCGGGAGATCCGGGTTCGAATCCTCGGTATAGGGTGAAGTTTGTTTTTGTCGGGGCAAAAAGAATACTATAACAGTATAACCTGCACAGTTCGCGGTGACTGCACTAGCCAGGCGGCCTTAATTCCTCAGGCTCAATATCCCCCCCCCCCCCCCCAACCACCACCACCACCGTTGCCATACACCGCAAGGTACTATACTGGCAGTTAATAACAGTGACAGACATTTACGTAAGCAGAACAGAATAACAGCTATGGAATAGAATAGAATAGAATAGAATAGAATAGAATAGAATTCAAACTAAAACACAGTAATGATAGATAAAACTAGAGCACAGTAATGACATGTAAAACTAGAATATAGATATTTTTTCGAGATGAAGAAAGTACACGAGATAAATCTTTCCTTGGCTGTTGATGCTGCAGTTGAAATAGCTCTAAAAGCTAATCGATCTGATTGTTATTGTGAGATAAACACGAACTGACTGAACTATAGACACTGCGCCACCATAACTCCCCTGTTACAGATGTAGTAATTCTAGTCCAACCAACTGTGTCATGGCAACTCCCCTGTTACAGATACAGTAATTCTAGTGCTACCCACTGCGTCACGGCAACTCCCCTGTTATTGATACAGTAATCCTAGTGCTACTCACTGTGCCACGGCAACTCGTCTGCTACAGATGTAGTAATCATAGTACTACCCACTGCGTCATGGCAACTCCCCTGTTACAGATGTTGTAATCCTAGTGCTACCCACTGCGTCACGGCAACTCCCCCTGTTACAGATACAGTAATCCTAGTACTACCCACTGCGCCACGGCAACTCCTCTGTTACAGACACAGTAATCCTAGTACTAAACATGGACAACTTACTCATGCCAAGAGAAACGTTTAAACAGCTTTCATATGCGGTGTCTGCGAAGAATACTTGGTATTAAGTGGCAAGACAAAATCACAAATACTGAAGTATTGGAAAGATCAGGTTGTGTGACGGTGTATTCCATGCTCAGTCTTCGTAGACTTAGATGGATAGGACACGTTAGGAGGATGGATTATGGTAGAATACCAAAGGACATCTTTTTTGGTGAATTACAGACGGGTAGGAGATCTCAGGGTCGGCCTCTACTACGATACAAAGATGTGTGTAAGCGGGACATGATTGATACAGACATTGATAATGCACAATGGGAGCACATCGCCGCTGAACGTGTTGCATGGAGGGCAACTATCAGAAATGGAATAAAGACAAAAGAGAAAATGATTGCAGATAAAGCACTCACACAGCGTGAGAGACGTAAGATGGTGCAAAATGGTGGAAATGACCATGTTTTCACATACTGTGGGTAAACATTTGCAGCAAGAATTGGCCTTACCAGCCACACTCGCCACCGCCATGGATCGTAGTTATTGCCATATGACAGTTATTAAGCCTTTTTGAAGCACAATGTACCAAACTATCGTCTGTCAAGACGGAAAGGTGCCAATGATGATGAATCCTAGTACTACCCACTGCGCCACGGCAACTCCTCTGTTACAGATACAGTAATCCTATTACTACCCACTGCGCCACGGCATCTCCCCTGTTATTGATACAATAATCCTAGTACTACCCACTGCGTCACGGCAACTCCCCTGTTACAGATACAGTAATCCTAGTACTACCCACTGCGTCACGGCAACTCCTCTGTTACAGATACAGTAATCCTAGTACTACCCACTGCGTCACGGCAACTCCCCTGTTATTGATACAGTAATCCTAGTGCTACCCACTGCGTCACGGAAACTCCTCTGTTACAGATACAGTAATCCTAGTACTACAGACTGCGTCACGGCAACTCCTCTGTTACAGATACAGTAATCCTAGTACTACAGACTGCGTCACGGCAAATCCCCTGTTACAGATACAGTAATCCTAGTACTACAGACTGCGTCACGGCAAATCCCCTGTTACAGATACAGTAATCCTAGTACTACAGACTGCGTCACGGCAAATCCCCTGTTACAGATACAGTAATCCTATTACTACAGACTGCGTCACGGCAAATCCCCTGTTACAGATACAGTAATCCTAGTGCCACCCACTGCGTCACGGCAACTCCCCCTGTTACAGATACAGTAATCCTAGTACTACAGACTGCGTCACGGCAACTCCCCTGTTACAGATACAGTAATCCTAGTGCTACAGACTGCGTCACGGCAACTCCCCCTGTTACAGATACAGTAATCCTAGTGCCACCCACTGCTCACGGCAACTCCCCCTGTTACAGATACAGTAATCCTAGTCCTACCCACTGCTCACGGCAACTCCCCCTGTTACAGATACAGTAATCCTAGTGCAACCCACTGCGTCACGGCAACTCCCCCTATTACAGATACAGTAATCCTAGTCCTACCCACTGCTCACGGCAACTCCCCCTGTTACAGATACAGTAATCCTAGTGCCACCCACTGCGTCACGGCAACTCCCCCTGTTACAGATACAGTAATCCTAGTCCTACCCACTGCTCACGGCAACTCCCCCTGTTACAGATACAGTAATCCTAGTGCCACCCACTGCGTCACGGCAACTCCCCCTGTTACAGATACAGTAATCCTAGTGCCACCCACTGCTCACGGCAACTCCCCCTGTTACAGATACAGTAATCCTAGTCCTACCCACTGCTCACGGCAACTCCCCCTGTTACAGATACAGTAATCCTAGTGCCACCCACTGCGTCACGGCAACTCCCCCTGTTACAGACTGCAAGTAGAGTACAGGACGCTGTCGCACCCCTCCACGTGTGTTGGGTTTAGAGTGCTAGCACTAGACTTGTGTAGACCAACCGGCAACATCACTCCGCCGTCTTCATGTCCCATAGCATTTCCTGGTGTCCAGTTTAGACTGGGTGGAGCCGGGATCCATGTCAGTTAAAACACCGATCTTCATGGAGAATCGAACATATACCTACCATAACTGCAGGCTAGACACATAACAACAGACAGGTACTAAATGAGAGATAATTTAGAATGTCAGTAACAGCCTTGCACAAATGCAGTTCTGTATTATGATGTGCATTTGTAAAATAATATTCACAATTTATAAATCCAAACCGCGGTATGATGAAAATGTTTTGAAAACTTTGAAGTCTAAATGTAAGTAACTCAAGCGCACGCAATGCGGCATGCATTCTGAAGCACTGAGCAAACACATTGTTAGAATCCTGGCACCATGGCTCACAGGAACCTCGCCCACTTCTTTCTGTTTTGTTTCGTTGTCGGAGGAGTGATCCGTGTTTTCACAAACTCTCAAGGGCGTTGCAAGCGATGCCTCGCTCTCAGTGATAAAAGATATGGAAAGCAACAAGAGCACTCCGCGTTGCTCTAGATAGTGTTCGTGTTTACACCTGGCGGGGTCGTATTGTCAGACGATGGGGAAGATTCTAGAATGTAAACAGCCTATCGAGCATTTCGCGAGGAATCGCAGGACTAGCAGAAGACTGCCAGTGATACTTGTTTACACTAGCTCGGCTTACTAACGTCATCGTTGGAAAGATATGTGGGCTGGCGATTTAAGTGAGAAGCTGTGTGCCATTTTGGCCCGCGCAATATTAGTTATATAAACTGCAGAACAGCCACTTCCAGCTTCTAACTAACATTTGGCCAACATGATCAGTGGTATGGTTTGACTTGTGTGTTGGATCTGGCATGTCGGTGTGTGTGTGTGTGTGTGTGTGAGAGAGAGAGAGAGAGAGAGAGAGAGAGAGAGAGAGAGAGAGAGAGAGAGAGAGAAAGAGAGAGGGGGGAAGGGGATTGTATGACTGTCTCGAAATAACGACAGCGACTGGTTGTACGATAACTCCCTATATATCACTCAATTGATGCGATAACACCATTTATATCATCCACTTGTTACGATAACTCGCTATATATCATCCAATTGTTACGATAACTCTCTATATATCATCCAATTGATACGATAACTCCCTATATATCATCCAATTAATACGATAACTCCCTATATATCATCCACTTGTTACGATAACTCCCTATATATCATCTACTTGTTACGATAACTCCCTATATATCATCCAGTTGTTACGATAACTCCCTATATATCATCCACTTGTTACGATAACTCGCTATATATCATCCAATTGATACAATAACTCCCTATATATCATCCAATTAATACGATAACTCCCTATATATCATCCAATTGTTACGATAACTCCCTATATATCATCCACTTGTTACGATAACTCCCTATATATCATCCACTTGTTACGATAACTCCCTATATATCATCCACTTGTTACGATAACTCCCTATATATCATCCACTTGTTACGATAACTCCCTATATATCATCTACTTGTTACGATAACTCCCTATATATCATCCACTTGTTACGATAACTCCCTATATATCATCCAGTTGTTACGATAACTCTCTATATATCATCCAGTTGTTACGATAACTCCCTATATATCATCCACTTGTTACGATAACTCCTTATATATCATCTACTTGTTACGATAACTCCCTATATATCATCCACTTGTTACGATAACTCCCTATATATCATCCACTTGTTACGATAACTCCCTATATATCATCCACTTGTTACGATAACTCCCTATATATCAACAAATTGATACAATAACTCCCTATATATCATCCACTTGTTACGATAACTCCCTATATATCATCCACTTGTTACGATAACTCCCTATATATCATCCACTTGTTACGATAACTCCCTATATATCATCCACTTGTTACGATAACTCCCTATATATCATCCACTTGTTACGATAACTCCCTATATATCATCCACTTGTTACGATAACTTCCTATATATCATCCACTTGTTACGATAACTCCCTATATATCAACAAATTGATACAATAACTCCCTATATATCATCCACTTGTTACAATAACTCCCTATATATCATCCAATTGATGCGATAACTCCCTATATATCATCCAATTGATACGATAACTCCCTATATATCATCCAATTGATATAATAACTCCATATATATCATCCAGTTGATACAATAACTCCCTATATATCATCCACTTGTTACGATAACTCCCTATATATCATCCACTTGTTACGATAACTCCCTATATATCAACAAATTGATACAATAACTCCCTATATATCATCCAGTTGATACAATAACTCCCTATATATCATCCAATTTATACGATAACTGCCTATAGCCCATCTAAAAGTCCTTTGCTGGACGTTTCGATCAACCCCAGATTAATTTGCTAGGCAATTGTACGTTCAGCAGTTTGCCATTGCTTTCTGAACGAGAAGTCAACGGTAAAGTCACATTGAATGCTGGTGTAGATGTTGAATGCTTACCTCGCCATTAGCGAACCGGAAGTTTAAGATCGAGCGCGATTATCTATTCGATTCCGCCGACGTCTGACTAACTATCCAATATAGTTGTAACATTATCTTATGAACATTGATCACAGATTTCTTGTAACTATCCAATCTATTTGTAACATTATCTTTTGAACATTGATCACAAATTTCTTGTAACTTGTAAATGTTGATTAAACATTTCATTAAACATTTTAACAGTTGATAAATCGAAATCCTATTCCAAGAAGCAAGTGCGTTTGTATATCAACTATCACCCATAATGGAATATTCATACATAACTGTCTCCGCAAAACGACTTACAATAAATAGCATAATTACACCAGCCCTATGCTGCCACTGTCAGACTTGGACATTATCCAGATCACACTTGTGCAAAGTCAACACATGTCAGATGGGATGCTTGATGAGAGCTGCCAACTGAACAATCCGAGACTGAGTAAGAAATGATGGTATCATACAGACAGTGGGATCAACGCTTTCTGCCACATATAATGAACATATATTGAAAGGCAGGTTAGAATGTAACGCCATAAACTATCAGCACTGGCATTCATCAAAGACGATCTGATAGGAGAGCTCGGGGACGCCCGAGAAGAAAATGGATTGACAACATCAAAGACATTGTTGTACAGTCACATGAAATAACACTATCCAAGGCCACCCATCAAGCGCTGGAACGTAAATTATTTCTCTCCACGACCCCTGACGGCAAATATGGAAGGTGCTGATGATGATGATGATGATGATGATGATGATGATGATGATGATGATGATGATGATGATGATGATGATGAGATGATGATGATGATGATGATGATGATGATGATGAAACATGTATTTGAATTTGTAACATTTGACAACCGACTTCTTTAACATTTGTAATAGTTGATAAAAGGTGTCTTCAAATGCTTTTTTTTAAAAAAATGTTTGCATATCCTTTACAGGACATCGCTGTCAACATCAGCATCTTTCAGCTGATTGTTGATTTCTTGGCAAGATTACGCTCAGTAGTTTGCCATTGATTTCTGAGCGGCCGGCTCACATACCCCGTAAGTTACCGACGCGATTCGAACCACTGCTGATTCTCACCGTCGTCACGTTACCTAGAGAGTATACGAGATTACGGAGAAAATGCAGTGTCCCTCGTCATCAAGTGAACCCACTGCGACTTCAGATGTACTTGTAAATTACGTCCTGGAGTCAAGGACGAGACATCAACATTGTAGTGTAACTGACCGGTGTGGGGGTTGAACTCACTAGCTCGGTGCAGCACACTGGATGTTAAGAACGAGTGCTTTTATCCATTCCGCCACTCTGACCTACAAGAAGAGAGTTGGAACACATCGTGATGACCGGAAAGATAAGTAAAAACAAACCAAAAAAAAAAAAAAACAGAAAAAAACAGACTGAGAGAAAAGATACTGGGTGGATTGTGACGGTGGCATGGAGGGACAACATAGGCACAGTTGATCCAGAACACCAAGGACCGAGATATGTGGAGACACGTGAATGCGCCTTCGCCATCTGGCACGGCACGGGATGATGGTTATATGCTTCTAGCACCTCCATCTGTCTGGCGAGTACACAAATGTACGTTAGCCTGGTGTCTGAGGGACGGTATGTCTAACAATAAAGCCAAGATCTAATAGATAAACTCAAGATCTGACAACAAACCCAAGATCTGACAACAAACCCAAGATCTGACAACAAACCCAAGATCTGACAATAAACACAAGGTCTGACAACAAACCCAAGATCTGATAAATAAACCCAAGATTTGATAAATAAACCCAAGATCTGACAACAAACCCAAGATCTGACAACAAACCCAAGATCTGACAACAAACCCAAGATCTGACAACAAACCCAAGATCTGATAAATAAATTCAAGATCTGATAAATAAACCCAAGATCTGACAATAAACCCAAGATCTGATAAATAAACCCAAGATCTGACAATAAACCCATGATCTGATAAATAGACCCAAGATCTGACAACAAACCCAAGATCTGATAAATAAACCCAAGATCTGACAACAAACCCAAGATCTGACAACAAACCTAAGATCTGACAACAAACCCAAGATCTGACAATAAACTCAAGATCTGACAACAAACCCAAGATCTGACAACAAACCCAAGATCTGACAATAAACTCAAGATCTGACAATAAACCCAAGATCTGACAATAAACTCAAGATCTGACAATAAACCCAAGATCTGACAACAAACCAAAGATCTGACAATAAACTCAAGATCTGACAACAAACCCAAGATCTGACAATAAACTCAAGATCAGACAACAAACCCAAGATCTGACAACAAACCCAAGATCTGAAAACAAACCCAAAATCTGACAATAAACTCAAGATCTGACAATAAACACAAGATCTGACAACAAACCCAAGATCTGACAACAAAAGCAAGATCTGACAATAAACTCAAGATCTGACAACAAACCCAAGATCTGACAATAAACTCAAGATGTGATAACAAACCCAAGATCTGACAACAAACCCAAGATCTGACAACAAACCCAAGATCTGACAACAAACCCAAGATCTGACAACAAACCCAAGATCTGACAACAAACCCAAGATCTGACAACAAACACAAGATCTGACAACAAACACAAGATCCGACAATAAACAATTCACTCAGATCTTGTCTCCCCGTGCGTGATTTATTCGCTATGGTCTTCATTGTTGTCTTTTGTTGATCTCAGGTAGAATCCCATTGTTCTGATACTAGAACAATAGACACAGAACTGTGTTCAGTAATGGATACCTGGCCAACGCTTCTCCTGGCTTGTTTCTGGTAAACAAAGATAGCGCAGGATGTTGTTCTCCGCTCCCCTGATATCTTATTCCCCTACCACTTGTTAACAATTGTTCTAGACTTCGGGCAGGACAATACATAAACATAAATGATACAAGACAAAACAAAGGGGAAAAACAAACACACACAGATTAGGAGAATGACAGACGGGATTGTTAATTATAAATCACTAGCTGATCCGGCCCGGCTTCGCCCATTCCTGGCGGGGATCTGTCTGTCTGTCTGTCTGTCTGACCCGGCCCGGCTTCACCCAGTCCCTGGTGGGGAGCATCTCATTTAATTCATATAAGTAGTCATATAAGCTCCCGTTCCCGACTGTCCGTCTGTCTGTCTGTCTGTCTGTCTGACCCGGCCTGGATTCGCCCAGCCTCTGGTGGGGAGCATCTCATTTAATTCATATAAGTAGTCATATAAGCTCCCGTTCCCGACTATCTGTCTGTCTATCTATCTGACCCGGCGCGGCTTCGCCCAGCTCCTGGCGGGGAGCGTCTCATTAAATTCATATAACAAAAAAAAATTAACTTAAGAATGTCCTTCCACACACCATCCATTATTTTTAATGAAAACTGTTTTTAATCACCTACATGACTGTAGATAACTTCTTTAAACATAAAAAGATGAGTTAGAAAATTTTCACTATTTAAATAGATGCATTATTTTTATGAAAACTTTGAAAATACCTTAAAGATTATATCATTATTTATTATAACTCATATGCCTGTAAATAACCGTAGACAAAGAGTTTATAAATCTTTGAAAACAATGCAACAATATGACTATAAAGTATATAGCAATGTTATTAAAAGTTATGCCCCTTGAAATAACTTTTCTTAATTTAAGTCCCCTCGTTATATATATAATTGATAAGATATTAAAATATTAAATTTTAGTAAGTAAATAGCTGATTGTACACTAACAAACTATGACAGTTGGTTGCACGGGAATGAGAAAAAGACGTGTAGAACATTTCATCTCAATCGGATGGACCGTTCGCGAACGCATAAAGAACGGACATACATACAGACATACATCGTCTCTTATATAGATAGAATATCACTATTCTCTGTGAAATTGAATTCTTCTGCTTCTGCTGGTTATTTCCAATGACATATATGCCAAGCAGGCTAGTCTGGGGAAGTTGTCTTGGCTGATTCTGTGCCATTAATTGTTTTAAGCGACTTCCTTTCTCTGCCAAGGACTTATATAACGCCGAAATGTTGTCATTGCTAAATACTGTGTTAATTAAAATATGAATACAGTAATTTTTCCTAAGCAACCTGCATTAATTTGATATATAATACAAAGTGGTTGCTACTATCTGAACAACTTTTAGGTCATAACTGTGTCACACCCCTACTTCCCATTTTCCGCCTTCCATGTTTGTGTGGTTTAAACCTACTTTTTGTTTGTCGCTGGATCTTGTAAGTATAATAGAGCTGACAATGATCACTTGAAACAATGGCTGGCACAAACAAGAATCCAGCAGGTGCTAGGATGAAAGGATCAGGGCAGACTTACAGCGGCAGTTGGTATAACATGTATTCCCAGAGGATGTACATCCTATATGCTCTCACAACAGGCTAAGATTATCGTATTCACAATAGACAATCGTACTTATCCACTTCTCGATCATGGGCGGTACAATGGATGGCCTTCAATATTGTCCAACGGTAGATACCTTTCTCACACTGTACTCTCGCTCTTCCGCTTTCAGTCATTTCACGTCAGTTTATTCGATCATAGATCTCTTGTAGTTTTCTCCATGTGCCCCATACCCCTCATTTCTGTCCTTTACTGTCTTCTCTGTGGTAGAGAGAGAGAGAGAGGAGAGAGAGAGAGAGAGAGAGAGAGAGAGAGAGAGAGAGAGAGAGAGAGGAGTGAGTGATTGTGTGTGTGTGTGTGTGATTGTGTGTATTCCTATTCATTTGTCTGCCTATATTTCGCTACAACAATATTTCGCTATAACAATACAGAGTGACTGTGAAAAATAGGTACAATGCAATAGCTAAAATACAGAGTATAGATGAACAATGGGAAATGTTAAGGGACTCCATTCATCAAACTAGCAAAGAAATATTACCGGAGAGAAGCCAAAAAGCTAAGAAAAAATGGATGAATGAAGAAATCTTAAGGTTGATGGACAAAAGGAAACAGAATAAAAATGACAAACAAGAGTATGCTAAGATAAATAAAGAAATAAGAGATAAATGTGTGAAGGCAAAAGAAAGTTGGTTAAATGAGCAATGCAGAAAAAATTGAATTAAATTCCATTAAAGATCAAAAAAGTATGTACAGACAAATCAGCGAGCTCACAGGAAGAAAAATAAGAATAAATACAGGGTGTTTGAAATCAAAAACAGGACAGACTTTATTGGAGGAAGGTGCTATAATGAAGAGGTGGAATGAGTATATAAGAGAATTATATAATGGAGAAAGGGAAGAATTAACAGAAGAAAGTAACTTAGAAGGCCCACCTATTCTAAAAGAAGAAGTCGCTGATGCTATGAAACATATGAAGAAAGGAAAAACAGCTGGGCCAGATGAAATCACAATAGAAGAATTAGAAGTTTTGGGAGAATTTGGAGTAGATATATTAACCAAAATGTTGAATGATATTTACAGTAGTGGATATTTACCCAGTGATATGCTGAAATCTGTATTTATAGCTATACCAAAAAGACCAGGAGCAATTGATTGTGAAGATTTTCGTACAATTAACCTCATAAACCATGTCACTAAGCTTCTACTCAGAATTATAATGAGAAGAATAAGAAAGAAAATAAAAATGGAAAATTAGTGAGGAACAGTATGGTTTTATGTAAGGAAAGGGTACAAACAATGCAATATAT
The DNA here is from genome assembly GCA_014155875.1 of Cepaea nemoralis. Taxonomy (NCBI): domain Eukaryota; kingdom Metazoa; phylum Mollusca; class Gastropoda; order Stylommatophora; family Helicidae; genus Cepaea; species Cepaea nemoralis. The sequence continues at coordinate 240,121 of JACEFZ010021861.1, forward strand.
ATATTACGAACACTAATAGAAAGATCAATAGAGAAACAAAGAGACATATATTTATGCTTCATAGATTATACTAAGGCATTTGATAAAGTAAAACATGATGAGCTAATTAAAATGTTGGAAGATATCAACATTGATGGGAAAGATTTAAGAATAATAAAGAATATATACTGGAACCAAGTAGCAGCAATTAAAATGGGAAATAAAGAGGGTAGTTACGAACAGATAAAGCTAGGAGTACGACAGGGGTGTGTCTTGTCACCCGATCTCTTCTCCCTGTATAGCGAAGTAATAATGAGAGAGATCAAAGAGAAGCCAGGAATACTAATCGGAGGATATAATATAAACAATATACGCTATGCAGATGACACAGTATTGGTAGCGGATAATGCAACAGTGTCACAGAATGATGATAGTTTAGTGATTCCCAGATAGAATTGGATGTAACATTAATGGCAATATATGAGAAGAGTTAACAATCGAGTCTGTCAATATGAGAGAAGGATAAATTGAAGGTTATTGACCGACAATATAAAATAGGGACAGGTGCTCGCAGAGGTCAGTGGCTGCAGCTCGTATCGGCCGATGGATGGGAGACTTCGGGAACGGAAAACACAGCGGAGACGGTGATCAAAGGGGTCGGACCCTTTGAGATACTAGCGTCGGAGAATACAGGGAAACAGCGTAGGGACGGAGCGGACCGGAGCACGGAGCGCCCGGACGTATACGTGATTTCACGGAACTTTTGATGTTACGGGTACGGCAAATTTGATTGTAGATCAAACAATCAACGGAGGGTGGGACACTCGGTATAAATAACAGAACATGGAGTTTCTGTTTAGTGTGCTACCAAACTGGACGGAAAGATGGATTTATGTGTTCCGTAATGAAAAGAAATATCCTCCCTTATAATGGGATAGAGTGCTTCTGCGAGGATAAATTTCGATTCGGGGACTTACATTAACTCTATATATATATATAAGGTAACACTAATATTAGAGTAATATTAGCATAGGGAAATATGTGTTTGTGATTAGGGTTTACTATTGCTTTCTATTTAGTGAATAGTTTAGACTTTAGTGAATTCTGCTGTTTATGTCAGAGTATTCTTTCGGAGGCTGTTTCATTATGGCTGGAGAAAGACAATCACATAGACAGTAATATGAAGCAGACTTAAATCACCTGATTTAATGTTTATTACCCAGGTTCCACTACACAGCCAGACATATCAAAGAAGATAAACCAGTACAACTCTTGTACCGAGAAAGCAGTGTTGATAATAAAGGAAAGACCTTTCTATTTAATCAAGCACTTCACAGGTGCAGTGAAAGTATGTCACTATAGAAAAAGCAACCAAAACAGTAAATAAGAGTGGGTGACATAACGAATGCCAAGAAATATGTTTTGGTGAACCTTAGAGAAAGAACGTTATTCAAGCATAGCAAATAGGATAAAACATTGTAATTGAGTACTCACCTAAACGAAACAGGGAAGAACCCTAGACCAGTGTACCTATATTCAGAAAACGGATAAATAACTGTGGACAGGTGTGAGGTGTTTTCACTGATGGATTATAATAACATAAAAATGGAAAACTCTGTCTACGGAAAGGACTTACCGTGATCACATTACTATACGGTGTTACGGTGGTGAACAATTGTTTGTTTTTTCAAGAATTGGATTAAGTCAAGACTCAAGCTGAACGGAGGATTCAGGGTGAGACCGTTCTAATTCTATGTTTGATGTCTGATGTTTTGGCCTTGTGAAAATGCTGGAGAAGATTACGAAGACTAACATCTAAAAGTCCTATCTTGCAATCACATTAGCAGACACTAACAACTACAGATACACATTCAATACATACAACTGACATAGTTTTCAACAATAAACAGGTTATTCATTGTTGGAGGAAACTGTTGTCAGGGTATGTTATGAAGGATAGAGAGAGAGAGAGAGAAAAAAGAGAGAGATATAGTGTATGAAAGACGGAAGGGAGGAGTGTAGACAAAAGTCATTCAATACTTCCAATAGTAGAAGGATATTAAAAGTGTGCTGGTCGAGTCCACTTTCCTCCAGGGACGATTAGTCACATAATTGGTGGAGCGAGCGGGGTAGCTACATAATACCCATATGAACTGGAGGCATAACAGGGCATATGCATAGAGGGGTACCTGCATATTAGCACATGCATAGCGGAGTACCTGCATGTTGGGACATACTGATTGGAATAAATATAAGTATACATTGATGACTTTTAATGGAAGGACGTCCATTGGATATATGGTGCCATTACATTTATGGTAGAAACATTTCATTAACGCTGGTGACTTTACAGTGAGAAAGTTCCAGACAGGGTGAATGTGGATAGGTGGTAAGACACATTACATACCTAGTCACACGGTCACACGTCTACATAAGTCTTTATCCTATATCTTCTCTTGTGGATGAGAGAGTGGTTGTGATGTACTGTGTGGTGTTGTAGATTAATAATATTGGATAGACATAGATTAATGATATAGGTTCTAGGTAGATTATCTGGCTATAGTGAGTATTGCTTTACTGCCTTGAAGTGTCTGTACTCTATTTGCTGACTTACCTTCTTAACTATGGCAACTCCTAAAGTAACTACAGCCGAACTGAGGGCCAACGGGGAGGCAATTGGTTTAGCTGGTTCGGAACTAACTGATTACATACAGGAAAGAGAGCGAGAGATTCGTCAAGCGGAACGAGAAGATCGGAAGGTTGAGTTGGAATTGAAACGCATGGAAATGGAACAGAGCAACAAGAGACTTGACGCGGAAGAAGCCAACAAGATACGGGAACATGAATACCGCATGAAAGAGATGGAACTCAAAACACAAACTAAGGGAGAAATAGATGGCGCGGAAGGCGGATCATCGTTACATGGTGCAACCAACATGAGTGGATCTAGCTACCATGCAATGAAGTTTCCCTTAGCTGTTTATGAGGAGTCTAAAGAAAAATTTGACAACTTTGCGAATCGATTCGAAGCAATGGCAGTCGCTATGGGACTGGATAGGAGCAGATGGGCTCTTAAATTATCCCAGGGCTTAAGTAGGTTCAGGGTATCGAGGTGTACACACGCTACCACCAGGACATGAAAATCATTACGAGGAATTAAAAGCCGCTTTGATGAAGCATTATGACAGTCACAGCACAAACGTATCGGAAGAAGTTTAGATCGTCTAGAAGAGAGCCGGGAGAGCTATTCGCCGCCTACAGTCTGAGGCTGAAATCATATCTCCAGAAATGGATGGACTTGACAGAGTTCAAGCGGGACTATGACAGTTTGGAAGAGCTCATGGTGGTCGACCAGATGCGACAACAAATGTCAGAACCACTGAAGACATTTTTAGGAGAACAAGGGGCGGAACGGCTGGATGTTGTGAATAAGCTAGGCGGAAAGATTCAGTAGAAGTCCATGGGGAAGCTAAAGAACTAAGTACACAAACCCAAGGTCAGGAGAAACAAGAGAAAAAGAAACCTAAAAACTGGGAAGGAGAAAAAGTGGAACCTTATATACAGACGTCAATGGAGAGTTCAGAGAAGGTGAAGGAAGGAAACCAGAACACCTCGAAATCTCCAGCGAAACGACAGTGGTCCGAGAAGTGGTGTTCAATCTGCAAGGTGCCCTCTCATAACACGAAGGACTGCAGATCGAAACCTAAAAGTTCTTACTTCGCAGCATGCAAAGTGACTCCTACGACGGTGATCACAGACAAGGCTGAGGTCGGCGAAGGAGCTAGGAACAAAAAGGACACACGGAAACCTAGGAAGGGAACATGGTGCACACACTGCCGGTCGAAAACACATAATACTGTGGACTGCAGATGCAAGGCAGAAGACGCCAATTGCATAACCAACCTCGAGGAATCAAAAGAGGAAGGCAAGGAAACGGTCAAGGAGATGAAAGACACTCAGGACCAAGAGAGACCACCTGTGGTTGAACTGATTGAAGTAAATGGCCAACAGGTTGCTTGTCTCTACGATACAGGTTTGGATGGGGAAGCTGTGATAGACGCCAGCTTGGTACGCCCAGACCAACTTACAGGGGAGACCATAGAGATACAGCCGGCAATGAGGAGTGCTGTTACCATGACGCTGCCAATCGCCAAGGTGGAGATTAAATCCAGGTACGTCACGGGCATTATTCCTGCGGCTGTATTAGCTGACTCCCTATTCCCAATGATCATTGGCACGAAATATGTCTTTTTGGGGATGCCCAAACAGCCAGCCCACAAGGGAACAGTAGTCAGTGGATCTCAAGGGAAGGAAAAAGAGGCAGAGACACTATGCGACAACTCAGGGATAGGAGAATTGCATACTGCCCAGAGGAAGGATACTACGTTGCGTCCTTGCTACAGGAAGCTGCAAAGAAGTGCTGAGCCACCAGAACGGGGACAGTACTTTCTGAAGAATCGACTACTCTATCGGAGAGCTGGGAGGGGAGATAACCTGCACGAGCAGTGGGTGGTTCCAGAGACCCACCGTCCTCACATTCTTCAGAGTGGACACATCATAGGCGAGAATCGACATATGGGTGTCCGAGAGACCTTGCAGCAAATTTCCGGCCATTATTGCTGGCCAGGAATGACCGGAGATGTACGCCGGTGGTTGAAGTCTTGTTCGGAGTGCCAGAAAGCACCACCCAACAAGCGAATTAAGAGGAAACTAGCTCTTAAAGTGGAAGACAAAGTGGAAGTGTGGGGTCCAGCAGAGACCAATATACTCCAAGTAGGATGGAAAGGACCTTATCCTGTGGAAAAGGTTGTGTCCAAGAACATCTACAAAATACGGATCGGGGAAGAGCAGAAAAATCTCCCTAGACATCTCATTAGGAAATATGAGGAGAGATCCGGGAGCAAAGCTTCGCACTTTATGGTGATGGCAGCCATTGGGACAAAAGTTACCAGTCCAGACGAAGACCAGAGATCGCCAGTACAACATAGGAGAGCCTATGGGACAGTACGTGATAGGTCAGATTTACCCAACGGAGGGAGGAGGGAAATCACACGTCAGGGAAAGGACAAGAGGGAAACTTTCCCCAGTAACCAAGTTCAAAAGGGGTGGGTAACGTCGGGAAAGACGCGGAATACCCAGGACTCCAACCGAAGATTGGCTGACCAGATACAATATCGCCCAAGATGGTCCTGGAAGCAAAAGTCCAGGAGATTTGGGAAAGACGACTCGGTCCAACGAGGACGAGGTGGAACATCCCCAGAGGCAAAGCCGGGGGAAACCAAGAGAATATGGAAACAGTGTTACAGTCAGGATGGGACGATCCGTCTGTATTGTGAGCCATCGCTTACGCCAGTCGAAAGGAGGTCGACTGAACGTACAGGAGCGATGAGCCAACACTAGTTTCAGTCATGAGTAGTATGGTAGGGTGCATATGAGGTCGCCTACTGGATGAGGTGTTGATCCATGTGAGGATCCAATCATATCATCAACACGTGATGTTCATAGCTACTTCGCAGAAGCTCAACGCACGGTGGATGTGATGGACGTTGTTGTTGCAACAGGACTTCACAGTGGAATACATAAGGGTAAGGAGAATGTAGGAGCGGATTTCTTATCTAGACATCCAACTCCAGAGGAAGAAGAATAAGTTGGAGGATCATAGGAATCAAAACTACATTGAAGAAGAGTCGACGCGGTCAACTCTCTTAAGAGGGGGCCTTTGTCACAGAATGATGATAGTTTAGTGATTCCCAGATAGAATTGGATGTAACATTAATGGCAATATATGAGGAGAGTTAACAATCGAGTCTGTCAATCTGAGAGAAGGATAAATTGAAGGTTATTGACCGACAATATAAAATAGGGACAGGTGCTCGCAGAGGTCAGTGGCTGCAGCTCGTATCGGCCGATGGATGGGAGACTTCGGGAACGGAAAACACAGCGGAGACGGTGATCAAAGGGGTCGGACCCTTTGAGATACTAGCGTCGGAGAATACAGGGAAACAGCGTAGGGACGGAGCGGACCGGAGCACGGAGCGCCCGGACGTATACGTGATTTCACGGAACTTTTGATGTTACGGGTACGGCAAATTTGATTGTAGATCAAACAATCAACGGAGGGTGGGACACTCGGTATAAATAACAGAACATGGAGTTTCTGTTTAGTGTGCTACCAAACTGGACGGAAAGATGGATTTATGTGTTCCGTAATGAAAAGAAATATCCTCCCTTATAATGGGATAGAGTGCTTCTGTGAGGATAAATTTCGATTCGGGGACTTACATTAGCTCTATATATATATATAAGGTAACACTAATATTAGAGTAATATTAGCATAGGGAAATATGTGTTTGTGATTAGGGTTTACTATTGCTTTCTATTTAGTGAATAGTTTAGACTTTAGTGAATTCTGCTGTTTATGTCAGAGTATTCTTTCGGAGGCTGTTTCATTATGGCTGGAGAAAGACAATCACATAGACAGTAATATGAAGCAGACTTAAATCACCTGATTTAATGTTTATTACCCAGGTTCCACTACACAGCCTGACATATCAAAGAAGATAAACCAGTACATCTCTTGTACCGAGAAAGCAGTGTTGATAATAAAGGAAAGACCTTTCTATTTAATCAAGCACTTCACAGGTGCAGTGAAAGTATGTCACTATAGCAAATGCAACCAAAACAGTCAATAAGAGTGGGTGACATAACGAATGTCCAAGAAACTAGGTTTTGGTGAACCTTAGAGAAAGAACTTTATTCAAGCATAGCAAATAGGATAAAACATTGTAATTGAGTACTCACCTAAACGAAACAGGGAAGAACCTAGACCAGTGTACCTATATTCAGAAAACGGATAAATAACTGTGGACAGGTGTGAGGTGTTTTCACTGATGGATTATAATAACATAAAAACGGGAAAACTCTGTCTACGGAAAGGACTTACCGTGATCACATTACTATACGGTGTTACTGTGGTGAACAATTGTTTTTTTTTTCAAGAATTGGATTAAGTCAAGACTCAAGCTGAACGGAGGATCCAGGGTGAGACCGTTCTAATTCTATGTTTGATGTCTGATGTTTTGGCCTTGTGAATATGCTGGAGAAGATTACGAAGACTAACATCTAAAAGTCCTATCTTGCAATCACATTAGCAGACACTAACAACTACAGATACACATTCAATACATACAACTGACATAGTTTTCAACAATAAACAGGTTATTCATTGTTGGAGGAAACTGTTGTCAGGGTATGTTATGAAGGATAGAGAGAGAGAGAAAGAGAGAGATATAGTGTATGAAAGACGGAAGGGAGGAGTGTAGACAAAAGTCATTCAATACTTCCAATAGTAGAAGGATATTAAAAGTGTGCTGGTCGAGTCCACTTTCCTCCAGGGACGATTAGTCACAAACAGACCTACAACAATTGTTGGACAGTGTAGTAACAGAGAGTGCACAGAAAGGACTGTCCTTGAATATCAAGAAAACAGTAACAATGGTGATATCAAAGAAAATGGGGACGCCAAAATGTGACATAGAAATAGAAGGGGAAATTCTCAACCAAGTGGATAATTTTAAATACCTAGGGGCACTTATAACATCAGATGGAAGATGTAAAAAAGAGATTAAGAGCAGAATAGGGCAGGCAAAGACAGCATTTCAGAAAATGAAGAGTATCTTATGCAATAAGTCGCTATCAATGAATGTAAGAAAGAGAGTACTAAAATGCTATATAGAACCAGTTTTGCTGTATTGCAGCGAATCTTGGAATGTAAATGAACAAATTAGGAAGAACTTAGAAGCAACAGAGATGTGGTTTTTAAGACGAATGTTGCGAATTTCTTGGACTGCCAGAGTAACTAACAACGATTGCCTGAAAGAGGCTAATGAGACTAGAACACTATATACAACAATAAGAAAGAGACAAACATCTTTCTTTGGTCATGTGATGAGAAGAGAGGCATTGGAGAACATCGTGACAACTGGAAAGATCGAGGGGAAGAGAGGCAGAGGCAGACCAAGAGAAATGATGCTGGACGGACTGAGACGGTGGCATGGAGGAATATCATCAGCAGAGTTGATCCAGAACACCAAAGACCGAGATCTGTGGAGAGCCATGAACGCCTACGCCAGCCGGCACGGCACTTGATGATGATGATATTTCGCTAGTCTTGCAGAATTTACTGGAAAGACTGTCAGCTGGTAATAGTAAAACCAGACAAAGGGAGGGTGCAGTGGTTATGGACAAGTCAGACTACGAAAGGAAAATGGAAGATATTTTATGGGATCCATCCAAAGTTCAGTTAGATCCGAAAGCTAGCATCCCTAAAAACTTTGGATGCAAAAATGATTAATAGAATTCAGTCACTGTTAGACAGTACATGCTTCAGTGACTGTTAGACAGTACATGCTTCAGTCACTGTTAGATAGTACATGCTTCAGTCACTGTTAGACAGTACATGCTTCAGTCACTGTTAGACAGTACATGCTTCAGTCACTGTTAGACGACTGTGTGGCTACTCACCCCACTGGGCTCACAACAACCCTCCCCTGTACTTTATGGCCTTCCGAAATTGCACAAGCCTAAAATACAACTGAGACCTAACTCATCTATGGGCAACTCTGCCCAGCACAGGATGGCCAAATGATTTGCCGAAATTCTCAAACCAGTGCGACAATCGTGTAACCCCTTAATACTAACAGATTCATTTGAACCGGCCGAACTATTGGACACCATGGATCGTCAACAAAAGTACATGGCGTCAATGGACATAGCGTCTCTTTTTACTAACTTTCTCCTGGAAGAAACAGTTAGGATCATCTGTGATCAATACAAGATTAGAAACCGAATGTAGGTCTGCCAACACTCAAACTCGAGAACTACTACCACTGTAAGCAGTTAATATTACATTAAATTTTTTTAAACATCCTACCTCCAAATTGATGGAGTGTCCATGGGGAGTCCTTTATGTCTCATTCTAGCGGACATCTTTATTACGCTTTTAGAAGAACAAAGAGCCTGGAATATTAAGTACCGGGTTCTATATCCGATGTATTTGAATGATATATTATTCATCACAGAGAACAGACAACAATCAGAATTGTTTCACTCAACCATGAGCCAAGTCCACAAGAACATCTCTTCGTCTATTGACCACGAACAGAATGCCACCTTATCTTTATAGATATCCTGATCTGACGTCGAGAGGATGGCACAATCTAAAGCGCAGTCTAAAGGCAAGAAACATGGATGGGCCAAAACATGAATTTCAATGACTTTATACCTATCCAATAAAAGCGTGGACTGGTAAGGATCATGTTTAATCGAGCCAGAACGATTTGCTCCGATGACACTTTAAAATATCAACTGGACAATCTTAACCAGACTCTATAGTCTAATGAATATCAAACCAACTTCATCAAGCTACATTGCCAGCCACCCATCACAGAATCATCGGTCCCCAAACTTCAAGTGCTTCTTCAGCTAACAAAGTCTTCTACTGCACACTTTAGAAGTGAAACACACACACAAATAAAGTCTTGCTTTCTCTTAATTTTCACTGACGTAGAAGAGAACCCACTCAAACAATCACATTTTTGCTTCTGCTACACACTAAAGCAGGAAGCCGATACAAAGAATTCCATATATCCTTCTACAATACACTTCAGTAGAAGCAAGTCCACAAAGGAAGTTTTATTTTTCCCTACTAAACATTTACGAAAAAGAGAAGCCAAAATAGAGTCTAATTTGTCCGTACATCCAGAGAGAAAAAAGACTGGCAATCAAAGAAATGCAGCTACTGCCAAAGGCAAATGTCGTGGGCCAGGAAATCATCAGTTCATTGGCTTCAGCTACAAGACACCAAAGATAATTCAATTCAGTTCTTCTTATGTGAAAGTAAATGAACATTTGTGACCTGAAAATTAATCGCAGCAGCTGCTATTCAGCCCTGAAGTAAAAACAATTTAACCCGTTTTTTTTTTTTTAATGTAAACGTTTTTTTCGTTCACTCGATTTGACCTCAAGCATAGTCCACGTTGAACTGATCTTCGCATTTGGGCCATCTTTCCCTATTGCAGTGTCCCTCACCATCAGGCGAACCCACTGCGTCTTCTGAGGTACTTGTAATTTACGTCCTTAGACAAGGACGAGACGTCAAATGTTTTTGTCCAACTGACCGTCGTAATTGTTGAACCCGCTAACTCGCTATCAACATACCAGATATATAAGAACCGTCGCTCCGACCCATTCGGCCATGTTGATCTCCAAATGTAAACATACTTTGCATGATGTATCAATGAGAGTTGAGTTAAGTTAGTTGTGTTGAGCTAAGAACCGACACCACTGCACTCAGCACATTCCCATACGTACTCCGTCCCCTCGTTCAACAGCCAGCAAAGAGTCATATTACTAATCGTTCCCACCGCAATCTGATTAAAAGTTCTCCTGGTCTTCCCTCTCAGTTTTGAGATTCTTCCAGAACCCCTGCCGATCCTCCGCGATCTCATTCTTTCCATATGGGTTCTAAGCCTGTCCCTCCGCCTTATCCACCTGGTCCCATAAGCGCACGACCACATCCCCCTTGTCCATAGGCAATCTGCCACCAAGCGGTGCATTCTCTGCTAGCCTATCAGCCTGTTCATTCTCCCGCACCCCCGCGTGACCAGGGCAAAATATCCATACAATTCTCACAATCTGTGACCTCTGAAGCGACGATAGCCATTCCACACTAACCATTCCTTTCTCCACCTTACTAACCATACTCTTTGAATCCGCAATGACTACAGTCTGTGTTGCAGTAGTCTCCTCCAGCCAGCGGAATGCCGCTGTTACTGCCTCCAAATCCGTTCTCATGCTGGAGGTCATAGTCTCATGTGCCATACTCTTCTTTTTCAAGACTCGGCCATTAACAGTGTGTGTTAAAGTGAGAACAATCTGGGAAGTTGTACCATCTGCAACAACGGATATCCCACGGGAGCATGGGGAGGGGTGGGGAGATTGCTAGAACTGACAATCTCGTCTGACATTCCTTATTCTACAGCCAGGCTTAGTGAGGTCCTATGTTCTTGTTTACTCGGCGTCTCCGGCCTAGGGGTTGATGGAACTGAAGGTCTCGCGTGGTATTCCTCCTTCCACAGACAGGCTTGATGGGGCACTATAGTCTTGCTTAGTCGGTGTCTCCAACCAGGGGTTTAGTGAACGTAGTGCAACAACTCCCCGGCATAGCGAGTAGAGGGTTCGAAATCAGCCGTGAGAGATTCGGAAGCAGATCGTTTGGCGTTGGTTTCCATGGCATGAGAGAAAGCAATGGGAAACTACTTAACGTAGAATTACATAGTAAATCACAAACAGACAATAAATGTCCGGGCTGATTGCTGCGTCCTGTAATGAAAGTGCATCTAGCTGTTTATAGTCGTGTTTAATATTGACACAACCACACTCGTCGTTGGTGGGGCGCTGGCGAAGTTCATAGGGGACTGCGCTAGCAATGTTAGGAGCATAATCGCATGCGGGTTCGAGGCCTGGTCTCGTCGCTTGCTAAAATAAGGGAGAGACTGACCACTAATCTCCCCTGGCTCTCAGGTCTACAAAATGTGATAACGATGTCACATCACGGATTCATAGCAAGGAACTGCGTCAGGGCAAATTATTTATTATTATTTGCGAGAGGGTTCAGATGAAAACCATATTTTTTTATAATGTGATTTTGTAACAGTACAGCGCAAGTGTGTAATTTTTCGATGTAGTCAGAACTGCGTTCAGTGCAAGTCCCACCACTTTGATAGGGAATACCCCTACCCCGCTACCCTACAGCGCAGATAAAGTGCTTGGATTCCTGTAGAAACATCGACTCTAGAGTCACCACACGGTGTAACTGACCCGGTCATGAACAGTCTGTCACAGAAGTCACGTGGTTTTTGAAACTTCCGATACCACACATACACTTGCTGAACTGACAGGCATGCATCACCATACTGGACCTTCATTTGGTGATGAATTTCTATAGGTTTCACCCTACACTGATTTAAAAAAAAAAAACTGATAACAGAACACTGCTCCTCTTTGGTGCATGTCAAAAGTGGGGCGGCCATCTTTAAATTGTTTCTATGGCGCCACCGTGTTTGTCTGCACCATGTTGTCACGTTCTTAACACTCTTCACACCCTTAATAAAAAATATTAACAGGTCCCAATACAATGGCACGGTTACTGTAATTTATATTACAATTTTAAGGTTTTGATTTGAAGCCCCCTCATAATCACACACACCGTTGTCATTAGTCGAACGAAGACAATAATTAATAATCAAGCACGGACACGCAGCACAACAAGGCAACTAGCAGGCAATAACATATATAAGCAATAAGCCATGTATCCTCATTTACCGGGTCAACTATGATTCCGAAACTGCAGACACAAGAACTCTGAAGAAAACAGTGTACATACAGGATGTGTGAATCCGTGCAATGATGTGTTGCCTCTGTTGGCAGCAGATCTCAAAATACGCCATACGTCATCTGTAAACGGGAATCTAGAACCTTCTAAAAGATGTGAAGGGGAAAACAGCTTTCAGCTGCACTTCTGATATTACTTCCCTTGTCAGGGAAACAGATGATATTTTGTATATTTGCTCTCTCCCCCACTTACTCCTCTCTGGTTTTTACTCTTTTATCGTTTGTTTATCCCGCACTCTGGTATACTGTAGGCTGTTCTTGACTGTGTTTATTTCTTCATGGGTGAGCCAGGCGTGTTCGTATGTGCAACATTTTTTACACGCATTTCTGTCGTTTCTTCTTTAAGTTGTCGCGTGAGCACTGGGATTGGGTGATGTGGAACTAATTCCACATCTATCCCTGGCCGTTAGATTTCTTTCGCTTAATTAGTGTCATGTCCACGGACAACCAATCAATCTCTCTCACCTACATTTCTCTTCCTATACAACTTTCTGATAATGATCTTGTCACTGCTAGCAAACATTTTCTATACATTGTAGAAGCGAAAATTTTGTGGAGACAATCTCACCACATTCTCTCTCTCTCTCTCTCTCTCTCTCTCTCTCTCTCTCTCTCTCTCTCTCTCTCTCTCTCTCTCTCTCTCTCTCTCTCTCTCTCTCTCTCTCTCTCTCTCTCTCTCTCTCTCCTAATCCTTGTCATTAGATATTTTCGCGTCATTAGTGTCACGTCCACGGACAATCAATCTTTCTCTCATCCTCCTGTCTCTTCCTCTTCTATTTTCTAACAATGTTCTTTTCACAGTTAACACAATTATCTGCTCATCCTAGATGTGAATACATTGCGTAGAACTTTGGCTATAGATAGAACTTTGGCTTGAAGATAGAACTTTGTCTGGTAGATAGAACTTTGTCTTGTAGATAGAACTTTGTCTTGTAGATAGAACTTTGTCTTGTAGATAGAACTTTGTCTTGTAGATATAACGCTGTCTGATAGATAGAACTTTGTCTTGTAGATAGAACTTTGGCTTATAGATAGAACTTTGTCTTGTAGATAGAACTTTGGCTTATAGATAGAACTTTGGCTTGTAGATAGAATTTTGGCTTGTAGATAGAACTTTGTCTTGCAGATAGAACTTTGGTTTGTAGATAGAATTTTGGCTTATAAATAGAACTGTAGCTTATACATAGAATTTTGTCTTGTAGATAGAACTCTGTCTTGTAGATAGAAATTTGTCTTGTAGATAGAACTTTGGCTTGTAGATAGAACTTTGGCTTGTAGATAGAACTTTGGCTTGTAGATAGAAATTTGTCTTGTAGATCGAACTCTATCTTTAGATATAACACTGACTTTAGATATAATGTTGTCTTGTAGATAGAACTCTGCCTTTAGATAGAACTTTGTCTTGTAGATAGAACTTTGGCTTGTAGATAGAACTGACTTTTATAACATTCTATTCAGAAAGGGGGAAGTTAGTAAAGATATTCGTTCGTCCGTTCATTCTTTGTCTGTCTGTCTGTCTGTCTGTCTGTCTGTCTGTCTGTCTGTCTGTCTGTCTGTCTGTCTGTCTGTCTGTCTGTCTGTCTGTCTGTCTGTCTGTCTGTCTGTCTGTCTGTCTGTCTGTCTGTCTGTCTGTCTGTCTGTCTGTCTGTCTGTCTGTCTGTCTGTCTGTCTGTCTGTCTGTCTGTCTGTCTGTCTGTCTGTCTGTCTGTCTGTCTGTCTGTCTGTCTGTCTGTCTGTCTGTCTGTCTGTCTGTCTGTCTGTCTGTCTGTCTGTCTGTCTGTCTGTCTGTCTGTCTGTCTGTCTGTCTGTCTGTCTGTCTGTCTGTCTGTCTGTCTGTCTGTCTGTCTGTCTGTCTGTCTGTCTGTCTGTCTGTCTGTCTGTCTGTCTGTCTGTCTGTCTGTCTGTCTCAGTCTTGGAAACATTTCCACATATACTCCCGTTATTTACACGCGTAATATTTTGTCTCCCCCTATCTATGATGCCTCTCTGCCTCACTTCTAATCTCTAACATCTATACCCACCCTTCCCCCTATCTATGCCTCTCTGCCTCACTTCTAATCTCTAACATCTATACCCACCCTTCCCCCTATCTATGCCTCGCCGCCTCGCTTCTAATCTATAACATCTATACCCACCCTTCCCCCTATCTATGCCTCGCCGCCTCGCTTCTAATCTCTAACATCTATACCCACCCTTCCCCCTATCTATGCCTCTCTGCCTCACTTCTAATCTCTAACATCTATACCCACCCTTCCCCCTATCTATGCCTCTCTGCCTCACTTCTAATCTCTAACATCTATACCCACCCTTCCCCCTATCTATGCCTCTCTGCCACACTTCTAATCTCTAACATCTATTCCCACCCTTCCCCCTATCTATGCCTCGCCGCCTCACTTCTAATCTCTAACATCTATACCCACCCTTCCCCCTATCTATGCCTCGCCGCCTCGCTTCTAATCTCTAACATCTATACCCACCCTTCCCCCTATCTATGCCTCGCCGCCTCGCTTCTAATCTCTAACATCTATACCCACCCTTCCCCCTATCTATGCCTCGCCGCCTCAGCTTCTAATCTCTAACATCTATACCCACCCTTCCCCCTATCTATGCCTCGCCGCCTCGCTTCTAATCTCTAACATCTATACCCACCCTTCCCCCTATCTATGCCTCGCCGCCTCGCTTCTAATCTCTAACATCTATACCCACCCTTCCCCCTATCTATGCCTCTCTGCCTCACTTCTAATCTCTAACATCTATACCCACCCTTCCCCCTATCTATGCCTCGCCGCCTCGCTTCTAATCTCTAACATCTATACCCACCCTTCCCCCTATCTATGCCTCGCCGCCTCGCTTCTAATCTCTAACATCTATACCCACCCTTCCCCCTATCTATGCCTCGCCGCCTCACTTCTAATCTCTAACATCTATATCCACCCTTCCCCCTATCTATGCCTCTCTGCCTCACTTCTAATCTCTAACATCTATACCCACCCTTCCTCCTATCTATGCCTCGCCGCCTCACTTCTAATCTCTCTCAACCATACCTACCCTTCCCCCTATCTATGCCTCTCTGCCTCACTTCTAATCTCTAACATCTATTCCCACCCTTCCCCCTATCTATGCCTCGCCGCCTCGCTTCTAATCTCTAACATCTATACCCACCCTTCCCCCTATCTATGCCTCGCCGCCTCACTTCTAATCTCTAACATCTATACCCACCCTTCCCCCTATCTATGCCTCGCCGCCTCACTTCTAATCTCTCTAACATCTATACCCTACCCTTCCCCCTATCTATGCCTCGCCGCCTCACTTCTAATCTCTCTCAACCATACCTACCCCTCTTTATCTGACTCTAATTTTCTTTATGTCAATTCTGTCTAAAAGCCAAAGGTCAATAAACGATCAATTAACATTTCCAATCTTTCTTTCGCCCGCTTCCTCCTGTTGTTTCCTCTCTACAGTCACCATCTATCTAAACCTCCTTATCTCTTTTCCTTTACCCCCTCCTTTTCTTCTTGCCTTCTCTCTACAAATCATACCCACAGGTGAAAACGGTGAAAACATCCCCACCTGTGTACCTGGAGATCTCTTCACATTTACCAGGTGATTCCATTAAACACGCTAGCAGTTACCAGGCAAGTCTTCATTTATTTCCCACAGACCTGTGCCGGTTACAAATAGATTATGACATTTTGCCAGACAGAGGTGGGAATGTTCTGTGTGCTCTCATCTTTTGGCTATACCTATCTCTAAAACCTGGCATTGCGATTCGTACCAAGGATTTCCACTGGGGAATAAGGCACGAAAGCGGACGCGCCACCCGAACCTTAAGACACCCATCGCCTGGCTGGATCTCGGGATTTGATTTATATTGAGCGGCCTGATTGTCTGTGCTATTGGCGAATCAACACAGCAGTATTTCAATAGATGGAACCGTTTACAGAACGTCGCTCTTAACCACAGCAATGGGATGCACAGGTGTTTCCAAGGCACCAGGGCCAGGTTCTATACTGCCCAAGACCCACTAACACGTCTTAGTTGTGCGTCCTGGGCAACAGGTCCTTTCGGGGTCCTGGCTAACTTTGTAGGATCGCTGATTCTTCCGAAGCCGGAGAGTATCTGACTGCATGGCGAGGAACCAGCAGTCTGCACACCAATCAGCCAGACATGGGACAACGCATACAAACACAAACCTCAGTCCGGTATGACATCACATTGATGTTGGACAACAGGATGTCTCCATCCAACATATAGGACCTTCCGCTGGAGTTCATGGCCAGCGAACACAAGCAAGCAAGCAACCACAGCAATTTTGAGGAGGCTATTTGTGATTTCTTGGCAAGTTTACCGAAACTTAAACCATTGTATGAAAACCAGCGCAAAGTGGTCTGCTTACAATTTGCCAGCAGCAGTGTTTCGAGCGCAGTGTGCAGGATTACGAATTGCGTCAGTAACTCATTCGTCACAGCGCCTGGGGGTAGAAGGAGAAGGTAAAACAAAGACAAATACATGAAGTAACTCTACAATTCAGTTGTAAAGCAGCAGAGAAGTGCGTGGGCATTTACAGCCCGTTCAGCGGGCCGAACCGTTCAAGAATCCAGTGGTGCCCACTCTATGACCACGAGCAGCATGACGATGGAGGTGATGGCAGTTACACAGGCTTTCATATGGCTGGAATCACAGCATTATACCAACGTGTGTGTACTAAGTGATTCAATGAGCATGATTCAGAAGGTCGAAGCTGGATCTGTACGTAGACAGTGGACTGAATCGCTGCAGAAGTCTGTTGTCCGCAAAGTCACCTTCATCTTCGTCCCGGGACATGCGGGAGTCGAGGGAAATGAACGAGCTGACAAACTGGCTGGCTCTGCACCCCCTGTAGATGGCCAGCCCATGGATCGTGCCGATGTTATTAACGTCCTTAAAGATTTGGCGAGAACAGAGGATTTGACGTCAGTGATTCCACATCGCTGTCCAGGATGAAAGACCTGGGAGTAAGAATCGGCACAGCCAGACGCGAGAGGTACATCGGGAAAACAAAGTGCCTCGTCAACCAACACAGAACTGGCACTATTAGCCACCGGACGCTGATGCATATGCTGGGGGGAGGATCTGAGCACCTATGGACATGTCCGGAGTGCAACGAAGATACCCCAACTGATAACTGATAACTTACTGATAACTGATACAATTCAGTGTCAGTTAACTAACTCCTCAGTTATGAAGTAGCTCTACAATGCAGTGTCAGTAGACTAATTCCCCAGTTTTCCTGACACCCGTACAGGGAGCAACCATTGGTGACACTGTACTCTACCAGGTTTGTAGTAGGAGGCGATAAAGGAAAGGTGGCGTGAGGCTGGATACCTCACCCCGTACCAATTATAAACGCGTCTACAAAGACTTTGGTATGAACTGGTCAACGACCTATGGTCTGTTGGAAGATGAACAGCAGCAGTGGCACAAGAAGAAGTAGCGAAAGTAACGGACCATCCTTCGCTCCTTGAGTAGTATTGGCTATATGGTGCTACATTTATATTTTATAGTCCAATGGGTTCTCTATCGGGGATGTGGTTAATACCTCATTCGCCGCTTCAACTTCCCAGAACATGTCCAGGTACCATATACAAACTGGGTCGGCTTGGAAGCACCAGCCAATTAAAAGAGAAAGAGAAAGGAAACAATGGCCGACTGGATGTGGATTCGAATACACGACACACACTCACACGCGCGCGCGCGCGCGCGCACACACACACACACACAACACACAACAACACACACATAATGATTGTAACTGACTGAGAAAGCATGCTGAGGAAGGTGAGGACAGGCAAGCTTCGGGCAGAGTGGCTTGCTTCGCTTCGGAGGTCACGGGTGACAAGCATCGTCTGGATCTTTTCTCCGGGCATGCCGGTGTGCTGGGGAATGAATAGGCGGACAGATTGGCTGGCTCTGAAAAAACTTGGTGAAGTATTGATGCATGACAAGACAGACGTGGTTGCGGCTTGTGGAGCACGTGTACACCTCGGAGGAGCAAATGGATCACATGGTCTGGCAAGAATGAGACAGCGAGGAGTGACGAGGGGATCTGGCCGACGCTCAACGCTCAAAGGAAAGGCGAGACGGACATATAATCAGATTGCTAATGATAGTATTGGTGTTGAGGATGGGGACGGAGTGCTTATGGGAATGCCCCGAATGCAGTGATGTCGGTTCCTAAATCAATCAATCAATCATCAAACAATCAATCAATCAATCAATCAATCAATCAGTCAATCAATCAATCAATCAATCGAATACACGACCATCGTGTGGGCAGGTAAGCCTACTAACCTCTCTTCTACAGCAACTCCCACAACTAGGTGTAGAAGAGAACAGACTATTGAGAAGCTGAACAACTTGGAGATAATCTATCCACTACACCTGGGAAACTGCTGGGCAATATGTGTGTTTCAGTGTAAATCAGAGGAAAGTCATCACATGCAAGATCACAAAAGATGTTCCCGTTCACCAGATGAGGCGGAAATAGAAATTATGACAGTAGCTGATAGTACTTTGGCAGTCTTGACAGACGATAGTTTGTTACATTGTGCTTCAAAAAAAAAGGCATAATAACTACACCCCATGGCCGGAGCGATTGTCACTGATCAGACTAATTCGCGTTATCCAGGGATGGAGTTACCTCTCCATAGCACAAAGCCTGGGCTGAACTGTAGAGACGTATGTTGCCCATGCAGCATGATCCTTTCTCGGCCTGCCAACTTTACTCCAGAGGGAAGGTAATACCACTACACCTGTAACAAGACAAGTTGCAGAAGCTGCCTGGATGAGCAAAGCAATGCTTTAACTGTCCGCCAGTCGGAGCTTCCATCCTAGACCAGTGGCCAACCAAGGCTTAGGGCCTGGTTTGCCCTGCCATGACATTTAGTCTTTAGGTTGCATTTCCTTGCACTAGGGTAATGCTTGTACCCTTCCAACTGCGTTCCTCCGTCCGAAGATTTTGGCACAATGTGGGGTGACGGGTTTGGTGAACGCTGCCCAACATTCGGCGCTAACAGAAAGCAGGTACTGTCTTCTATTGTCATATGGTAGCTCAGTCATATCTGACTAAGGATGTCATTAGCAATGCCTTAACACCGGCTCCATTGCATTTGTAGAAAACAAATTAGGCTTTCACATCTTTGAGAATTAGGCCAATTCACCACTGCTTTGTTATGCCAAGTTCAGAAGCTACAAGCCATAAATCTGGAGGAAGAACTAGAAACAAATAGACAGGTTATATTAGAGGGTTTTTGTTTCGTCCCTATCACCTGTTTTTCTTATCAACGCCGAGGTAAGAAGAGATAGAGACAACCGTAGCCACCTCTAAAGTGTTTTTCTTACATGGCGGTATACAGATGTCCCATTGTTTGCTGTGACGATCCCTTCACGTGTTTCCTATGCGCCTTCGCGTCTAGTTAATTCTGAGGCACTGTAGTTTGGTAATCTTGTGACATGACCGAATCATCTTACTAGTCGCGTTTTATGCTGTCTAACAATGATATCTTATTTACTAGCTTTCTCGTGAAACATCGTGGCCACTCCATTAATGTGGAATTCGTCGCACGTGTTTCACCAAGCACATGCAGCACCAACACACACTTATAGTCTGTTTACTTTTGTCTGCCCCAATATAAAATTCCATATCTCAGTAACCAACTGAGGGAAAATGATGAGATTTAGCCTTATCATTATGTCCACCCACGAGATTGTACAGCAGATTTCAAAGTTTGTTTATATGCGGAATATAATTTACGGGTCAGAGATGAAATGCACATTATTAAATGTATTACGTCTTCACACGGAAACATTAGCGTTGAATAGTTAATTTTCTCGTGGGACAAGGGATTGGCCTTATGACAAGAGCCTCGCGTAGTGGAACGGAGCATTACTGTAAAACAAGTTTGTTAGCGAGAAATCACTAGTTTTTCCCCAAAACATCAAAGAAATGTCGCCGCTTTCCATGATTTAAGTTGCTTTTGAATCTATCAAAGACATTTTCCTTGGGTGGGGGTAAATATAAGACGGCAGGAAAAATTTCATAACGATGCAACAGACAGTTTTCAAAATAATTGATGGTGAATGAAGGCATTCATTTCTGGACAGACTATAGTGTAGTCAGAACAAGGCTTGTATCTCTGGGAAGGTCACTTCAAGTTCCACGACTCTTAACGACAAATGTACAGCAGACAATATCTTCTTTATCGAGTCACATCGACAGACACCGGCCAACCGAATAAAACAGACACACAGAAACCCATACAGGCAGGCAGACAGACAGATAGACATATAAACAGACGGGCAGATAGATAGACAGATCGACACATAAATATAAAGTCACACATACGGGCAGACAGACAGACAGACAGACAGACAGACAGACAGACAGACAGACAGACAGATAGACAGATGGACAGATGGACGGACAGATGGACGGACAGATGGACGGACAGACGGACATATTGATTGGTAAGTAGGTAGGTAGTTAGGTAGGTAGGTTGGTAGGTAGGTAAATTGGTAGGTAGGTAGGTAAATTGGTAGGTAGGTAGGTAGGTAGGTAGGTAGGTAGGTAGGTAGGTAGGCGCTCTTTCAGGCAGGGAAACAGACAGACGGATTGACAGACAGACAGACAGACAGACAGACAGACAGACAGACAGACAGACTAATTGAAGGGCAGGCAGACATATAGAGAGACAGACAGACAGGCGGTGGGATGATTGGGTGTGTATGTTTCATTTTCTCATTTTCATTCAACTGTTTATATGTCTGCCTCATATTTATCTGTAAACCTCGTGCTTCAACTCAAGCATCTACTCACGTCCTCGGCCCCCCCCCCCCACAACCTCATCATCTAACCCTTCAGATAACCTCATCCAGAATCTCCTCCTCCAACCAAACAAACATGTCCTCCAGACATCACCCAGCTTTCTGATGGCAGATACGAGGAGGTCATGACGTCACTACCCGCTTTTCTCGGACTGCTGACGTCATTTATAACAGTTCCTCTCCCTGAATTTTCCGATCTGCAGTTTCCTCTCAACGTTGAGCAAGAATTCTATCTTTTATCGACTGCCCCATCTTGGGCCGTATACCTGGATCGAATGATAAGAATTTTGCTGGGTTGAGCACCCGGAGTTTACAAGGTCACGGGGTGATTTACCCGTGCTGTGCTTGTCCCTGGCTTGAAAGGTACCGAGTTCGCACCCACATAAAATAACACGTCACGCTCTTTTCTGAACCTGAGTAGTGAATAGGTTGCCTAAAATGCTTGGATAACCACCATAAATTCAAGTACCTCTGTAGGCGTTGTGCATGTTAAATATTATCCGTTGATAGTTAAGTGTAAAACATTCGGAATCCCACCAACACCACAAATAGTTACATTAGAGAAGAGACAGGCATCCCCAGCAGCTCTCTTTGTGTAATTCTACAAGCCAGGATAGGAGACAGGCAGGCTTAACAAAACCTGAGATGTCTCCACAGAACAGGGGAGACGGGATAGACTAATCAAGAATGTAAGGTGTCTCCACAGGTCCAGGGAGACTAGGGTATAGTAGATAAAACTAAAAGGTGTCTCGACAGTCCCGCAGAGACGTGACAATCTAAACAAGACCGAAAGATGTCCCAAAAGACATCGAGAGACGAGGACAGAATAAGTAAGACCAACGATATCTCGACAGGTTAGGGGAGACAAAGACAAACGTACTTCCTTTTTACTTCACCGCAAACAAAGGAATCTCGGGTGTTCCCGGGAAATCCCGTAACATCAGGGTGATTCCATAGTGGGTGTAGGGGTATGTTGGTATACTTCCGGTTGAGTGTGTGACGGACTGCTAGACCGATTGATGGATGCAATAAATGTATTTGGCCCCGAAGGACCCTCACTGTCGTCGGAGTGTGTATCCAAATCATGTGCTGCTCGTCTTATCTTGTGTATGTCCCATCTGTCTGTGCTCATCTTTGATGTATCTGGGGGACAGTTTGCGAAGACAATGACATGCGGTTTTGGGTATATCTTGCTGCAAACACACTTGTCAATGGACCACGAAATGAATCCGGATATCCCTATTCTGAAAATCGAAGATCCCTCTAAATCTAGGTCTGTAATAAAAATAACTACTCGATTTGTTTGCGGTGAATTAAAAATAAAGTACCAGACAAACTAAACTAGATCTAAATTGTCTCGACAAACCAGGAATCACAAAAACAGACTAAAGAAAACCTAAGTTATCTCGACAAACCAGGAATCACAAAAACAGACTAAGAAAACCTAAGTTATCTCGACAAACCAGGAATCACAAAAACAGACTAAAGAAAACCTAAGTTATCTCGACAAACCAGGAATCACAAAAACAGACTAAAGAAAACCTAAGTTATCTCGACAAACCAGGAATCACAAAAACAGACTAAAGAAAACCTAAGTTATCTCGACAAACCAGGAATCACAAAAACAGACTAAAGAAAACCTAAGTTATCTCGACAAACCAGGAATCACAAAAACAGACTAAAGAAAAACCTAAGTTATCTCGACAAACCAGGAATCACAAAAACAGACTAAAGAAAACCTAAGTTATCTCGACAAACCAGGAATCACAAAAAACAGACTAAGAAAACCTAAGTTATCTCGACAAACCAGGAATCACAAAAACAGACTAAAGGAAAACCTAAGTTATCTCGACAAACCAGGAATCACAAAAACAGACTAAAGAAAACCTAAGTTATCTCGACAAACCAGGAATCACAAAAACAGACTAAAGAAAACCTAAGTTATCTCGACAAACCAGGAATCACAAAAACAGACTAAAGAAAACCTAAGTTATCTCGACAAACCAGGAATCACAAAAAACAGACTAAAGAAAACCTAAGTTATCTCGACAAACCAGGAATCACAAAAACAGACTAAAGAAAACCTAAGTTATCTCGACAAACCAGGAATCACAAAAACAGACTAAAGAAAACCTAAGTATCTCGACAAACCAGGAATCACAAAAAACAGACTAAAGAAAACCTAAGTTATCTCGACAAACCAGGAATCACAAAAACAGACTAAAGAAAACCTAAGTTATCTCGACAAAACCAGGAATCACAAAAACAGACTAAAGAAAACCTAAGTTATCTCGACAAACCAGGAATCACAAAAACAGACTAAAAGAAAACCTAAGTTATCTCGACAAACCAGGGAATCACAAAAAACAGACTAAAGAAAACCTAAGTTATCTCGACAAACCAGGAATCACAAACAACAGACTAAAGAAAACCTAAGTTATCTCGACAAACCAGGAATCACAAAAACAGACTAAAGAAAACCTAAGTTATCTCGACAAACCAGAAATGACAAAAACCGACTAAACATGACCCAAGTTGTCTCGACAATCCAAGGAAGACAAAGACAAGTTAGATAAGATCTTAAAACAACCCGACAGAGTCGGGTAGGCAAAAACATACTCTACAAGACCTTAAGACAACTCGACAGCTATGAGAGGCAAATAAATCAGGCATTTCCCGACGATTGCTATTTCTGTGTATTACGTGTGTTCATCAGCAGAAGCAAATCAATGAGTATCAGCCTGTCACCCATCAATCTGCCGTGTTGCCACGTCTTACAGGCATCGGCATCTTTTTCATGGCCTGGGCGTTTATATATGAGGTGAGAGGCAGACAGTTTTCAAGGAACATCGTCAAAGTACACAAGAAAGAGCGCAATCAACACAAGTTGTGCGCCACTCCTGTCACATTGACAGATACCTATAAATACTAAAACACATTTCATAAGAACAATTTGTTGGCCGACATTGTTCTATAAGTGTCAAACATGGATTCTTACTGCAATTAAGGAGGGGAAATCATAACTACAGAGATGAGATGCCTTAGATGAGCTGGGGGAGTAACTGTGAGAGATAGGATTAGCAATGAGGAAATTAGAAGACGACTAGGTCTGAAACCTGTCATGACTGTATTAAAGAACAACGGATTAAATGGTTCGGCCACCTCATAAGAATGCCCTGGTACCATCTGCCAGAAAAGTCACATTAAAGAAATATAATGGATACAGAACAAGGGGAAGACCGCGTAAACAATGGAGTGATGGTATCAAGAACAACCTTACAGAAATTAACACAGACTTATAAAGAGTGCATAAAAAATCTGTACATCTCCCTCCAATATTTCACTGAGGTAAATAGATGAAGAGAAGAAGATCGTCAAAGAGCTGGACGTACCCCTGGTGGCATCGGTTTTCTTTGAATTTGAAGTCTCTTCTCCCATGGCTTGGAATCTATGTCTGCCTTAGGAAGCTATTGAACATTAAATGGCAAGACAAGATCCCAGACACTGAAATCCTAGAAAGAGCGTCCATGCCCAGTATCCACTCTCTACTAATGAAGAATCAGATTCGCTGGGCTGGTCAGTTAACTCGTATGCCAGATCACAGGCTCCCTAAACGAATTTTTTACGGCTAGCTGCGATGTGGTAAACGCTCCCAAGGCGGCCAAAGGAAACGCTTTAAAGACACTCTGAAGATCTCACTGAAAGCTTTTGGAATTCATCATGAAACTTGGGAGACTGCTGCCAAAGACCGAAATTAGTGGCGTACATCATCGCAAGGGTGTAGTCACTTATGAACAGAACTGCAAGAGCTGTGAAGAAAAGGCTGGACAGAAAAACCACTGCAGGAGATCCTCCTCCTGGAATGTCAAGCATTCTTTGCCCACATTGTCAAAGAACATTTCAAGCTAAAATAGGCTTTATCAGCCATTTTAGAACTCACTGCTCCATACTTTCAACCCCACTGGATGAAATGAATGGTCAACTTCTTGGACAAACAACATGTTTGAAGCATTTTCTCCTAATAACGAGCGAGTTGGTGTAGCGGTTATGGAGTTACTGTGACAATGACATGAGCTGTCGGACGAGGATTCGATGCCTGGGCTCGATGTTTGCTACGTGAGGGAAAGACTGACAGCCTATTCCCCCGTGCACCCCGGTCGACAAACTGTGATAGTCTGAACACTTCACACACCTGCAGCTGTGACCGCTCCGGTAGTAGTGAACCTAGAGTGGTTATAGACGCGACCAGGAGAATTGTGTTTATACAGGAATCTAAGCACTTTTTTTTGGCGCTGGAGAACTTGCATTGAAGGCAGTGGCGACCACATTGAAAAGTAATATATTTGTTCTGTACTATTTTATTTAGAATATATTCACACACACAAAGCATTTCAGGTTTTCACCTGAAACCCCCTTGTATATTAATGCCAACAATTCAGGATGGATTGCTTGAGGCAAAAGATTAAAAAGGACAGAAACTCGGGAGCATTTTAGAGATGAGCTGCTGGACACAGGTGCCCTAGGATGTCGTGGCTTGCACGTCTATCTGCCTGTCCCATGGTCAGATGTTGGAGTGCCCTTGAGGTGGGATGTAAATAATTGAGTTCCCGAGTCGACCCATCCTGCAATAGGCACGAGGAAAAGTGTTTGGAAGTAAAGGCGGTCGGCAAGATATCGACTACATCATAGATCGAGTGCCGAGTGGTGTACACAAATACCTGGCTAGCATCATCATCATGCGCCATACCTATGAGCGTGGGCAGTCACGGTTCGCCACCTCTCCCGATCACCAGAGTCGTGGATCAGCTCTGTGTCCTTGTTTCAATTACGCCATGTGGTCCAGTCATCCGAAAAAGTATCTCTCTGCCTTCTCTTCGCTCTTTTCCCATCAATTTTACCAGATATCATTATGTTTTCCTATTGATTTCACGCCACAATGTGCCCCGCAAAATCTTTACTGTCTACATCTAATTTCTCTAATCAATTTACGGTTTTCACTTGTTTCTTGAAGAACTTGCTCGTTAATCGTTCTGTCCGCCCATGGTATTCTTTGCGTTTCCCTGAGAAACAGCCACATGCCCACTATTATGGGAGACTAGCACAGTATACCCAATACGCCACAATGCCTGGAAAAGTGGCTTTACGTGTTTACAAAAGTTTAACGCGTCCCAAACACCGCATTGTGTGTTATCAACAATTGCCCATATGTTTCAAGCAACAAAAGTCGTGTTATTACGGATTACGAAGGGAAGTCAATAAATAAGTCACAAATGGTTTTCCAAAAATAACTAAATATGATAACAACTTGAATCCAGTTTATTTTTATACGTACATTGTCACTTTATTTCTCAACATAATTTCCACCAACATTGATGCACTTATCACATCGTTTTATCATTCCTCCCAAACCGGCTGCATAGATCTACGTGCTGTGTTTTCTAAACCACGTTTTCACTTCACATTCAACTTCGGCGTCATTCGCGAAATGTCTCCCGCCAAGGTGAGTTTTCAGTAGACCAAACAGATGGAAACCGCTAGGGGTTAAGTCGCGGCTGTGTGGTGCCAGAACTTCCCACCTTAGTTAGTTAATTTTCTCCTGACTTAATCGAGCCGTATGTGGTCTGGCAATGTCATGAAGAAGCAATACCACTCTAGTTAGCAGTTCTGGACGTTTTCTTCGAATTGCATCATGAAGCATCGATAGAACTTCACAGTATGATTCAGAATTCACATTGTTGCCTTTCTCGGCAGAACTTGGTGGAGTATTGATACATGACAAGGCAGACGTGATTGCGGCCTTGTGGGAGCACGTGTCCACCTCAGAGGAGCAAATGGATTACCGTGGTCTGGCAAGAATGAGACAGCGAGGGGTGACGAGGGGATCTGGCCGACGCTCAACGCTCAGAGGAAAGACGAGACGGATATATAATCAGATTGCTACTGGAACTATTGGTGTTGGAACTCTTCGCTGGCTGCTGAGGATGGGGACGGAGCGCTTATGGGAATGCCCCGAATGCTGTGATGTCGGTTCCTAAATCAATCAATCAATCAATCAATCAATCAATCGATCAATCAATCAATCAATCAATCTTCTTGAAATTGGTTAAAAGCACTCATTGACAATCCTAGAACACTGTCAGCATAACCTTCCCTGCTAATGGCGTAACCTTGAATTTTTGGACACAAGACGATAAAGGATGTTTTCTACCCAGCTATGCACCGGTTTACGGGACAAACAGTTGTCAGCATAGACGGGGAGCATTTCCTTATGAATGCCCTTTGCAGGCAGTCCTTTTGCCCACAAAAAACGCACAACAGCACGTTGCGCTTTGGTTGTACACTCCGTAAGTACATTCACCATTTTGTTTATGCGCTGCGCATGCACATGAGATACCTAGTGCCACCTGACGAACGGGAATATAAAGTTCTATGTTGCTGTCACACATGTAGAAAACAACAACTACATTTATCTGCCATCCCACAGAACTCTGTGACTTACTTATTGACTCGCACTAGTATAGCTCTCACGTTTGGTCCAAGCATTCTACTAGCGTTGGCTAGATATTTTAACACCACGGACAACATATATACCGTATCTGTGAAAGTTATACGCTCGTGTTTTGTGTTCACTGCGGTAATCGCCTCCCTTGAGTGGAATCATCTGACATAGAAGGCGCGAAAGTACATTACACATAAGACCATAACAAATTACACACGAGGTATACAGTAACAAATTACACACGAGATACACAGCAACAACCACTGACCTGCTACCGAGCACGCAGCACTGTGATGATATCACTAATCTAACACTCTTTACTCACATCGATTTCACAGTTGGAAAGTAAAATGAAAAACCCCGTGACCGTATCAAAACAGGCAACTTACCTGGAACTAACCCTCTCCACCACCTGGTCTGTTTTCACCTTGAAATTCGGCAGCTCAGGTAAGTTCCAAACCCAAGAAAGCCGTTGGTGCTACCCAGAAAAGGCACCAACTCAGCCTACACAAAATCTGCCTGGCTGCACAGCACGGTAGCGTGCAGGGGATGCGCGTGTAGTTGAGCTGAGAAATGCAGGGAAATCTGCCTTCTTGTGTCACGTGTACACATCAGTGCAAGCCTGCTCTTGGAGACTTGCGTGTGGGTCAGTGGTTCTCAGCTCTTGGAGACTTGCGTGTGGGTCAGTAGTTCTCAGCTCTTGGAGACTTGCGTGTGGGTCAGTGGTTCTCAGCTCTTGGAGACTTGCGTGTGGGTCAGTGGTTCTCAGCTCTTGGAGACTTGCGTGTGGGTCAGTGGTTCTCAGCTCTTGGAGACTTGCGTGTGGGTCAGTGGTTCTCAACTCTTGGAGACTTGCGTGTGGGTCAGTGGTTCTCAGCTCTTGGAGACTTGCGTGTGGGTCAGTGGTTCTCAGCTCTTGGAGACTTGCGTGTGGGTCAGTGGTTCTCTACTCTTTGAGACTTGCGTGTGGGTCAGTGGTTCTCAGCTCTTGGAGACTTGCGTGTGGGTCAGTGGTTCTCAGCTCTTGGAGACTTGTGTGTGGGTCAGTGATTCTCAGCTCTTGGAGACTTGCGTGTGGGTCAGTGGTTCTCAGCTCTTGGAGACTTGCGTGTGGGTCAGTGGTTCTCAGCTCTTGGAGACTTGCATGTGGGTCAGTGGTTCTCAGCTCTTGGAGACTTTCGTGTGGGTCAGTGGTTCTCTGCTCTTGAGACTTGCGTGTGGGTCAGTGGTTCTCAGTTGCTGGAGATGTGGATGTCTGTCAGCGGTTCTCAGCTTTTGGAGACTTGCATTTGGGTCAGTGGTTATCTGCTCTTTGAGACTTGCGTATGGGTCAGCGGTTTTCAGCGCTTGGAGACTTGCGTGTGGGTCAGTGGTTCTCAGCTCTTGGAGACTTGCATGTGGGTCAGTGGTTCTCAGCACTCGGAGACCTTCGTGTCTGTCAGCAGTTCTCAGCCCTTTGAGATCTGTCTCTGTCCGTGGCTCTCCGTTCCTATAGAATGTGCCTGTCAGTGGTTCTCAGCTCTTGGAGATCTGGGTCAGTGGTTCTCAGGTCCTGGAAATCTACATTTGCTAGCGGTTTGTAGTTCCAGTAGATCTATCTATCTGTCAGCAATTCTTTGGATGTACCTGTCGATCAATGGTTCTTGGTTGCTGGAGATCTTTGTGTCTGTTAGCGAGTTTCAACTCTTGGAGATCTGCATGTCTGTCAGCAGTTCTCATCTTTTGGAGATCTGCATGTCTGTTAGTGATTCTCAGCTTTTTGAGTTCTGCGTGTCCGCCAGTGGTTCTCAACTCTTGGAGATTTATGTGTCTGTCAGTGGTTCTCAACTCTTGGAGATCTGCATATCCGTCAGTGGCTCTAATCTCTTGGAGACGTAACTGCCTGTCAATATTACACAGCCAGCTGGAGAAGTTGGAACGCATGCAGAATGAGGTCATAAGAATTATTTTCGGATACACAAGGGGCTCGCTCATTGTGTGCAAGCAACATAGTCTCGCTATATCGTCCATATAAGCCGGGCTGCGGCGGACAAGGAGCACCCTCAGAATCTGGCATTGTAGGACGCTTGGAGACACAGGTTGAGGAC